>CM053585.1:543703650-543740624 GCA_028646515.1 Pseudochirops corinnae
TCACCCTGAACTAGGTAAATGATATGCTTGATTAAAGTAAGATTGTTAACCCATTTTGAGTTGCTTTCCTTTAGAAAAGCAGATCTAAGAACCTGTGCTAGTAGCCGCCCTAGGTATGCTAGGGTGCTTGCTGTTACAGAGCACATCTGATTTATTTCTCCCAGCAACTCTGGCAAGTAAGTGCTATTAATTCCCCCATTTTATAGGTGAGCAAACTGAGGCAAAGAGGGACACATAGCTCATAAGTATCTGGGGTCTGATTTGAACTCAGGTTTTCCTGACTCCAGGTCCAGGGCTCTACCCACTGCATCATCCAGCACCTATCTGAACTATGGCAGTGGCCATCATCTTGCACAGCCTCCTTCCTCCTTCCAGTCCACCCTTTGCACTATTGTCAGATTCATCTTCCTTCTCATGTCACTCTTCTGCTCCAAACCTTTCAATACCTCCTTAGTGCCCACTGAATAACATTCCAAGTCTTCTGTCTGGTACTACAAACCCTTCCCAACCTGGCACAAATGCACCTTTCTGGCATTCCTTTATTAACTCCTCTCCCCCCATAAACCACTCCTTTCTGAAATTTGATTCAAGATAATCCTTTTCATGGAGCGACCTAAGCTGTCCTCTACTGAAAGCCTCTTCATCCTTTAGAGCTTAATTCAAATGTTATCTCCCCCAAGAAGCCTTCCTGGATTTTCCCAAGTTAATAACGACCTTCTCCCTGACAGAGCCTTTTGTTTACACACTTCACCTCAGCTGGCAATGTCAGAAGGTGTTTGGAAATGTGTTGTAAGCTCATAGACTGGGAGTTGGAAAGGGCCTTAGATGTGATCTAGCCCAGGAGTCCTTAAGAAAGTGTGTGGGTCAGAAACCCCACTTACCCATCAAAGGAAATGCAGAAGAGTGCTTGCAGTAGACAGGAATATTTATTCTAAAATACCCTGGGATCGGGGAGGGGAAGTTCCTCCCTGATGCATGTCCAAAGAAAAAGAGAGAGAGCCCCTCCAGGTGCCCTCTTTTAAAAAAACCTGAGTGTCATAAAAAGTCATAAAAAGTACATTCTTTTGTCATACCTAACTCCTATTGGGTGAACGCGGGGGTACAGACTCTGCACAGGGAAAGTCAAGGGTGTCCCTGACTTCTCATTGGAGGAGGGGCGGGGTTTCGTTTTGGCGTGAATTCAAACAAAGAAAAATTCATCCGTCTGTCCCACTATCCTTTGCTTCTGCTTGAGCAAAAGGTGGGGCGCACAATCTTACGTAGGGAGGCAATTCCTGTCCTCATTGACTTGTCCCCACCCTATTCCCAAACAAAAGTTCCGGTCTGTATTCCGATAAGTAAATGAGACCAGTCTGCTTCTAGCCCACTCTAAACAAAAGTTCCAATACTGCTTTCTGGAGAGTCTCAACTTAAGAATTCTCCCCATTCAGAAGGGTCTGTGGAGCCCTTGGAGGATAGATGCAGAGATTCTAAGGGGTCTGTCAAGCCAGGTCAAGTCAATAAACATTTACTAAGCAACCCCAGCGTGCCAGGCATTGTGCTAAACACTGAGGATATAAGAAAAGGCAAAAAAAAAAAAAATCAAACCCTCCACTGGTCTGTCATCTATTGGAGGAAAAAATGCCAACAGCTGTGACCAAGCAAGTGACAGGCTAAATTGGAGGTGATTGACAGAAGACTTAATAAGAGAACCAAGGGGAATTAGGGAAGGCTTCCTGCACACGGGGAGGCTACTTGAGAAGGGAGCTGGGGCAGCCAGGAGGTGAGATGAAGAGCTCAGAGGACAATCAGATAAGATGCCCAGAGCAGGCCAATGGAGCATCTATCATGATGAACAGCAAGCTGGCCAGGATCACTGAAATGTCAAGTACAAGGAAAGGACAGAGATATAAGAAGACTGGAAAGGTAAGGAGGGGCTGGGTTATGATGGGAGTGCAAATCCCAAGAGAGCATTCTTCATTTTTCCTAGAGACATAGAGAGCAACCATAATTTATTGACTAAAGGAACTGGACATGGCCAGACCTGTCATTTAGAAGGATCCCTGTGATAGCTGAGTGGAGGAGGGACAGTGGGGAGAGACTCAAGGCAGGCATCTCCCCCAGCAGCTCCACAATCATCCAGGTGGGAGGTGATTAGGGCTTGCCAAGGGAGGGAGGTGGCTCCCGTCAGAGGAGAGAAGGGGGCATATTCCACAGATGCTGCAGAGGTGAAACCAGCAGGTCTGGTAGAGTACTCTGAATGTGGGAAGCCTTTGAATGTAGGCCACATACCCAGAATAGGATCTCTTTCCAAGAACACAGAAATATATGAGGATGCACTCAAAAATTATGTCTACTGCAAACTGCACCTAGGTTTTATACAAATTAGACTTGGAAATAAATGGAGTCTATGATGTTAATAATATAATCACATTGCACAACAGTCTCCCAGCCCCCACCCTTGAATTCTCATCCCACCCCCACCTTGGTAATGAGGCAGAAGAATTAATTAAATCCTCCAAACACAGCTGTATACATGAGCCTTGAGGTTTCATAACAGTACATTCCAATGATATATTAGATTTTTTTTCAATTTGCAAATTGTGATCTGACTTTTAATTTACAAATTTGTCCTTTGCTGTTCTTGTTTCTTGGGAATACCCTAATTTCTAAAGAAACAAAATTACAGGTCATCCAAAGTCCAGTAGAGATAAACTATGCCATATTCCTAAGGACCAATTGCTTTCAAGAAGCAACAAAAATCCGTCAAAGTGATACATGATTGGGAAAGGGCATGAGGCAACATGCAAGGAGATATAGAGATCATGTATGGATAGTCCCATTGTTTCATTGTGGTAATGTTAAGGAAGGCAAAAGAAGGTTCCCGTCATATTGGGTGGACAACTCTTGAGTTGTTTATATGAGTATCTATATGAGAGTATGGACAGCAGTCACTCAGATTAGCAAAATGTAGATGGGTTTCTGACCTGACCTAACGCCACAGGGCAGCCAGTCTTACCCTTTTTTCCCTGCGTCTTCAGGGCAAGCCTCCTGGATGCGACCTGCGCATTCCACAAAGTAGAGTCAGGAGCCAGAAGAGTTAGAGATATGCAGACAGCTTTATTGTTCTCTTCATCCATCCTTATCCATATCCATCCACACTTTATTCCCAGGTATTCTCCTCTTTTATCCCCCTACTGAGCCCCTTGGCAAATAGCCCACCTCCCCTGTAATCACCTCTGACACCACAAGGGTTGGGTAAACATGAAAAGGAAGGACAGAGCTCACGTTCCCGGAACAGAGCATATCAACAGAACATCTGGGTCACGAAATGCAGAATAAAACAGGACACAATGACCCAGAGACATAACTGTCATCATGACTTCTGTGTTTTGGTGTTACTGTCCTTCTGCATCCTCAGAATGTTCTGTGGCTCATGCTCCCAGGCAGAACTACACATCTATCAGGTTTCCATCTCTCTCACTGAAGGGAGAACCACACTGAAGAAATCCCAAAGCTGTTGAAGTCTGTGCATTTTAGGGTAATATAAAGTAAGCACCCCCCCACAACCCACTTCCCCCATTACAATAAGATTAATGACGCTTTTGTTCCAAGTTGTGATTTTTGTCACTTCAGGCCTCGTTATTTTCCCTGTCTTGCTTACAGGTCAGTTGGCAAACATGGGCCATTTTGCTCTTGTCTAACTTAAAGATGTGATTCAGTGCCCTTCTGTAAGAAAACAAGGCACATAACTTCTCCCAGATAGTCCTCACTTAAATCCAAGTCATATGCAAGGCAAGACCTCACCCTATGATGTCATTGGTCTCCTTCAAAAATGAAGTATGAACAACAGGAAATCAGATACCTTTAAAGCTTTGTATTTATGATTTCTGTACACCTTTGACAACTTATATCCCTTTATGCACCAGGGATCTTTTATGGTCTATCCACTTTAAAAACAACAGAAATAACAACAAATTTTAGTGTTTTGAATACTGCTAAATCTACTTAAATTTTGTTTAGCCTTTTAGCCCTGGCAAAGTGTGAGTAATACCAGAAAGCATCATGCAGAGAAAGAACTGGATGTGATTAGAATTTGAGAAAAACATCAGTGTCTTTGATTTCTATATTACGGCTCTTTTTATTAGTGAAATATTTCCTGAGGATATTTTCCTACAAAGGAATAAAAGATTGGTTATAGGCAGAGGAGCAGGACCAACACTGTCCAAGCCATCAAAAGTTAGAGGGTTTAGACATTTAACAATATATGTACTCCTTCACCATGAAAGACATATTACAGTAACTATTTTTTGGTTCAGGTGAATGCCTTAATTATTTGTTACATGACTTTTGCATAATGATTTACAAGTTGATTTGAGAGTTTTAAAATAAAGGAGCTAGTTTAGAAGATCCCTAAGGGCCTCCTTACCAGGAAGAATTACGTTCAAATCCTGCTTCTGGCATCTCTTAAATCTGTCACTCTGGAGGCTGCCAATAAAGGTCTCTGAACCTCCATTTCCTCCTCTGTGTGTTGGACTAGCTGCCCCAAGGTTCCCTTCGTCTCTAAATCTGTGATGCTACTGAAATATTTCTAATGCCTTTTACTCTTCCTAAGCCCTGAGACATCCTTCTCAATACAATAATCCATGGTAGAAGAGGGAAGAGAAACAATTAATGAAAACCAATTAACAGAGTGGCTGATCCAGACAGGACATGTAGTATTTCCCACCTTCATTGCCCTCCCCCCTACCTCTCTACCATGGGGCCTGGATGTTTCTTCATAGGAAGGAGATCTACAGCTGCTTAAAGGGATCTCAGAGATCATTTGGTCAAGCACCTCATTTTAATGATGAGGAAACTGTGCCTCCTGGAAGGTTGCCTAAGGTCATACGGGTAGTTGAGAAGGGAGAGGAGAAAGGTATAAGATTTATATAGGACCTACTATGCTCCAAGCCCTGGCTTAAGTGGTTTTTATACTTTTTATCTCATTCAGTTTTCACTGGAAGGAAGATGCTATTATTACTCCAATTTTAGAGGGGGGGAAACAGAGGCAAGCAGAAGGTAAGTGACTTGCCCAGGGTCACACAGCTAGTCAGTGTCTGAGGCCAGATTTGAACTCTGGTCTTCTTAACTCCAGGCCTAGTATGTGCCCACTGAACCAAGGTGGACTTTTCACCCTGGTCCTCTGCCTGTAGAGTCATGACTGCTGATCATTTTTCTAGCCTGTGGACATTTGAGATTAGGAATCTGCAGACCTATGTCTCTTAATACACAGCTCATGTTTGTAAACAGCGAACTCTCCTTGGTCAAGCACTCTCTTACAAAGAGCCTAGGAACTGGGCTTTGAAAGTACTAACAGCCCTGAGCTCTGGAAGTGAAGAGAGGCTTGGGGAGCTAGCAGCCGGTGATGCAGAGGCTGGACTTCAGGTCTCCTGGCTTTATAGACAGCTCACTGTGGCATGGAGAGAGGCCTCCATGGGGAGGGAAAGGGCCTGAAGTCAGTTCTTGCTTCTGTGGGACCTAAGAGTAGTCACTGAACCTCCCAGGTGTCGGTTTCCTCACTTGTAAAATGTATATGTGGGGGGGTGGTGAGGGGGCTTGAAGAGGCTACCTGTTCATTGAGCTTTGTGGCCTCCCAGATCATTTTCTTGTGTGTTTGTTTTGTATTGACTATTTCAATGTGGAAAGGCTGGCTGTTCTCCATGAGAGAGTATCTCTCTTTGGCTGTTTTTCTCTCCAACCTAGATGTAGTACTTTATGTTACTGAGAAAAAGAGAGGCAGGGAATGAGTGACCCCATCAGAAGAGGGACAGAATATTAGAAACTGCATTTCTACAGAAGAGATTCAGGGATCATTTGGCCAAAGTCAAAAGTCATTCTCTCTGACTTTAAGACACTTTCGTTGAGCCTCTTCCACCCTCTATTTTGACTGCAGAGGATATGAGCAGATCCCCTCCTTGCACAGCCAATAGTCAGGGATGTGGAGCTGGGCCATTAGCACCTGATAATTAAATCTCTGGGCCTCATGTCCTGCCTGCAGCAATGCCCTAAGTGCCACTTTAATGAGATTCCTCTTTCCATCCCTTAGTGTCCTCTGCCTCCTCCTTTGACAAGAATTTGTACATTTCTTCATTCCTGAAATTTATGATTTTTGTTCAAATATATTAGCAGCTTTCCAGTGATTTCTGGTGAAATTCTCCTCTAGTAGCTCCCATGTAGTCATTTGCCCAGACATTGAGGGAATAGAATAGTTTAATGTTCTGTATTCACTAGTCTGACCCAGAATGTGCATGAACTAGCTGGGAGCCTGTCTCAATTCTGCCACTTATTGCTATTTCTTTTCCTCCCAGGAAAGACATGCCATCAGTTTTTGCTCATGCTAGCTAATAGACAGGAGCATTAGTTAGCATAATACAAAATCAAGGATAATTTCCCTGGGCTTTACTTAATCACCTGACAATCTTTGAGCCCCAGAGATTGTATGTGTTCCTGTGGCGTGTGTGTGTGTGTGTGGGGGGGGGGGGGGCAGAGACAGAGATATAAGCAGTGAGGAAGGGAAAGAGAGAGATACAGAGGGAGCTTGAGACAAAGCCAGAGATCAATAAGAGGGACAAGTAGCTGGAACATCAGTGTCCAGGCCAGTGGTGGGGTGAACTGGGACATTTTTGATGCCTGACAATTTATTGTTCCTCATATTGCTATAGTGGAAAAAGGTGAGATGGCTTGGTAGAGAAGACTTGGACTAATGAGGAAAGCACTGGAGAGAAAGGAGAAGCCGCAGAAAGCCCATAGTAGAGAAAGCAGATAAAGGCTTTGGGGGTTTCTGGGAAACCTTCCTGAGGAGTATACGACTGAACATCAGGTGATTGCTTCCATCTTGCTATAAGATTTTACCTGCTTGGGCCTCGTAGGAAATGGGCTGAGCAGGCTTTGATTAAGTTTGCTGGTGCTGGGCAACCTCCATCTCCATAGTTCTCTCTCCCTTTGGTTTTGTCACCATCTCATCATTTGGTCCTCTGAGTTGCCATTGAAAGTCGCAGCTAAAACACAAGTAGTTATTTGGCAGGGGAACATGTTAGACTCAGGGGTCACCTTAGCTGAAGTTAACCCAGCAGATTAGTAAACCCTATACCTAGCAAGACCCTGGCATAGAGGACAGGTGAGATAGTTAGTGCAGCATGACAGTAATGGGCTTTATGGACTTTGGGGTATGAGGGACAGAATGGTCACTAGAAGGTATGAAAAAGGGAGAAAAGACTAACAAAGAGCTCTTCACTGAGGGTAAAAGCCACCTTTATGTGACAACTTCACAACCGGTGCCAGCTCCTAGAGCACGTGAGTGTCATGGATTTCCAGAAATATGTTGTTGGACATTCTAATGCTGGATATCAGGCACCAGACACAATAGTTTCTGCACCTCAGAATCTTTTGTGACATAGTGCACAGAGAGAGCACCAGGCCTGGAATCAGGAAGACTTCAAACCTGGCCTCAGACATTCCTTAGCTGTGTGACCCTGGGCAGGTCACTTCACCCTGTTGGCCTCAGTTTCTTCCTCTGTAAAATGAGCTGGAGAAGGACATGGTGAACTGCTTCAGTATCTCTGCCAACAAAATCCCAAATGGGGTCATGAGGAGTCAGACATAACTGGAGAACTCCTGAACAGCTACAGCCTTTATTTATATGGTGCTTTAAGGGTGACGGAGGACTTTACAAATATTGTCTCATTTGATCCTCACACCACTCATGGCAGCTAAATGCATATGAGGAAACTGGTGCAGGTAATTGGTTAAGTGACTTGCCCAAGGTCACACAGCTAGTAAGTATCTGAGGCTAAATTTGACCTCGGATCTTCCTAACTCTAAGTCCTATGTTTCAGTTATGAAGAGATGACCATTTGTTAACTTATGACCAATGTTCTGTCTTGAGAAGATCTGTTACAAAGGGAAAATGCTGAGGAAGGAGAAGTTGTATGTACTTGATGGAAGTATGGTATAGCGGAACGAGCAGTGGATGTGTTATCAAGGGAGACCGGGTTCAAATCCCAGCTCAGTTCTGCCACCCAGGGCACATCCCTTAATGAATCTGTGCCTGAGTTTCTTTATTATACAACCATGGAGCTGAACCAGATGACTTTCTGAGGCCTTTTCTAAGTTGAAACTGATGATCTTATGTGGACCTGCCCATACTATGTGGAACTGTCATAACTATTCTGTCCCTCATACCCCAAAGTCCATAGAGCACATTACTGTTGACAATTTATAAACTATCATGCTGCACTAACAATCTCTCCTGTCCTCTATGCCAGGGTCTTGCTAGGTATAGGGTTTACTAATCTGCTAGGTTAACTTCAGCTAAGGTGACCCATGAGTCTAACATGTTCCCCTGCCAAATAACTACTTGTATTTTAGCTGTGACTTTCAATGACAACTCAGAGGACCAAATGATGAGATGGTGACAAAACAAAATGGAGAGAGAATTATAGAGACAGAGGAGCATTGATTGCATCTGGGGAAGATTTGGGGTGCTAATACCTTGAACACAGGCATGACCAAGTGAAATATAGATTGTGTTTGTGAATATAAGTATATTCACAAGTTCGTGTGTTGGGGTGCAATGCTGAGTGTTCTTGCGTAGTCTGAGTTCATCAGGCATGCCAGCAGTGATCAGGCACCCAATCTCCCCTCCTGCTGTCCCTCCCCCCACTCTCTTTTTCCATTATCTTGCTGTGTCATTAATGCACCATCAGCAGGAATGCTCACACTTGCTTTGCACTGTTTGTCTATCTCAGCTTTGCTTAGGCATTGATGGCTGCTGTATTATTTACAAGCACAGTATCCCTTTAAATGGAAAGTTTTCTCAAACTCTTCCTTAAAGTTACTTATTAAATATTACAGCCAGATGAGTGACACAGACTCCATTAGTGGGCTCCTTGATTTCCTTGGGGGCAAAGGGCGCTCAGAACACAGCATTTTAGACTCTGGGTAAATTCAGGAATCTCTTAGTAAGTCCTGACTCAACAGAATCTCTTGAAGTTTCCTGGCAGTCCTCTTACATTAATAAAGTCATTTGTATTTCCAAAACATCCTAGCATTTCAGAAAGACTTAGGAAAACTACAGCTCTGATTCACTTGTAAACCAGGTGTTGTAATCCTCTGCTTTAATCGTTTCCATCGGAAGTGACCTTGAGAGAACACTGAGTATGGACATGCTTTATAAAGGCCTTACCTCACAGTTCTTTCCCACAACTCCCACCTCCAGATTTAGCCCTCCCTTGTGAAAAGAGAATTAAGTAAAAATATCTGATATAGAGACTGTAGCTTACAATGCATTATAACATTCTGCCCTTATAATCAACTTTTTGTTGTTGTTGAGTCATTTTTCAGTCACATCCAATTCTTCCTGACCCCATTTGGGGTTTTCTTGGCAAGGATACTGTAGTGGTTTGCCATTTCCTTCTCTAGTTCATTATATAGATGAGGAACTGAGGCAAACAGGGTTAAGTGACTTGTCCAGGTTCCCACAGCTAATAAGTGTCTGAGGCCAGATTTGAACCCAGAAAGAGGAATCTTCTTGACTCCAGACCTGGAACCCTGGAACCCTATCCTCTGCCTCTTGTGGTCAACTACCTGTCTGCTATAATGGAGGAGTATACTGTAGGCCAAGAGGAATTCAGACTGGTTTGGTGTGTCAGGTTTGACATGTAATGAAATGAGACATGTAAAATATATGTCATTCAATAAAAGGAGGTTCATTTAGCTACAGTAGAGAATGAATCCTCAACTCTATATTGACCCTGTGAAGCCCACAGGGGAACATGTAAATCCTGCCTTCTTTTCGGCAATATTAGGGGCACCAGCCTTTGTCTTTTGAGCCAATGAAATCTCAAGGATTATTTCAATACTTTTAGAAAACTCCATTTTATTGATTTTTTT
The DNA here is from genome assembly GCA_028646515.1 of Pseudochirops corinnae. Taxonomy (NCBI): domain Eukaryota; kingdom Metazoa; phylum Chordata; class Mammalia; order Diprotodontia; family Pseudocheiridae; genus Pseudochirops; species Pseudochirops corinnae. Next base: position 543,713,563 of record CM053585.1, read on the forward strand.
GTTTTCACATAACCTAAATTTGTTTCTGTATTTTCCTTCATCCCTTCCATATAATAAAGATTTTTTTAAAGAAAAAAAGGAAGAAAGAAGTAAGCAAAACTGTCTTGTATATTGAAAAATTTTGGAAACTCTGTGTAATGTTCCACACCCATACCCCATCCCATGGGCATTCCACCTCTGCATCACATCTTTGGGACCATTGGTCCTTTGTAATTTTGCAAGATTTATTTTTGGTTGTTTTTCTTTCTTTTTACATGGTTGTAATAACCATACAGATTGTTTTCTTGGTTCTGCTGATTTTACTCTATCAGTTCATACACATCCATCCATTATTTTCTGTGTTCATCATATGCATCAATTCTAGGAGGAAAATAATGTTCCATTACATTCATGTAATACAAATTGTTTAGTCATTCTCCAGTGTTTTCAATATCTTTTAAGAAAAACTAGCCTAGCCTTCATGGCAGGTGGTATGCATACCACAAGGAGGGATGTTTTATAGCAAGGTCACTTTTAATACTTGGCATGAATGAATAGCGGGGACAGAGACACTTTTGGATAATATCAACAGTACTAACAATAATAATTTCTAATCATGAAAGTGGTGATGATAGAGAGGATAAAAATGACTTGATTCCTGGACTGTAGTGTGATGTATTAGAGAGAACCTGGGAATCAGAAGCACCAGATTTGGCTGCTTATAAATTGTATGACCTTTATCAAGTTCCATTAGGCCTTTGGGATTCTTTCCTTACTTACAAAATGAGAAGAGAGGAAGCATAGCTGTCGTAGAGAGAGGTGAACCTCAGAGTCAGGCAGACTTGGGTCTAAGTCCCTTCTCTGACCAAGCCTGACTGTGTGACGTTAGACAATTCACTGTGGGTTTTTGGTTTTTTTTTTGCCTCTTTTTCTTATCCCTAGTACTCACTTAATACAGTGCTTGGCACATAATAGGTGCTTAATATGTATTGACTAAACAACCTCTCAGTGCTCTAGGAAACTCTTGAAAATGACATCATGCAGGTGAACTGCTGATCTGCAGGAGTGGTGCAGCTTCCATATTTCCATCAAGGAAATCATTGTCCCAGGCTAAAAAACAAAAACAAGCATTTTGAAGTGAGGAAGTTGGACGCCATGACCCACAGAGTCTCTTCTAGTTCTAAATCCTATGAACCACCTTAATCCTTCGTGTAAGAATTATTTGAAAGACATCTTTATAGAATGTTCCACTAAAAAAGGACCTCAGAACATGGGAGCAGAGTTCATATCATCCAGCCCTCATATATCACAAGGGAGAGAAATGAAGTTCAGTAAGAGGAAATGCTTTGCCCAAGATAACAGCAGCAAGAAGTGGCCGAGGAAGGATTCAAAACCAGATCCTTTTACTCAAGCTTCCCATCATGCTGTTTTCTTATACTACACTTTGCTGTTTTCAGTCATGTCCAGCTCTTCATGACGCTATTTGGGTTTTTCTTGGCAAAGATACTGGAGTGGTTTGCCATTTCCTTCTCCAGCTCATTTTACATATGAGGCAAACAGGGTTAAGTGACTTGCCTGAAGTTGTAAATGTCCAAGGCCAGATGTGAACTGAGGCTTTTCTGATTCCAGGTCCAGTTGCTCTATCTGTTACACCACCTAGTTGCTCTGATACTATAAGACATTAGACCATAAAAGCAAATATAACTGAGTGTGTGGTTTAGACCTTTATTGGCATGTTGCTACAATTCCCTTCCCCTCTATGGGTTAGAGTAAGCCAAGAATATGGAGAAGTCTTAGGGGTTCTAGTTCTAAGTGATGCAATTGAAGGAATAATCAGCCTGTTAAGGGATATGGAATATATGGAATGCTTATACACATTACTCTGATTGTGCTCTCCACTATCTGAGGAGGTGCGGACTCCAGGTATCTTTTTTTTTAACACATTCAACAGAAAAGGCTGCAGAGATTCCACACAATGAAGTGATCTGCCTGTGCTCAAACTCTTAGTAATTGTCAGAGAGAGTATTTAAGCGCATGTCTCCAAAGCTAGGGCTAGCCTGGGCCACTAAATCACATCGATTTTTAGTTAGAAGGATACTTAGCAATCAACTTGACCAATCCTCCTCCCCCAGTGTTTTACTGATGAGGAAACAGACCCAGAGAGAAATGCTGACATGGAAAAGATCTGAGTTTCTGCCACTAGTCTGATTTTGGTACCCATGTTCACTTGTGTATACCCCACTAGTAACTGAGCAAACTCACACACCCCTGGTGCTTTGTAAATATTGTTCTTTAGAAATAATATTCTTAGACTACATGACTTCTTTTTAACCTCGTACCTTGTTGGATTAGAACAAAAACTTTACATTAATCTTTCTCCCTTTCATATGGTCTTATCAATCTGTACTATTTCCCAGTGAAATATGTATATGGTTTGTAGAGTATAGCAGCCTTGACCAGGAGATACAGACAAAGACAGAAATGGAGAGAAAGACAGAGAGACAGAGAGAGACAGAGAGACAGAGATAGAGAAAAAGAGAGAGACAGCGAAAGACAGAGAGAGAGAGAGAGAGAGAGCGAGCAATTCAGTCATTATGATTACTCATAGATTCTGATTGTCTACTTGGATTATCCCTGGTGTGGGAATAGATAGATATTTGTGCCAAAAGAACACAATGCCTTGAGGAGTCCAGGGTCTACAGTCATGAATAATACAACACACCCACAGAACAGAACCCTGTATCCAGTAGCCAAAGTGACTGAGATGACTTTTCCAAAGACTTTGTAGGACAGGAGGGGTGGGGAGTGGAGAGAGAGAGCAAAGCCAGGGAGTAGAAACTGGTGGGGAAAGAAAGGGAAGAATACAATTTGGCATTTCTTAATTGGGAGAACCAGGAATTAGAGAGGATAGATGGCAGTCTTAGGACCAAATGTTGATGGAAGAAACAAGATTATGAGGATGGTACAGGAAAAACCCACAAGAAGGGATGGGATCAGGAGTCTCTTGGACCTGAAGCAGTCATCAGTGCTGGGTACTTCTCAAGTCCATATTTCCTGTATTAAATCTATTATTTTGCCCTTCTACACTTAGTACTTGACTGGGTTTATCCATGACGTCTTTTTGATAGTTGTTTTCCTCTGGAATTCTTGATAACTTACCTGTCTCTAAATAGGCTCAGTGTCACATTGTCTGATGATGTTTTTGGCCAAAGTTGCCCTGGGAATCCATCTACCAGGGTGGAGACAGGCTATGTAGATGGAGGTAGATTCCCCCAAGTGAATGGTAGCTTCTTGAAATATTCAGGAGTACTGCATCCTGTGGAAAAGAAGAGTGTGTATCTTCCCTAGGGTCACACCTTTTCCCTGGTTCTCTAGGAATGGGGTCATATTTTCTTGGAGAGTATGCTTGAGGCTCCTTGCAGTGATTGGGAGGAGTGGCACTATTTTGGGAAGATTATTGAATTGGGAATCCAAAGACCTGCAAGGCTCTGGGCAAGTCACTTCAATTCTCTGGACATCAGTTTTCTTGTCCATATAATGACAGGGACCAAATAACCCCTTGGGTCCTTTTAGGATTATAATCCCCGATCTTCTGGTTTCCAGGATGTAATGGATTCTATGTGCAAATGTGAAATGGGCAACCCCCACACTAACGTCCTTCTGGTTTCGGTCCCAAGCAGGATTTTCATTCTTCGTTTTCCTTTTCTGTGAATTTCTTTAAGGAGATATTGGGGAAAGAAATAAAAACAGATTTTTTTTTTCAGTTTCCTCCAATAATAATTATAATAATAACCATAATGACAGTGACTCACATTCATATTGTGATTTAAGATTTGCAAAACACTCTACATTGCTTATCTTATTTAGAAGAGGTAGCTAAGTGTCTCAGTGAATAGAGTGCTGGGCTTTTGGTTAAGAAGAGCTGATTCTAAATCCAGCCTCAGGTATTTACTAGCTGTGTGACCCTAGGCAAGTCACTTAGCCTCTGCCTTTACCCACTGGAAAAGGAAATGGCAAACCAGTTCAGTACCTTTGCCAAGAAATCCCATGGAAAGTATGATTCGTGGGCTCCTGAAGAGTCAACAACACCAAGCTCATTTAGGCCATTAAGGTTTAGCAGAGGGACTACCTTTTCTGTAATCTACACACCTTCCCCCTCAGTGCCTTTTTCTTTTCCAAACTGTGTGCTTCTTCCACCCATTTACCCGTTATATTCTCAAAGGGAATAAAAGCACCTCAAGAACAGGGACTTGTGCTTTTGTCTCTGTATACCTCATCCCTATCTTGCTGTCTGACATACGGCAGGGCACTCAGGAAGGACTCGTCGAACTGAACTGAGATAGATTAGATTTCAGAAGGCATTCAAGGGAAAGGTGCTCTTCTTTTAAAAGGAAAAAAAGAACTGTCATTTTCTAGTCTTTCAAAACAGTTGAGATCCATTGAATCATGAAGTTAGTACGCATGAGACTGGAAGACTAGGGGAAATACTTTAAACAAGTATGACTTTATTGAGTACCTACTGGGTGCCCATCCATGGGAATGGTTGATTTTTGAAGAATGTCAAAGAGAATCAGTTATTCCTTGCTTTCAGAGTTAAAATTTTGTTGGGGAGATGCGACAAATGTCCACTGACAGTTAAATGAGCAGAAGAATCTTCATTTCCACTTTCATTTCTTTGCTGTTCTTTAGGGCTACCCCCTTTATGTGGCCCTTCTCTGCAGACTACTGCAATGTCTCCTAGGTGTTCTTCTTCTCTCTTGTTTCTCCTCTCTCCAGTCCATCCTTCTGGTATCTGACAAATGAACATTGCTGATGTGAGGCTTCAGAACATGTCACCCTTCTATTCAGAAACTTTCAACGGGTCCCTAACTCTCAGATGTTGCAACAGTACCTCCCTTTATGTAATAAATCTCCCAACCAACCAGTATTGATAAGTTTTCCTTACTAAGAGCATGCCGGTGGCTATTGATCCTCCCTCGGTGCCTGGGCCTATTGTAATTCTCTTTGCTCCAAGTCTAGCTCCTTCACAAAGATTTCTCTTATTCTCTCAACTGAAAGGGAGTGGTCCTTATTCCTCCAAATTGTCTGAATTTCTCCTTGGCTTTCATCATTTCCTACATTTCTAATACTAAGTCATGTGTATTTCTGACATTTCCTACACATTCCTAGTTCAATGTAAGCTCATTGAAAGTAGGAATCAGCTCATTTTGGTTTTATGGAAAGCAATCCTAGATTGGGATTCAGAGAACTTGGGTTCAAATCCTTGCTCTTCTGCTTACTTACTATAAGTGGCATTTGTGGCCTTAAATTCCTTCTCTATAAAATAAGTGTTTGATTAGATGCTATCTAGACTTCCTACTAACTCAAGAGCTATGTTCCTTAGAGCTTAGCACAGTCCTTGAATACCATAGGGAACTACAGTATGGAGCAATAGAAACACAGCTGCCTTCAGAGCCATTAACAAGATAAGGAAGTGACTATGCACTCTCAGGTGATATCATTATGACCAGAACAGAAGAAGTAGATTCCTTGAGGGACTCCAAGTGACAGGGCTGCCTTCTCACCTGAATTGATTAATTTAATTAGAACTGGTTGTGGGAGAAAGCTACAAGGATTCTAGTCCTAATGCCCTGGATTGGGATATGTCAGCAGTGTGTGTGTGTGTGTGTGTGTGTGTGTGTGTGTGTGTGTGTGTGTGTGTGTATGTGTGTGTGTGTGTGTGTGTGTGTGTATGGGGGGTAGGGTGGTCACTTTGGACTCAGTCTTAGAATTCATTCCCAGACTGATGATTCCCCCATTCCCTCTCCAAGCTTCAGTGCAAAGCACCATAGTATGAGCAGATTGGCCTCATCTCCAATTATTTCAGTGCCTCAGATTGTCCTAGAGCTCAGAACAAAGCTTCTGGCTCTCTCTCTCATCACATCGTAGCAGGGATTATTAGAAAAGGCACCAGTGACGTTTGTCTGTATTAAGTCAGGCTGCAGTGTAATGAGACACTTTCCTGAATCTATTCAAAGTCTCCCAGGCATGACCTGGAAGCTGGTGTCACTGTGTCCCCAATTATTTTAGAAAAAGACTGTTTCAAGAAGGGGAAAATGAGTGCTTATGCTATAGCCTGCTTTTCTATGAGAAAATGCACATATAGGGGATTTTTTCATTTTATGATTTTTATCAAATACTTCATTAAGGTGATTGACTTGGTATTTGTTCTGATATATAAAAAGGAGCCATTGGCAAGGGTTTAAATTAGAGAAACTTAGTATATGGAAGCTAGGGAGAAAGGGAAAATGGAAAGTCTAGAGGAGATATTCAGATAAAATCCAAGGGGAAAATCCATGGTTCTTCATGGCTGGGTAATAAACTGGGCATCAGATGGTTCTATCCACACAGACTGCCTTTGAGAATGCCCATGATCAGGAGAACAGAACCATCACTCACTCTCCCAAGGAAATCTTCTGTTAATAGGCAGGAGAAAAGCAATCCTCCATCGCAGAGAAAGTTTCCTCTGTTACTTGTGTCATTTAATAGAAGACCTCTGTGGAGTCTTACAGAAACATACATTAATGAAAACAAATGTCCCTTTCTCTAAGGTTACTTGGAGCCCTACTTAGTGAATAACATGTCTTTCTGGCAAAGGCATTTCTTTCAGTCCAGGGAATGATCAAGCATCTTCAATAGAACCCTGACTGCCCAGAGACTTGTGAATCACTCGTTGTATGATTTTTGTGGCCAATTTCCCCCACAGTTCCAGTCCTCAAAGGATGTGCCATAATAAACCATTGATATTTAAGAGTTTACAGATAGTTCTTTACCATAACACATAACAGTGAGATCTTTCTCCCTCTCTCCCTCTCTCCCTCTCTCTCTCTCTCTCTCTCTCTCTCTCTCTCTCTCTCTCTCTCTCACACACACACACACACACACATACACACACATACACACACACATACATGTACGTATATTTTTTTTTCACTTTTTATTTCTCGATGAGTCCCCTCTAGCCCTCTCTTAATAATGAAAGAATTCATTAAGACAAAGCAAATCAACACATTGACCACATTTTATTCCATACTGGTATATGTTTTAGTTTTTAAAGCAGAAGAGTTCTGATGATCCTTAATAATAAAATTAAACACTTGGAAATGTTATGCCACCATCTGTTCTTCTTTTTCCCCTCCTTTTCATTACACATTATGACATCGTAGACCTTTTGTTGCTCTAAATGAATTTTGTTTTTATTTTATCTTAAGTTATCTTTTTGAAGTCTGATTGTTATAACATCAAATTTATATATGGATATAGGTAATAACGATTTTTATTATATTACCATGGTCTCTGGCCCCGATTATTTTAGAAAGAGACTGTTTTAAGAAGAAGAGGAAAAACAATGAATGCTTATGCTATGGCTTGCTTTTCTGTAAGAGAAAGTGTGCATATAGGAGATGTTTTCACTGTATAATATTTTCCCTGTATGAGCCAAAACATGAGAAGATGAATATCATGTCGATTCCTTATTTTATTTTATTTATGTAACTATATCTATATCTATATCTATACATACATATACACACACGTGTGTGTATCACCATATCTCAAAGCAACAAAAATAACATTTTTCCTTGCTATAACATTAGAGTTAAATTCATCCTATATCTAAAATTATTTTAACTTTGTCTTTATTGTTAGAGAATCTATTATTTTCTGTTCTTTCTGTCTCTTTCAGGAAAATCAATATTATAAATTAAATAGACCTTAAAAACCTTCTAGTTGACGTTAAGCCTTGGATATATCATTCCTATCCTCTTACTTGACTTATAGACCTGAACTTCTAATTCTATTTCTATCTGGATATTCTTCAAGCACACAAAACTCAGCCTGCCCTAAGTCAAAGCCCTCAGAGCCATACTCCCATATGACTTTCTAGTTTATCTTATTGGTGCCATCATCATTCCAGGTATAAACATTTTCATTTTTCCTAGCACCCCGTGACCCTTTTATCTCTTCTTCCCATTCTGCCTACTTGTGAGTAGCATGCCATAATGAAGAGAAATCAATATAGAAGTTATTAACTCAACAAATTCTAATTAAGTTCCTACTATGTGCAATTCACTTTGCTAAGTGCACGGGACATATTTCAGCTCAAGGATCTGTGATTTTGTTTGGTCTGACAATGTGAATCACAATTCTTTGCAATGTGGCCTTTGACAGAAGCTTTTACAAACTACAGCAATAAATCATCACCCCCTGAACAATTTGGTGACTTGGCTACGATACGTCTGCTCGGAACCTCTCCAGTGTTGTAGGGCCATTCACAGGGCACGTCCCACTCGTAGTGCCCTCGAGAACTCATGGTTTTTTCCACCATGATGACTCAGAACTTCAGGGCAATTAAAGACGCAAAGATCAATCAGACAAGGTCTGTGGCCTTGTTAGGAGCCCGTCTGCTGGTCCTGCAAGATATCTCCTAGCACCATACTTACTTTTCTACATTTGGAATGGGGTGGGGGGGCATGGAATGTGTACATTCCTCTCACTCATCTCCAGCAAGAAAAAAACAAAAAGATGGGCCCAAAGATGAGGCACGTTCCTGGATGGAGGAATTAGCTTTCTATTTATTAAGATAGAATTCCCTTAATTTAAAAGTGATTTTTCACTTGGAAAAGGGGAGGAGCATTGTTTTTCAGATTTGACAACACTTGGAATATGGGAAGTGAGAAATTGACTCAAAAAATCGAGGGAAAAGACCTGAAAAGAACTGCAAACTCTAATATATGAATAAATTAAAACAGTAGTAAGAGGAGCTTTAAACACAAGCTTCTTAATCTTCTCTTTTTTTTTGGTTCGGCAGGTTCAACTATTACCTTTTTAGTCAAAGGATCTTTTTGCTTGGTTGGACAAAAGAATAAGCAATCTCTGTCTTTGTCTCTATCTCTCCGTCTTTCTCTTTCTGTCTCTGTCTCTCTGTCTCACTCTCTCTATGTGTGTGCATGTGTGTGCATGCATGCGTGTGTAAGCGTGCGTGCGTGCATGCGTGTGTGTGTGTGTGTGTGTGTGTTTTCTCTCTCATTGTCTTTTTCTCCCCCTCCACAGAAGTCAGGAAGTCTGTCAAGGTAGATGCAATTGAGACCAGGAGAAATCATTCATTGCCATACTTCTAGGACGCCCCATACATTTCACATTCTTGCTTTGTATGGCTTTTTTGTTTAGGAGTGATTTGGTTGTGAGGAGAATTGTGTTTGTTAATCCTTATCAAAATCTCTCTCAAGTTCAATTGTTCACTTCCTCATCAGAATCCAGCCTGCCAGGAACACTGAGGCACCTTTCAAAACAAAAGCTTTGGTGGATATAGCACTGTAACACCTCTTAACAGTGTTTGGTGGAAGAACATTGGCAAGAAGTCATTTGATATCTCTCCTTCTTCTATTATCTGTGAGGTATTCTCAGTGAAACCAAACCTCTTCTCTCTGAAAGTACTAAGGTTGTGTTTCAAATACATCAAACCCTTTCTACTCAAAGATAGATTACGGCTTTAAGAGTGCTGACTCTCTCTCCTGCAATAAGTTTTAAACAACTAAATGCTCTTACTAAAACAAGGTGCTTAGAAAAGTGGGCATCATATGACTGAATTCTGTCAACAGAGTTGCCATAATTAGAAGTGGGGCAAAGTTCTGCTTAATTAGGAGCAGATAGGTTCAGGGATGATTTTTCAAGTCGGAAATAGAAGGTAATAGAATGGATTCTGGATGAATGTTCTGTATAAGAGTACTCTGAATCTGAGTCAAGATGAAGTGATATATCTGCTGTATTAAGATTGGGTGAAGTGAGATCCTATGCAGAAGGTCTAGAGAGCAGTACTTCTGTTGAAGAGAAGACTATGAGCATTAATTAATTAATTTGACCAGATTTCTCCCTCATCACTTAAAGTTGATCTGGAGAATTCCTTCAAATGTGTATAAAGGGATATAATCAGATAAAACTAGTAGTGGTATTTTTTTTTATTTTTGTAATCTTTGTGTTTCTAAATTTTCAGTACATTCTAATACCATTCCTTAAGATTCATTATTAAACTCAGAACACCTATTTCTACTATAGGCAAGTAAATATAGCATGTGTATATCCATGTGATAATTCACTCATTATAGCAGCCCATGGATGTGTCATCAAACATGGTACCTGAACCTTTCTTCCCTCTATCTTTGACCTGGATCACTTTGCCCAATTTGCAGACACATTGGTAGACCTAGGGCTTTTTCCTGAGGGAAGAGTGAAACCATAGATGTGATTTACTGCTACTAAATTACCTACATGTGTTTTAGTTTGGGATTGGGGGGCATAACCCTGCTCTGTAAGGCAGTACATTTCTAGCAATTTTCATTTTAACCTTTAAGCCTCTGCTGGTATGCTTCCCATTTACACAAAACAGTAAAAATAACAATATTAAAATTTAAAAATATATATTTTAATATCTTTTGTTTTCACATTGCACAAATTATCAAAGCCCATAAATAAATTAAAATACTAACAGCACATGCACTATCCCACACTGTTATCCACCCTTCCCCACCTCCACAACTCTGCAAAGGATAGGGGACAGGTCAGATGCCTTCTCATATCTCTCCTTTGGAGCTATTTGGTTACTTTGCATTTTTTTCCCAATATTTGCTTTAATTTGTTTTTGTGAGTGTTCTTTTCATTTGTCTTGTTGTGCATATTGTTTCTTTTGCTTATTTTAATGACCTAAGTACATATAAATCCTTCCATGTTTCTCTGTATTCATTGTATTCTATTACATTTATGAACCACAATTTATTAAATAACTACACCATTCATTCTTAAATATGAAATATGTAGTAAATATTAAGATAGAAGCCTGAATGATCATAATCTTTACCTGATAAAAGACAAAAATCAGAAAAAAATTAACATATGTCAATCCTCCTATAAACCTGTATTATACTCTCCTACCAACTCAAGCCTCATCCAAGAGGAAGAGTAGGTACATAGTTACAGAGACTGAGCAGTGAAGCCTTCAAAGAGAGAGCTGCATTGTCAGTGCAGTTCATGCCTATAGATGAAAGGCCTGGAACCTGGTGATCTTTTTTTAGGGAGCAGTGTGAAAGATACATTACATTCTGGACTTGTGAGTCTCTCTGTTCTGCTCAACAAAGCATCTTCCTTGCTCCTAAAGCAATGCTATACTTTTTCCCAAAGTATCAGCATAAACCTTTTGGTGGCACAAAAGTATGAAGCATGTGATATGAAGCTTTTCTGGTATTCTGCCTTTGCTGCCAAAGCAATGCCAAATTATTTCGATGACAAGTACTTCCTGCAACCTAGAAAACTATACAATTTAGCAGCTCTGCTTCTGAAACTCTGAGGAGTTTCTTCCTCTCAAGCCGGAGGACAGTGGAGGACGATAAAGTCAAGTCCTTGAGGGTTTGTCCTTCTCCCAATCTTTAGAGGATGCCTAAGGGGTAGTAAACACAGCCAGCCTTTCAGACAGCAGTAGGATTCTGCTTTTCTCCAAAAAGCTTCTAGGGCCCTTACTGGCAGCTTTCTTGCCCCTAGTGATCTCTCAAACACTAGGTGGTGCTAATGAGCACAAGGCCAGACAGCTCACCATTTAGCAATCGACTTCTGCTTCCTTCCATGAACCTCCAACAGCTTCAGAGCCTGCTGGGCTTCATTTGGCTCTCTCAAGTGACTCAGGCTAAAATAGCTGCTCTGTCTTCTGTCCCCTCGAATCTGCTTCTTTCAGGCAGCAGGGCTCAGTTTCTACTGCCCATTTGCTCTTTAGGTGGCTACTGTGTCTTCTGAGCTCTCCCTGCATATCTTTTTCTGGTCCCAGAGCTCCTCATCTATCTTCTAATGCTTCCTTCCATGGCAATCTTTAACTCAGGTTGACAAACTCAAAGTCCACAGTTCTATCATTTATGACACAAGCAAACATATACAATTTTCTCATTGTCCTCAAGCAGTTTTTTGATGTATAGTTGCTCAAACATTTCCTTCAGAAACCTGAAGACAGTCATAAATGAATGAAATGATGTACAAGAGTAATTTGTAGTGATAAGCCACTTACGCTCTCACTCCACTTACCTGAGGAATAATATTCTCTCAGTTCCTCAGAACTGTTTCAAGCTCATTTTTTTACACAAATCACTTTTTTCCTGCACAATTTCCACATATGATATGAAAGGAGAAGGATCTTATAAAAACAATTACATTGACATAGCTCATTCTGATAAGTTTAATAAAGTCTCAGTGATGTCAGTAGGAAAACAGTAGGAGGAAAAGGGAGAGGAACTGTAGAACAGGGTCTCCTCAGTGGTAACACCAGAGTCCTTCCAGAAGGATTCATCATGGACCAGAGAAGGGATAGTGCTCACTACTGAGAACCAGACCAAACCCAGAACGGGTTACATTGGAAAAAGTGGAAACTGGGGATCACATTTGGATCTTTGGAGCACAGCAGAGTATGGAAGGTAGGGAGAGGGGAGGCATCCTCATAAAGACAGCTTTATTTAAAGAAGCATTGAAAACAGCCTTTCAAGATGAAATATAGGATAAGGAGATTGGGGGAGCGGCAAGAATGGGGCAGTTAGAGCCAGGTCTGGAGTCAGGAAGACTTCATCCTGACTCATCTTCAAGTGTAAATCTGGCCTCAGATGTTTCCTAGCAGTGTGATTCTGGGCTATTCTCTTAACCCTGTTTGCTTTAGTTTCTTCATCTGCAAAATGAGCTGGAAAAGGAAATGGAAAATCACTTTAGTATCTTTGCTAACAAACCCCAAATGGGGCCTCCAAGAATATGACATGATTGAATGATAAGGAGTTGGGAATGCTGAATGAGAACTCGGCTTTTGCTATCATCTCTGGGTCCCTGGCACCAGTAAATAACGATTATGTTCTGGACACACTCTGAAAATGTGATCCCCTTGATTTCTGGAATCCTCTTTTATGCACCTCACTTTTGTATGGTGCGTTAAGGTCACTTTTGATCCTTGGAAGGTCCAGGGGAGGCAAGAGCTAAGATTATCTCTGTTTTATAGAGAAGAAACTGGGGTTAAGAGAATATAAGTGACTTGCCCAGGTTCACTAAGCATGCAGAGCTTTAGAGGTAAAATTTATACCAAGGTCTTCTTCATTCAATTCTCTGATGGCATCTCTCTGTTCTTCCTGCTTTTGAGAATATCCCAAAGGAGAGTTCATATCCACTCACTCTTTGCAATAAAGATCCCAATATTATAAAATAGCTGATTGATTGTTCTCAGTTTACCTAAGTGAAATAAATTGAGATTATTCTATGAAAGGCATCAGGATGTATTGGATCTGGAGTGAAATCCTGCCTGTGCCACTTGCTACCCATGTGATCAAGACAAGGCAATTCTTCTTTCCGAGCCACAGTTTATAGCTCTGTGAAGTGAGAGTGTTGAACAAGATGGCTGTCATAGTTGTGTTCAGCTCTAAATCTCTGAACCTATGAGCTTTGGCTTCTCTAGTGACAGTATCTTTATTACCATTTTACATATGAGGAGACTGAGGCACAGAGAGATGATGTGCCTTGGCCAAGGTCACAAGTGGCTAGCACTTGAATCACATGGTGAATGGTTCCCCCAGGCATAGCAGAGCTAATTCTCCTCCCTTCTCACGTTTTCAGTGTTCTTCAGTGCCTTTTTGGCAGTGGCATTGCCCTGGAGAGTTGTAATAATAATAACTCAAGGTGGTTCAGCACAGAGGGCACCTGACGTGAAGTCAAGAAGACCTGAATTCAAATTCCACCTCAGATATTGCTAGTGGCATGATGCTGGGCAAGTCACTCAATGTCTTCCTCATCTGCGAAGTGGGGATAATAATATCACTTCCCACTCATTGGTTGTTGTGAGGATAAAATGATGGGATGTTGGTAAGTCACTTTGCAAAGGCTAAAATTCCATATAAATTGTATTGTGTGTTGCTGCTGTCATTAGCTAGCACTAAATGGCACTCTAAAGCCCCAGAGTCTTTCCATACATTGTCTTATTGGAGCAAATAAGAACAGCAATGAAATGGGAACCATAAGCATCAGCATTATTTAACAAACTGCCTGAAATGTAATGATACGTAAAGAAAGTTTCTCCTCTCCCCTCCTCTTCTTTCCTCTCTTCTTCTCTCGTCTCCTCTCCTCAATTTTACAAATAAGGAAATAAGCTGAGTGGTAAAGTAACTGGCCCAAGGCCTTGAAGGCAGAATATGGCAAAATAGAGATTTGAATCCAGGGTCTCTGACTTCCGAAACAGCACTCTTCCCAATATATGCTGATGTGCCAAATAAGCTAGCTGAGCACAAAGACAAAGCTCTAGGAAGGACAAAGTACGTATTTGTTCATCTGGAAATACCACTTTGCATTAGCTACAAATAGAATGGTCTGCTATGAGCAGAGCTGTTCCAAATTATGCAATGGGTGAGAACTGCAGGGAATCTTGACTCCCCCAAGATGTCAGACAGGCCAAATCAAAATGGAAATGCAAAGTATATGAGGAGAGAAGAGAAAGCAAAGATACCACATATAACCGAAATGCAGGAAAAGTGCACCAGCTTGTAAGATTGATCTCTTTGTTTTTATCCATCCTCAAAGAACGCAAACGAACCTCTTTTTTTCCCTGTTATCCATTTCAGGATAAATTGGAAAACCAACTGTGCAGCTAAAAGGCCCGGCTACAATCCAACTTTTTATCATGCAATGAATGAACTGTACTGTGCACCGAACTAAATGTTCACACAAATCTCTTTAGCAGACATTAATGAAATATTGGAGATGTGCACCTCAAATCCCAGAGGAGTGCGAGTGGATTCACCTTTTCAATGCTTTAATTAAAGCTTTGCTTCATCTCAAAAATATTAACAGTTGGGCAAGCTACTGCAAAACTAAGATGCTGAACAGGCAATCTAGGTGTGTGTTTCTCACAATGTCTTTTTTTCAGGCCAATGAAAAAGCAAGATCCAGTTGATTTTTGTTTTTCTATAAATAGGGATTCAGATGATCACTGGATCAGCTATTTAGAACTTAAAGATTTCTCAGAAGTTAACCAGTTCAAACCCGGATTTGACAAATGGAAACAGGCCTCAAGAGATTCCAGGGAAGAGACAAGTGCTCTCTCAAGGACATTTAAAGCTCTTCATAACCTGACCCCTTCTTACACTTTTCTTCCGTCCTTGAATTCTGCGATGCTGCCAATTTGGATGCTCTATCTCATTTTTTTCATTCCATTTCATTGGTTATTTTTCATGCTTAGAAAGCAATTCCTCCTCTGCTCTGCCCTATGTAATCTCTCATTTCTTTCAAGATGCAGCTCAAGCACCACCTCCCTCAGGAGTTTGCTCTTCTCTTCTCAAAATGGTCATTTGGATATAACAAACTCAATCACTTCCAGTTGAAATTCACTATTTCCATCCCCACCCCATGCCTGTGCCTTCTTTGATGAACCTTTTCAGTCAATCCAACCTCTACCATTGTCTCATATCCACCCAGTGTCCAAATGTTTGAGTCATCTTTCTGTCTCTTATTTCTCTCATGCAGCAAGTCAGTTTTTTAATGCTTCTGTCCTCTCCTTTCCATCCATATGCCTTCTTATTAGTTCATTCTTTTATTCATTCATCAGAATGATTATTTTTATGATTTTTGATTTTTACATCTCATGCATTTTCTCATAGCTTTACCTCTCCTCTTGCCTGAAATATTGCTTTACTTTATCTCTTTGTATTTATATATATATATATATACACACAAAAATTATATGACCTCAGTTGCATAGAATGGAAGCCCCTCCAGGGCAGATGCTATTACTTTTTTAATTTCTGTCTTTATATCTGTGACACCTAGGACAGTGTTTGGCATAGAGCACTATGCAAACCTTAAAATGCTAGATGCTAATGATGCTAGCTTTCATCAGCATCCTCCATCAATATTTCTTAAATTGGATAGTCCTCTTTTATAAGGGTATTTGTTCTTGGGTTTGTAAAACAAAGAAAAAAAGATTTTAGAGAAGAGAAATATGGAAAGATTAGGAATACGTTCCTCACTGCAATACTCACAGTCCTTTTTTGTTTGTTTCTTTTAAAAATACCATCTGGCCATTTCATGGCCTCCATGTCTTGATTCTTTCTCCTGCTATCTTGATCAGCTACTAGAATGTTCCTTGACATATTTATTTGTTCCAACCATATGAGAATGTACAATAGATTAAAATCTTCTCTGAAAAATAAAGGGAAAGCTAGTGGAATCTCAAGATGCTCCATTTATGAGAAATATGCAGCCTGTCACAGATTTCACACCTTTTTTTTCCCTCTTCTTTGCTTTTTTAAAAATTATAGCTACAAAAAGAAGAAGGTCTGGAAGTCTCCCTCTTTGTGACTTCATTTTTGGCAAGATAAAAAATTTTGTTATCTTCAATTCTTGAAAATAGTGTGAACTTTGGCCACACTTCCAGTAAGAACTCACAAATATAAATGGTTCTTTTTTATCACACCTTCCTTGTTGGAACAGAGACTATGTTCTCAGTGAAAATTAGGATTTTGTGTTTATTTTGGATAACTTACTTATGCATTCTCTTTGGTTTTACATGACTTCCCTTTTTTTTTCTTTTGTAAAATTTAATAAAATCAGACAGTGTGTTTACAAGGGCTTTGAGCACTCCAAGCTGTTTCTCCACATTAGTTAGCCATTATTATAGTTGAACATTTTCAAAGGAATTTAACAATCTCATCCAGTCCTCATGACCATGTACCCTGCCACAGAGACATGGTATCACAAAACCGTGTTGTTTGTCCAGAGCACAAAAACGCCAGTCAGAAAAGAATGATTCCACTAAGCAAATTTACTCCTGGGCCTCTAGACAACTTCTCTGCTTTGTATTTCCTTTCCTGAGATAGCTGAGTAGGCTTCTTAAAAGTGAACATCTCTGGTCTTGAAAATTATGTGATTTTGAGAGATCCATAGGTCCAGTGGACATTTGATGAAGTTGACCAGTGTCAAAGGGTACTCACTCATTAGATAAGATAAGCCAGAGGGGAGGAGTCTGTGACCATGAGGCCACCTATGGTTCTCTAGATTCTCAAGTGTGTCACTTTGACTGGATCCAAACTTCATAGAACAATTCTTTTAATAAAAAGATTTGTTCTATAAAACTTGGACTTAGTCAAAAGGCTGCACCCAAGGACCTAGAAGGCCATATGTGGCCTTGAGGTCATAGTTTCCCCACCGCTGAGGTAACCAACCCTAAAAGGAAGAGTCCCTGGTATTTCATCCACATGAGCCAGCAAAATGTCTCACTCAAACCTTTTGTTGGCTCTGCCTTTCTAATTTATTTATTTATTTTTTAGTTTTCAACATTCATTTCCATGAGCTTTTGAGTTACAAATTTTCTCCCCATCCCTCCCCTACCTCCCACCCCAAGGTGCAAGCCTACTGAATACCCCTCCCCCCCAATCTGCTCTCTCTTATATCCTACCCCATACCTGCCCTTTAAATTTCTAGTGGGGCGAGATGGATTTCTATACCCCATTGCCTATATAATGTTTTTCAAAGTTGCATGTAAAAAGCATTTTTTTTTTAATTTGTTTTTAAAACTTTGATTTCCAGATTCTTTTCCTTCTTCCCTCTTCACCTACCCCTACCGGGAAGACAAGCAATTCAATCTAGATCGTACATGTGTAGTTACACAAAATATTCCATAGTAGTTATGTTGCGAAAGACAACTATATTTGCTTCCATCCTATCGCACACTCCACTTATTCTATTTTCTCCTTTGACCCTGTCCCTTTTCAAAAGTGTTTGTTTCTAACTACCCTCACCCCCACTCTGCCCTGCCTTCTATCATGCCCCTTCTTTTCCCTTCCCCACTATTTTTCTACTGGGTAAGATGTCCAATTGAGTGTGTACGTTATTCTCTCCTTAAGCCAAATTCAATGAGAGTAAAGTTGACCCATTCCCTTTCACCTTCCTGCTCTTCCCTTCCATTGTAACAGTTTTCTCTGGCTTCTTTTATATGAGATAATTTACCCTATTCTATCTCTCCCTTTCTCCTTCTCCCAATATTTTCCTTTCTCACCTCTTAATTTTATTTTTTAGATATCATCCCTTCATATTCAACTCATACTGTGCCCTCCATCCATGTATACATGTACATACATATACACACACTCACATATATATTTATACATACCTACACCCTCCTTTACATGTATGCATATGTATGTACGCATACATATATGTATACATACATATATTTATACATCAATACATATATATGTATGTATACACACACATATATTCTCTTCAACTATCCTTATACTGAGAAAAGACTCACGAGTTGCAATTATCATTTCTCCATGTAGGAATTAAATAATTCAACTCTAATAAGTTCCTTATGATTTCTTTTTGCTGTTTACCTTCTCATGCTTCTCTTGCTTCTTGTATTTGAAAGTCAAAATTTCTGTTCAGCTCTGGGTTTTTTTTCCATTAAGAATGCTTGAAAGCCTTCTATTTCATTGAATGACCCTGTTTTCCCCTGAAGTATTATACTCAGTTTTGCTGGGTTGGTGATTCTTGGTTTTAATCCTAGCTCCTTTGATCTCCAGAATATGGTATTTCAAGCCCTTCTATCCCCTAATGTAGAAGCTGCCAGATCTTGTGTTATCCTGATTGTGTTTCCACAATACACAAATTGTTTCTTCCTGACTGCTTGTAATATTTTCTCCTTGGTCATGAATCTGGGCTGGCCCAGCTCATGCAGGACTGTGCTTGGCTCCCAGCTGGTGCTTTAGACCCTTCCTGTTGCCCTGTCAGGCTGCCTTCAGTGGGAGATTTGTTTTTCTCTCACTTGGTGGACTCTGTAGCTCTAAATTTTGTTAAGAGTCATTTTTTTACAGGTATTTGAGGTGGTTGGAACAGGAGCTCAAGCTAGTTCCTACTTTCATTCTGCCATCTTGGCTCTGCCATTCTAGAATTAGATTTGAGGCATTATTTTAAGTTTGTATGGAAAATGTTGGGAGAGCTAAATTAGGTGCTTTTTTTTTCAACCATCTTGAATATATCCCTGGAAATCTATTTCATTAAATATTCCCCAAATACATATTTAAAATAACTTTTTTTAAAATTTGAGTTCCAAATTCTCTCCATCCCTTCTGCCCCTCCCCCAGTCTTCAAGAAAACAAGCTGTATGATATTGATTATATATGCAAAGTAAAATAAAACTTATTTCTATATGTCATATTACAAATAAATACAGTCATTAAAAAGAAAAAAAAACATACAATTAAAAAAAACAGTATGTTTCAATATGCATTCCAAATTTATCCATTCTTTCTTTGGAAGTAGATAACATTTTTCAATACGGATTCCTTGGATCCTCTTATATCATTATCTTCAACACAGTAGCTAAATAATTCACAGTTGATCATCTTTACACTATTGTTTTTACTGTGTACAATGTTCTATTGGTTCTGCTCATTTCATTTTGCATCAGTTCATATAAATCTTCCCAGGATTTTCTGAAACTACCCTGCTTGTCATTTCTTATAGTACAATAGTATTCCATCACAATCATATACCACAATTTGTTAAGTCATTCCTCATGAGAATCCCTTCAATTTTCAGTTTTTTGCCACCACAAAAAACAGCTTCCACAAGGAAGTAGTATTATGTTATTATGCTATTTCAATTGACTGATACATACTGAATATTTCTCTAAGTATTCTTTCTAGAAAGAAAAACCATGTTTTACCTTCATGTATCACTTAGCCACTCAAGCCTTTAAGAATCTCTAAATCTATAAGTTGGAAAGGGAAGAATTTTTCACCTGGGCATCCCTTAAGCCAATTAAATCAAAATTATCCCCTCCATCTTGCTTTATACGTCATTTTCTAGCAGTCTTTATGTGGGTCCTGTGCTTTTCTTCATAATATAATTCCCAAATAATTAATAAAAGTTATTATTTTAAATTATATTCTGCTATGGGTTTCCTGTGGTTTTTTATTAATAAAACAACAAAATTTGGATGATTTTGTAGGTTTATCATAGATTATATAACTTTACTGAAGTTATTTATTAGGCTTTTATGTCATTGTTTTTGAGTGTCTACGGTTTTCAAGCTAAAGCATCATTTCATTCATGAACAAACATGATATTTTATTGTTTTAATCAAAGCTTAAAATTGCAATATCATTTCCTTGACTAATTATCATTATCGAAACTATACCAAATTCAAATTGTGAGCATAGAAGACTCTTTGAAATTGTTATTATTTAGAAGGTTTCTAAGATTCTTGTGGGTAGAGTCCCACATCAACAACCTTCAACCCAATTACTGTATTTAACAAGAAAATGCTTTGATGTCCAGTTATGGTTCTTGCCTTATGAAGTTCACATCAGAACAATACTTCTGTTTATTTTTATTCTTGTCCTTCCCCAAAATGATTACCTGGAGATGTTTTCTAAAACTCTAAACAATATGTCTTTTGTTTTGCTTTGTTGCCATAAATTTTATACAAAGCCAGAAGATAATCATCCACACTCATAATATCGCTTTCAAGTTACCTTGACACTTTACAATACTTCTCATATCAACTGGCCTGCCAAATTTTGGGCTTATCCCTAAATTCTTGAAATATTACTGTTATCCCCAATGTTTTCTTAACTTAGAAATCTATGCTTATTTTAGACAACTATCAGTTTTGGAATAAAATATTATTCTAAATATATAGCATTCTATATCTTTTGTCACATCTTTAGTGAAAACTTCTATAAAATTTATATTGATTTTCCTGATTATCTGATGTTGCTTTTTCCCATCCTAACTTCCTGTAAAATAATCTCTTTGAAATTTTAGTTGTGGGATTTGATGGGTATATGTCTGGGTGATTTGAATATGAGTTTTGTCCTGACTGACATCCTGTGAATTCTATTCATCTAGAGTCTGTCTGTTTACTTCAGTCATTCTGGGGAAATATCTTTTGCCTCCAGATCTCATTTTCATTTCTCACTTTCTGGTTTATTTTCTTCTACCTTCCACTTCTTTTCCTTTATTTCACAGGGTCTAAAATAATGACTGACTTGGTAGGTATACTAAGGAAAAGTACTGGGGTGGAGGAGAGAACCATTCGGGTATACTGTCCCAATTTTAGATTTCTTCTTTCATGTTTTAATTCAGTGTTAAATTGACTTCAAATGATTCATGACAAAAGAATCATAAAGGCCTTATATTAAAGATGTAAATAGGAGACCAATATTAGAGATACACTTATTAAAGAATAGTTGACATTTATACTGCACTTTAAAGTTTGCAAAACACTTTATAAACATTATGCTTCTAACCTTCCCAACAACACTTTGAGGTAGATACTATTGCCATTTTGTAGATGAAGAAGCTAAGAATCAGTGAAGACAAATCACTTGACCATAAAAACAGGCTAATGATGTCAGAATGAAGATTTTTCTCCACATCTTCCTGACTTTGGCTAGTCATCTATTCACCTTTAAAAAAAAATAATAATAATGAGGACCAACCACGTCTCCCTCCTATTTTCACTTATAAGTTTCTCTTCTCTCTTCCTTCTCTAGTAAAAAAAAAAAAATTCATAATATATCCTCCTAATTCTTTTTCACACAAGCCCTACTTGTGTCCCTCATTCACCTTCTCTTTGGTTTTCTGAGTTCTATATTCCTTGAAGTCCTGGTTTGTCCTTTTGATGCTAAAACTTTCCCCCCTTACAATAGGTGCTTTCTCCTATGCCAGACACTGGGAGTTAGAGTTTCAGTGATAACTTCCTTGCCCTTTTCTAGCCTGCCTCACAGATTGCCTTATGGTCCTTTCCTTGATGTAATGTGAAAGATCAAACTTCTAAGCTCCTCTTTTATGAAGGACAAAAGACACATGCTAGACTAACCAGGGAGATGCTGAGTCTTCACTGAGACAGAGAAAGTTGAATAGTCCGAGTTCTTATTATTTGTTTATTTTTTTTCCTCCCACAGGCTACATCAGGAAAATAAATGTCTCCTACAGTTAATTCTTGAAGGAGAGTACTTCAGAATCAGTCCAGAATGTTTGATTTGCTAGGGTAGTCAGTGTCCATCTATCAGATCACTACCTAAGAAAGGATTACCATAAAACATATGCCACATGCTTCCCCATACTTTGCTAACAAATCTCCAGTGAATGGGATCACAATTTCTCCTGAGGAATGACTTTCCACTTTTGGAGGGTTCTACCTCACATCAGGTCCTATTTCTCTTCAACTTTTCTCCTTAATCCTGGTTATGACATCTAAGTCCATACAGAACAACTCAGGTATTTTTTTTACTTTATGACAATTCATTCAAGTTCTTGAAGACTGTTGCATCACGTCTACTGTAAGTCTTCTTGTTTCCAAATTAAACATCTCCAGTTTCTTCATCTTGTTTTCATCCAGACACAATAGAAAGGTATTGAGAAGTAAAAGTAAATAGATGATAGTTAGATATATCTGTAAATATTTATGTCTTTCTCTATGTATCTATAGAGATATTTAAATATATCTGCATACATATCTATTTATGTGTGCATGTGTAACTCATATGTATTGTATATACACATATACATATATATATGTATACACATACCATACATACACATATGAATATATTCCTATTCACATTTAGAATCCTAATATGGATATGCTAGCATCCCCCAGAGGAGCATTCCCATTGTCCTTTCCCGGACATGCCAGCATATATAACCCAAGTTCTATATAAGCTTATGGTCCCTAGAAACTTTAGACGTACAATTCCAGTCTGACCAATTAAGAAGTCTTTCTCAATTCTCCCCACACACACACCCCATATTGTTAGTTTTCTTTTTTTGCTTTTTTTCCCTGTTGAAATTGCTTCATTTAATGCTTCATGTACTTAGGCAATATGTGCATGTTATGTCTCATCAATGAAATGTTAGCTCTTTGAGGGCATGAGATGTTCCATTTTTGTCTTTGCATCACTCTCCCAAATACAGAAACCATTGAGTAAATGGAAGCTGAATTCCACAGATTCAGTTGTAATGGAATTCAAAACACTTAGACTTGTCAACAGAAGATTGAATATCATACTATACAAGTTGAATTGATGACCCAATCAGCCAATTCACCCAGCCTGCCTGGCTTCCACTATCTTCATTCTATTTTGGCAACACTCAAAGATATTACATCAGGCAAGAAAAATATTAACAATGATTTAGATCTAAAATTGCAATCTTTCCTTTTTAACTTGTCAACAACTAAGTGAAGTTTTCTTATTCTTAAAGATCCGAGGGAAATTATTCTTCATAGCTGTGGTAGGGATCGAAGGCTTCATCCTCAAAGGTTACCTTCCTTCTATTGTATGTGTTATTTTTTTTTTCTATTTGTTTATATGTCCTCTTGTATTAAATTGTGAGTTCCTTGGGGGCAGAGATTGTTTCAGCCTTTCTCTAGTATTTTGTGTCATTTCTGGCATAGAGCAAATGCTTCATAAATGCTTCTTGATTAATTAATTCATTGAATGGTCTGGATCCTCTGATATGCATATAATAAAAAAACACAACCTATAATAATATATGTGTTACTTCAGGGTTTTAGCCCAACTATGCAAATTTATGACTTCTTTCTGTAGCTTCCTTGAATGACCTGGAGCAAATTGGCTCAATCAGTAGCATGGAAATTGTTTGTTTCTGTTTAGGGAGGAAAAAATCCCTTCAAAATGAAATCTAAAACATGGAGATGATATAAAGCCAACTTCAGCTGGGCAAACCCAAGCTGGCAGCCAGAATGTGACATTCAACTTTCATCAGTCTTCTGGAGTAGATATCAACAGATTGATTCAATGTTGAATTACTTCATGTAGAACAGCAACTTTTTTCTTCTTTTTTCTACATTCTTGATTATTTAGATTTTGTAGTGAAATATTTTAGAATTAATTGGAAGAAACTGTAAAGTATTTTTTTGCATATGGGCACATCTTGTGAAATGCAATCCTTTAGGAGCTTGACGTCAGTGTAGCCATAGTAGAAAGAGGACTAACTTTGATGTCAGAAAACCTCATTTCTACTACTTTCTAGCTGTGTGACCTTGACAAGTCACTTCCAGATCTAGATTTATGAAACTATGACTTTAGGTCACTAATTCCTTCTCTTAGGACCTAAGCTATACTAGAATATCATTGAATTAAATTCCCATCAGTGCTAAAACCAGCTTATGAGAATAGATTATGCAATTTTCAGTGTGAGCAATAAAATATACTTCCAAATAAATATTTGAAGGTATGAATACCTCCAAAACCAGGAAAGGCTACAAATCAAGGCCTAATTTATTATTTTGTTGATTACTCAGATTCAAGCAAGAGATAGAGAACATATGACCATGCAGATGAAACAAAAGTGTTTCCTGCTTCCATTTTCCTTTTTTTTTTGAGTGACAGTTATCAAATATTCCTACCACATTACTCTATCCTACCCTAGGATCCTATGACTAATGGGATCCCAACAACCCATCTCTCCAACAGGAGAGATTGTATTGGGAGTAGTATAAGACAGGATTGGAAAGGTAAAGCATGCTGTCTGAGAGGTTGTTTTCTGAAGAAGGAGCAGCTGCATATTACCAATTCCTACCAGGGCTGGGTAAAATGCAGAATGAGACATTCATTGTTGCAAATGACCAATGTAGGAATTTATTTTATTTGAGGATACATACTTGTTATGCAGATTTTCTTTTTCATTTTTTGTAAATTGTTCAGGGGCAATGGGGAGAAAAAAGGAGGGAAAACAAATGCTTAATAATAGAAAAACACTAAGTCAATTAGAAAAGCAGAAACAAATAAGATTCGAAAGGTAAAATGATATGAAAACTAGCATGTATACAACACTTGCAGGCTCAAAAGTATTTTTTTTTACATTATTACCTCACTTGATCCTCATAACAACCCCAGAAAAAGGTGCTATTATTAAGAAATTGAAACAGAGAGAATTCTCCATGTTTCAAGTGCCTCAAGTGGGGCAGAATTTGACCTCAGGTATTCCTGCCTCCAAGTCCAACTTTCTATACCTATTCTGTATACCCTTGCTGCTTCAGACTATGAGAAATCCACAAATGCCAAGAGTAAAGAGTTTGAACTTGACAAACATGAGAAAGCTATTGAAAGACTTTGAGAAGGGAAATAACCTTTAAGAGGAAGTCTTGCTCAGTAGATTGAATGTTGGACTCAAAGTCAATAAAATGTAGCTATAAATCCCACCTTTGATGTTTGCAACCTAAGTAACCACAGCCAAGGCACTTCCCCTTTCTGATCCTCCATTTCCTTATCTGTAAAATTGGAATAATAATACATGTAGTATTTTCCCAGAGAGGCAGAGTTAATGAATACAGTTCTTGCCTGGAGTGAAGAAAACAGGAGTTAAAGTCCCTCCCCGTTGTGTGATCTTGGAAACATGACTGTACCTAAGTGTCCTTAGGAACTGTGACTTTTTAAGTGTGTGGTTATACCAAGAAAAACAAAGCATACTCTGATCTGTATTTACACTCCATCAGTTATTTATCTAGAGGTGGAGAACATTTTTCATCATAAGTCTTTAAGAATTATCTCAGAGGGGCAGAGCCAAGATGGCAGAGTAGAAACAGCACTTCCCTGCTGCTCTGGCTTCCAACTACTCCAATGCATGTGAAAAACTGACTCTTAAAAAACTGTAGAGCTACAGAACCCACAAAGTGACAGAGAGAAACAAATTTTCCGCTTAAGGAAGTCCAGCAGGCCAGCAGGAAGGGTCCATTGCAACAGGCTAGGAGCAGAGCACAGTCCTACCTGAGCCTGGATTTTAGCTCCAGGGCAGCCCCTACCAGCACTGGCTGGAGCAGTCTTTGTGAGAGAGAATCACCAGCAGCTATAGTGGTTTCCAGACTTCTCAATCCATAAATGCCAAAGACGAAGTAAAAGATCAGCATGGAATGCTGTTGCTCCAGAGAGAGATAGAAGAGTGTGGTATGGCTGCTACCCTCCAGAGTGAGAAGTGGCAGAGGTGTGGTGGCTGCAGGTGCTGCCACATGGCTGCTTCCAGAGCTCCTGGCCTGCAGATTGTAGAGGGACCAAACAACCATTCAGAGGCTGAGCACTCTTGCTTTGAACTGCTTGGATTCAAATCATGATCTTGGGTAGTGGTCCTAGGGTGTGTGTCCAGTGATCCAGAGCATGTGGGGATTGTAGTGATGGAGCCCATCTAATAGCTCTGGCAGCTGCAAAAATCCCAGCGATTTGGACATAACTCTCTCCATTCTGGAAGCAAAGTTCTGCCATAGCAAAGAGCTCAACAGGCAAGTAATTGGCTGCCAATATGAGGAAGCACAGACAGACAATAGAATCCTTTTTGGGGCATAAAACTCCTGCATCAAAAGCCTCCAAGAAAAATATGAACCGATTATAGGCCATTGAGGAGCTCAAGAAGGATTTTGAAAATCAAGTAAGAGAAGTGGAGGAAATATTGGGAAGAGAAATGAGAATGATGTAAGAAAATCATGAAAAAGAGAGTCATCAGCCTTTTAAAGGAGACCCAAAAATATACTGAAGAAAATAACACCAAAAAAAAAAAAAAAAGAAAGAAAATAACATCATAAAAAATAGACTAACTCAAATGGCCCAAAAGGCCAATGAGGGGAAGAGTGCTTTAAAAAGCCAAATTTGCCAGATGGAAAAGGAATTTCAAAAACACACTGAAGAGAATAACTCTTTCAAAATTAGATTGGAGGGGCGGAGCCAAGATGGCGGCGTAGCAGCAGCAATATATCGCAGCTCTCACATAGCCACCCCAAAATACCCATGGAATAGGACTCTGGACCAACCTAGAACTTCAAAATCGCACACAAAGATACTTCCCACTAAAGTCAGCTCGGCTACAAGGAACCATATCAGCACTGCAAACCGAAACCAGCCTGGCCTGAAGCCGCGGCTGTGCCCTGGGGGCAGCCGGGCAGGAGGTGCAGAGAAAGCTCTCAGGTGAGCACAGATTAGCACCAGCTGCGAGGAGGGGGGATTGTGAAAGAGGGAGATAAGCGTCCG
>CM053585.1:543741124-543762789 GCA_028646515.1 Pseudochirops corinnae
TGGAACTTGAGATACACAGGCACTGTGGTTGGGAGATCCATCCTGCCCTACCGAGAAGTTACATAGGAGAGAACAGACTGGGGGAGGGGGGACACACTGGGATGGCTGTTTTGGGGTGGTGGGTGGGGGAAAGAGGGGGAGAAAATATGTAAATCACAATCTTGTGGAAATGAATGATGCAAACTATAATAAAATTAAAAAAAATTAGATAGGAGCAATTGGAAGCTAATGACTTTATGAGAAATTAAGATACTATAAAATAGATCCAAACAATTGAAAAAATAGAAGGCAATGTGAAATACCTCATTGGAAAAACCACTGGCCTGAAAAAATAGATTCAGAAGAGATAATTTAAAAATTATTGGACTATCTGAAAGCCATAATAAAAAAAGAAAGCCTAGCCACCATCTTTCAAGAAATTATCAAGCAAAATGGCCCTGATATTCTAGAACTGGAGGGCAAAATATAATTCGAAAGAATTAATCAAACACCTTTTGAAAAAACATCCCAAAAAGAAAACTCATAGAAATATTAAAGCCATATTCCAGAGTTTCCAGGTTGAGAAAACACTGCAAGCAGTCAGGAAGAAACAATTTGAATATTGTGGAAACACATTCAGGATAACACAAGACCTAGCAACTTCCACATTAAGGGATCAAAGGGCTTGGAATATGATATTCTGGAGGTCAAAGGAGCTATGAATAAAATCAAGAATCATCTACCCAGCAAAACTGAGTGTAATGCTACAGGGAAAAAGATAGTGATTCAATGAAATAGAGGACTTTCAAGCACTCTTGATGAAAAACCTGAGCTGAACAGAAAATTTGACTCTCAAATACAAGAAGCATGAGACGGTAAACAGGAAAAAGAAATCATAAGGAACTTATTAAAGTTGAACTATTTACATTCCTACATGGAAAAATAATTGTAACTCATAAGACTTTTCTGAGTATGAGGATAGCTGAAGGGAATATATATGTTTTTTCAGAATATATATATATATATATATATATGTATGTGTGTGTGTATACATACATATATATGTATGTATGTATATATACATATATATGTATGTATAGGAGGATGTATGTGTATGTGCATATAAATATATACATGAGTGTGGGTATTTGTATATTCTTGTATACATAGACAGAGGGCACGGGATGAGTTGAATATGAAGGGATGATATCTTAAAAATAAAATTAAGAGGTGAGAGAGGGATTTATTGGGAAAAGAAGAAAGGGAATGATAGATTAGGGTAAACTATATCATATATAAAAGAGGGAAGAGAAAACTGTTACAATGTAGGGGAAGGGCAGGAAGGTGAAAGGGAATGGCATAACCTCATTGTCATTGAATTTGTCCTAAGGAGGGAATAACATACACACTAAATTAGGTATCTTACCCTACAGGAAAATAGGAAGGTAAGGTATAAGAGGGGGGAGGATAGAAGAGAGGTCAAATTGGGGGAGGTGGTTGTTAGAAGCAAACATTTTTTTAAAAGGTACAGGGTCAAAGGAGAAAGCAGAATAAGTGAGGTGTGGGATAGGATGGAGGGAAATACAGTTAGTCTTTCACAACATAACTACTATGAAAATTATTTGGGTAACCACATGTGTACAATGTATATTGAAATGCTTATCTTCCCAGTGAGGGTGGGTGAAGAGGGAAGAAGGGAAAAAAATCTGGATCCCAAAGTTTTAAAAACAAATGTTTAAAAATTTGCTTTTTACATGCAACTAGGAAATAAGATATACAGGTACTGGGATATAGAAACCCATCTTGCCCTATCAGAAAGATGGATGTGTGTGTGACAGGGGAGGATACAAGAGAGAACAGATTGGGGGAGAAGATATTAAGTAGACTTGCTATTTTGGGGTGGAGGTAGGGGGAAAATGGGGAGAAAAATTATAACTCAAAATCTTGTGGAAATGAATATTGAAAAATAAAAATTAAAAAAAAATTTAAAAATTAAAAAAAGTTATCTCAGATCATTATATTGTTCGGAGTAGACACATAATTCACCATTGATCATTGTATGATCTTGCTGTTAATATGTACAACATTCTCTTGATTCTGCTCACTTCACTTTGCATCAGTTTATATATCTTTCCAGATTTTTCTGAAAGCATCCTGCTCAGTATTTCTTATAGCACAATAGTATTCCCTGACAATCATATATCAGAGTTTGTTCAGCCATTCCTCAATTGATGTACATCCCCTCAATTTCCAATTATTTGTCATGACAGAAAGAGTTGCTATGAATATTTTAGTTCATATAGGTCCTTTACCTTAAAAACAAACAAAAAATCTTTACAGTACAGACCTAATAGTGGTATTGCTGTGTCAAAGAGAATGTAGTTTTATAGTCCTTACAGCATAGTTCCAAAATGCTCGCCAGAATGGTTGGATCAATTCAGAACTCCACTAACAGTGCCTTAGTATCCCTTTTTTTCCATATCCACTCCAATATTTGTCACTTTCCTTTTCTATCATATTAGCCAGTCTGATATATGTGACGTGGTAAATCAGAGTTGTTATAATTTGAATTTCTCTAAGCAATAGTGATTTAGAACATTTTTTTTGTCATAGGACAATAGGTAGCTTAGGTTTCTTCCTCTGAAAACCACCTGTCCATATCCTCTGACCATTTATTGAGTGAGGAATGACTTATATTCTTGTAAATTTGACTCATTTCTCTATATATTTGAGAAATGAGAGCATTAGCAGAGCAACTTGTTGTAAAATTTTCCTCCAGTTTCCTGCTCTCTTTCTAATCTTTGTTGCATTAATTATGTGCAAACCCTTTTTAATTTAATATAATCACAATTATTCATTTTACATCCTGTAAGGCTCTTTATCTCTTGTTTGGTCATAAACAATTCCTTTATCCATATATTTCACAGGTGAAATTTTCCATGCTCCAAATTACTAAGAGATGGTCAAAATGGGTACATAGCATATGGTATCTTGGTGTAAGATGTTGGTCTATGTCCATTTTTGGTGAAATTTCTTTCCAGATTTCTCAGCAATTATTGTCAACTGTGGGTTTATCAAACACTAGATTATGTGGTCATTTACTGCTGTGTCTTGTGTACATAATGTGTTCCACTAATCTTTCATTTTATTTCTTAGCCAGTGCCAGATTGTTTTGATGATTATCACTTTGTAAAACAGTTTGAGATCTGGTACAGCTGGGCCAGTTTTATTCATATTATTTTTGAAAAAAAATATTGCCTTGGTATTCTTTTGTTCTTCCAGAATAATTTTGCTATTTTTTCTAGATCTATAAAATAATTTTGGTAATTTGATTGCTATGGTAGTTTGGATAAGTAAATGATTTTAGGTAGGAAGAACTATTTTTGAAAATGTAATTTCTTCCTAAAGCCATTATTAGGTTCAAATGAGATAATAACTATAAAGTATTTTGCAAATCTTTAAGAGGTCTGTAAATTTTTCAGTTTTTGTTTCAATGAAAGTTATTTTGGGAGAGATTATTTAGTATTGCTTTATTTCACAGACTAGAGTGGGGGAATCAGATTGAAAGCCAGGAGAGCAGCAGCCCAAACATGAGGAAATAATGGTCAAAAATTCAGAATGTAGTAGTAGAAACAGAAAGGAAGGGACATATATGAGAGTTTTCATGAAAAAATAGATAATAACCATAGCATAAGAGAGGTAGGGCTGAATGAGCCTTCAGAAGACAACTAGTTTATTTCCCTCATTTTCAGATGAGGAAACTGAGGCCTAGGGAAGTCAAATGACTTGACCAAGGTCCCACGGGGACAGAAGCAAGTTTTTAAGTAGGCTCTATATCTTTAAGCTCAGTACTCTTTTTATTTGGTTGCTGACTAAATAAAATTCAAACATTTAGAATTAATTTTTCTATTGTGAAAAATTGAAAAGTATTTTTGTAGAAGTAAATATTTAGGTAACACCTTCCAAAGATACTGGCCTGATTGTGTGAATCAACAGAAGCCCACACACACCAGCTTTCCCTTTCAAACACTTACCTCGCAATTTGGAATTTGGGAAGGAAACTATCATAAAACTGTCTTTCGACTTGGGTGTTAGAAGGTATTCTTCAACCTTATTCTCATAGGTTGACAGTCATATAAACTCTTGACCAGGTCAGAAATACAGTATTTATCAAATTATAATAGAATTAGAACCTGGGAAAATATTTTTTTTTGGAAAACACTGTTTTGCTCATATTTATTATAAATTGATTTTAAAAAAACCTGTGAAAGTAGCATTGAGTCTCACAAATTATTTCCTACAAGAGTATCTCAGATGGGACAAGTTAGTCTATGGAGAAGTAAATCCAAGGCTACCAGATAAAATATATATGAGATATTTAGTCATGGACATTTCAAGCAGACAGTATTTAAAGATATTGATAAAGATTTTAAAATAATTATGTGTTTTCCAGTTTTTATCATGCTAAATCTTTTAGTTTCACTAAATCTTTCTATTTCTTTTCAAAACAATCAAACAATTTTCTAGTTATAGATAATGACAGGAAATCCCTAGTCTCTAATCCTTTCCCCAATGTTGAGTTGATCATGTCATGGTCAATGTGGTTTGATTTGAATGTTATAATGGGTTTAGATTATACTTTTAAGCATCGTCTATATAAAATATACTGTTCTTTGCCTTTGAGAGAATTTAGAAAGTTCTTCCCCAGATCTGTTAAAAGTCACACATTACACTGAGACAAGTGTTGAAAGTAATAGCATAGTTATAATGAGCCTCATCAGCTATCTAGTCTAATCTATATCAAAGAAGGAATTTCCTGTATTGAAAACCTGAAAGATAGTCATTCAGGCTTGCAGACTTGAAGAACTTCAAGGAGGAGGAATATTCTACCTCCACAGAAAGGCATTTCCAATTTGGGAAAGTTCAAGTTAGCACCAATTAATTGCTAAGAAGCCAAAATATGAACCCCTACACTTCTTAATTCTGCCATGTGGTGCCAGTTAGAATAAGTTGACCATCCTCTCCAAGATGGTGCTTTTAATACAATTGTTTTTATGGTGGTGTGGTGAAGAACAACAAAGAGTTAAGAATAGCATAGTAGAGGTGAGCTTGGGGTACTGGGGGTATGGTGGTACCATGGACAGGGAGTAAGTAACAGGAAAGGGAGAAACAAGGGAGGATTTGTAAAGAAAGATGGTGAGTTCAGTTTTGAACATGTTGAATTTAAAATGCTTAGTTAGAATACCCTGTTCTAAATGTCTAGTTAGCAATTGGAGATATCTAATTGGAGATCCTGTGGGAGGTTAGGTTTGTACAAGTAGATTTAAGAATCATCAACACAAAAATGATAATTGAATATGTGGTACTGATGAGTTCACCAAATGAAATGGGATAGAGAGAGGAGGCTCAGGAAAGAAACTTAGGTGATACCTATAGTTAGCAGGCAAAACCTTGATGAATTTCCCATAAAGACTGAGAAATCATCATCAAAGTAGTAGGAAAATCAGGAGAGAACACTGCCATGAAAAATTAGAGAGTAGCAAATATCAAAAAGAAGTGAGTATCACAGGTTTCAAAGAGATCAAGAAGGAAAAGGTCATTGGGTTTGGCAATTAGACAATTGGTAACTCTCTAGAGAAAGAAGTCCAGTTGAATGATGAGATTGGAAGCTAGACTGTGGAGACTCAGGAATACAGTGAGAGGAAAGTATTACAGATTGTCCTCTTGGCCATTTTAAACACAAGGAGGGAGAGAGTTTATAGGATGGCAGCTCATGAGGAGAGACAAAGTAATGACATTTTTTAGGTAGCAGGGAACAGCAAGCAGACAAGAAGAGATTAAAGATTAGTGAGAGTGGTTATGGTGAATGGGGGCAAGCTACCAGAGAGAACAGGATGAAATAGGATAACCTGTATGTGTAGAAAAGCTATGTTGGAAAGAAGTGTCTTCATAAGGGTGAAAGAAGAGATAGTAGGGGAAGGGATATAAGTGATCTGAGATGGGAAAGGGGGATAGAGGGAGCTCTCAGGGAATGGTCTCTATGAGGAAAGGCTCTTAACGGAAAGGGTTGGGGAAGGAGGAGATAGAGGACATATAAGGAGGAAGAAAAAGCTTTGGAAAAGTTGCTGTGGTGAGGGGGCATTGTGAATTAATTAGGGAGGTATAAAATGATTTCCTTGCTGCAATGAAGGCCCATTTCAGATTGTGAAACATAAATTTGTAATGGACTCAGCCAACCCAGTTTTATGATTTTTTTCTAGCTCTGTGCCGTTGCATGAAAATCAGAGTGAAGGTAACAGCTGGTGAGAGGAACCCAGGGCTGAAGCTTGGCAGGGTACGATTAACAAGATAAAGAATCAAAGGATTCAAGAGCCAAGAACAGTGTAGAGTTGAATGCATTTGCCAAGGGGTCAGTTTGAAGGAGGGAGATCAGTAAGGGCAGGGCTGAAATGATAGTGTGAGAAAGAACTGAAGGGAGAAGGGGTTGGAGCCCATGGTGAGGATCAAGAACAGGGGCAAACTTAATAAGGCAAAGATAGCTCCTGGAATAATACAAAGGGCAGAGGGCTAGAATGATATGGGAAGGCTCTCAGTGGACAAGGGAAGATCCAGGGTAGAAACAGAGGGCGGACAGGGGCTTGAGAAGGTTGTCAGAGGACTAGAGAAGGCCAGAACAAAAACAGGCCTACAGAAACTTGGAACCTGATCTGATGAAGGATAGCCAGGGAAAACTCAGAATGAAGGAGATCCCAGGCCCGGTACAGTCAGATCTGCTGATTGCAACTTTATCTAACTAGTGAGGTTATTTAGAACAATGACTTTACCTTCGACCTTCATATCCTTCCTTGCTATCCTGATTCTTTAAAAATGACCAATTTATTAGTATAGTTTTAAAGGGGTGGGGAATCTGTGGCCTTGAGGGCACATAGACCTTCTAGGTCTTTGGGTGCAACGTTCTTACTGAGCCCAAGTTTTACAGAATTAAGGGGAATTTGTTCTGTAAAGTTTGGATTCAGTCAAAGGCGCACACTTGAGGACCTAGAAAGTCACCTGTGCCCTTGAGGCTGCAAGTTCCCCACCTCTGGATAGTACAAAGAAAAGAACATGAGATTGAAGTTGGGAGTCCTGGGTTCCAGTGCCAATTGTGCTCCTTGCTACTTTTGTGACCTTGGACCCAGTATCTTCTCTCATCTGTTTCCTCATCTGTTAAATAAGAGCAGCTTGACCATGCACCTTTATTAAAAGGGTTTTTTCTATTCTTTTCTTTCTTTTCCCAGTGGGAAAGTGAAGTAGAAGAGAGAGAAAAATAAAATACAATATGGGCTTTTAGTTGAAGAAGCAAAATCTAAGCCCATGGAAATAATCCTACCTCACATTTCTATTTCAAGATCTTTGAGGTACTTTCCATGCTTTATTTCATTTGAGTTTTGTAACCATCCTGTGAGATTATTCTCTCCATTTTATAGATAAGGAAAGTGAGCCCAAGAGAGGCTAAGTGACTTTTCTGGGATCAGAGGGTCAGATTTCAGGTTTTCCTCACCCAATTCTACCTCCCTATCCACTGCACTGCCCAGCCTTCTGAAGTATTAAATGAGGGCATTAAACAAGATGATTTTCCAGGTCTCTTTCATGAAAAACCCCAAGCTTTTGCCCTACATATTTTGGAAACTTCAGATGACAAACTTGTTTTTTGATTTCTGACTTTAGTTAAAAGATCTTTGATTCCCCTTCTATTCCATGAAGGAGACTGCTTCAGGAAACCTGTATGTCCCTGCCTCTGTGACACCGGGTAATTAAACTAACGTTTCTAGGGCACTTGCCATGTGTGAGACATTGTGCTAAGCACTCCACAATTACTGTCTCATTTGATCCTCACAACAGTCCTGGAAGGTGGGTATTGTTATTATTATCTTCATTTTCCAGATGAGGAACTAAGGCACAGAGAGATTAAGTGACTTGCCCAGGGTCACCCTTGTGGAAGGGTCAGGGGATGGATTTGAATTCAGTTAACCCCTCTAGTCCTCCATTGTATTTGATGGACTCTAATGTCTCCTTCAGATCTACATCTGTTACCCTATGATAGATGGTCCTTATGGCTAGTGTCTGAGCGACTTGGAGTAAACCATTTTACTTTCCTGCTTCAGATTTTTCATTTAGGAAATGCTGAGTAGGAGGAGTAGGATGTTTGGACTCAGTAACCTCCAAGAATCCCTCCACAGTATCATGGACCTATGGCTACCTTGGTAGCCAACTAGTCTGACCAGCCCATTTTACAGGTAATGGACACTGAGTTCTGGAAAGATTAAATGACTTGCCCAAATGTCAAGCTAGTAGGATGTATAAAAATCAGGAACTGAGGGCAAGTCCCACAAGCCCATGTTCTTTCCACTGAACCATACTGCCATCCTCCAGATCAAAGACCCTCTGATCCTTGCAAGAACAGATCAAGGAGTCACGAGCCAGAATTCCTGCCCTGGTCCTCCTAGTAAGGTTTTTTTGTGACCTTATGTGAGTCATTTGAACTCTGTCTTTAGTTCTCTCCTCTTTCAGATGAACACCTGGGAACATATGATCTTATGTCATCTGAGATAATGTATATAAAGCACTCTGCCAATCTTAGAGTATTCTGTCAGTGTAAGCTCTTGTTATTATGTCTCTAAAAGGTTATGATTCAATATTGAGCTAGATAACAGACCTCCAACACAAAGGCTTTCTCTATGGGAGTATGGCTGGTTCTCTGAAACCAATGTTGCCATTCTGCTCCTAGATGCTTTTGTGAATCTATATCAAATATAGATGTACTCCAATGAATATTTAATACAAAAGTCCAGGGGAGAATGGGAGGTCACTGTATGATACCCTTTTTACTGGCATAATTTAATTCTACTTGGCCTGTTGCAGAGCACTGCCTCTGTTGCTGGAAGCAATTACATTGAAGAGAACAAGTCTTGGCAAAGGGAATTTCAAATCTCAAAGCAAAACAAAGATGAAGAACACCCCAGCACTGGGTGCAATTGGTCTTCCTTAGGCAAGGTGTATCCAAAGTATTTCTCAGGCTTTGCGGTTTTCATCAACTCATTCACATCATCATGTAAATGTTTTCTGCTCTATCCTCTTGTGGCCATGCTCTCGATGGGCAGGGGAGGAAGTTTTCAGAAGCCTCTCACCTTAACCAGACTTACAAATTAGAAGATGGGATCACAGCCCCCAGGGAAACACTGGGTCCCCAGGCTACTCAATTCTATTTGACCCTTTGGGATTTGTCTCTGTGGTTATGAAGACATAGTAAATTATAAGGGTCTACGTGAAGATATTCAGCATAGCTTTGGTTCTATTCTATAGTACAATTATCTTTAGTTATACTTTTCTCTTTGGTTTCTTTATATCTCCCATCATAGGAAAATATACATGAGTTAGATTCGTGGGTGAATCTTGATGAAATATTAGTTTGGGGAAATAGACATTGTTACTCCATGTTGGCATGGCTACAGAGGCCTTCTCTAGGTTATGGGCTCTCTTTTAATTTTCAAAGCCAATATCCTTCATCATCACCCTATTCCTTAACTGAACCCCTCAGTGTCTGGTATGTGGTAGGGGCTTAATGAACGCTTATTGACTCTTTAACTTTAGATACTGTCCACAGGCAGCTCCAGTGAGATGCTCTATTGAGTCACTGAGATCATCGGGAGGAGGAGGGGGAAGGTTCATCCTATAGTTATCTCTTTCCCATTGGAAGTCAGCTGATTACCTGATAGAAAGCAGAAGAGGGCGGAAGATGTACCTTAAGTGACCAAGGACAACCAGGCCTTTAGTGCAAAGCTCTGAGTTGCCCCAAGCACATGGTTTTCCCTAATCATGTACCACACTATCATGTTTCTCTTAGCTTTCTCTTGTATACTTTATACTTTAGTGAGAGAGTACGTGAATAGTCAAAGCATGGAGTATTAGGTTTAGCAAAATATAATTAACTTGAAGCTTTTACACTCATTTTAAACTTCAGGTCAAGAATTATGGTACTCACCTCTTTGTCTTTTCTTCCCCATACCCTTTTTGCTGTGTACAGAACACAAAATCAATGCTGAATACAAATGCACTTTCCATCTTGTGTATATGTGTGTGTGTGTTATTTGGTAGTCTATGAAATGTAAGGCAAACCAGTCTGGCATATCCAGTGTGATATACTATGACATTTTATATCCAGTTTTTACTTTCCTAGACAGCTTTGCTTTGTCAAATTTTCTTCACTTGACAAAACTCAAAGCTTTTCTTATTTCATTTCTTTCTGTCTAGTACAAAATGATTTTCAGAGAAATGGAGTAGAGTTTTCGTGTGATCAGCACTGACGTTTCCAAGGGAGGCACTAACTTTGCTAAGTGGTGTATGAAACTAGGGCATTGAAAATGTATTTGCCTTAAAAGGTCCATATTCTTCCAACTGCTATATTTCTAATCTGTATGACCTTTGAGAATTCATCTAATCTCATAGGTTTAGCTATGAAATTAGATGATTGAATGGGATGACCAATAAGGTTTCTTCCAGTTTTAAAAATCTGATCTTCTATGAGTGATGCCCATTTTTCTCATTTGAAACAAGGACTTGTGCCTATAAATAGCAAGGATGATTTCACAGTAGGGTCTTGTTTCTAATTCAATTCTCACTCATATGTACCCTTTTCTTAATCCATAGCTAGTATGATATCTATGCAAGTGAGAGTTAAAACATGATCTCTGGCTCAATCCACACTCGAAAGAGTCATTGGCCCAACACATAGGATTGAGACAGATAGTAAATAGTTGATGTCAAGCCTGCTCCCAAAGGTCTATTCAAATGGATAATCATTGATTAAGCTGAGTAGGAGTGTGCTTCTTACCATTTCTGTTTTTGTAAAAGTCTTTGGTGGCTCCCTACTTTGTAATTGGGTAAGATGAATTCTTAGAAGAGGCTTCTGAAGTCTAAGGACAACTGACTTCCCTCAATGTTTTGTGTAAGAGCGGTTCAGATTTTTCCTATTTAGTTGGAAATTTAGAAATTTTTCTCCCTAGAGATAATAGTTCATGTGAACTCCCCCAGAGCCCACATTCTACCCCCAACTACATAGTTTGTACTGCTGGTCACAAGCATTCAAAACACTAGTCATAGTACTGTTTGGCACCGCAGAGAATTAGGATTAATGTGTGAAAGTTACAGCATGGTTTTAATGGAAAAAAAAAAAAAAAACAATAAAAACAATGAGTCCGAGAAACTGTCCTACTACAGTCACATAAACTAATTTTAACAACTGCACTTGATTATAGAGTCATAGATTTAGAGCCAGAAGGGATCTTGGAAATGTAGTCTAACATTCCCACTTTGCAGATGAGGAAAACAAAGCTTTGACAGATTATGTGACTTATCAAGGATCAAATAATTATTTTGTCTGCAGCACAGTTTAAATCCAAGCCTTCCTTACTCTAGGTGCAGAACTATTCCCATTACCCCATATTAACATTTTGATTATCATGGAGATATACACCACCAAGACTTCAAAGCTGTCCTGCATGATATGGAGAAAGGCTTCAAGAGAGATTATCACTAGTGTAATCAATTGGAATCTTATCTCTGAGTAACTGAGATTTTCCCACTCAGAATTTTGCCGTCATGTAAATAACAACTGCTTATAGAAAATGGAATAATCTCATTAGTTTCAATTCATTGACACTTGATCCATGGACCATTCATTCTTTGGCATGTAAGTCATTGCCATGCCCATTAAAGAGTCTAATTGGTCCAACATAGTCCATCTGTTAATAACACTAGTCCTCTCTTGTGGTGATGCTATGTGGCTGAGAAAGCTCCAACAATTTCCATTTAGCTGTGCCAAAATCTAACCCTGATGCCTGGTCAATGTCAGTTATGGCATTAAGCATTCAAAAGAGAAGGCAGACATGTTTCCCTCACAATCCCTAACCTTAATTGGAGTCTATCTAAGTAAATGCATTTCCTCAAACCAAGGCAGCAACAGCATAGAATGTGTCAAAATTTTCATCCTAAACAATAACATATCAGTTTCCCATATCCTCCCATCTCTCTCTCTTTCTCTCTTTCTCCCTCTCTCTCTCCTTCCCTCTCTGTCTCTCTCTCTCTGTCTCTCTCTCTCTCTCTCTCTCCCCATGTATATATGTATACATAAATATGTATGTGTGTGTATATGTAATATATATCTATATCTATTTATATAAGATATATATGT
Source organism: Pseudochirops corinnae (assembly GCA_028646515.1). Taxonomy (NCBI): domain Eukaryota; kingdom Metazoa; phylum Chordata; class Mammalia; order Diprotodontia; family Pseudocheiridae; genus Pseudochirops; species Pseudochirops corinnae. Next base: position 543,753,333 of record CM053585.1, read on the forward strand.
AGTGCCATAACATTTAAAGTTAGAGAAATCTGAACAAGAATCCATTCTTTACTAGTTTTAACAATTGTTTGTTCACCTTTTCCTTGAATACATTGACTGGGAAGGAGTCACTACTTCCTAAAGCAAAGTTGAGAGAGATCTCAGAGATAAGGTAATCATTTCATTACTGAGGACCTATGTTTTTGTCCCTTAGAATTGAGATAATAATACTTTCACTACTGATAGCTAACCAATTAATCAACAAATCTTTATTAAGTACCTCCTGTGTTCCTGGTACTGTACTTGTCTTTGAGCATACAAAATACAAAGAATGAAAGAATCTGTATTCTCAAGGAATATTTTCTGATGACCTAAATGAGGATATACAGAATACATGCAAAGGTAATAAATACTGACTTCAAGGTAATTTGAAAGGGAGGGCACAGTAGTAGGGAGGAAGAGAAAAGCATTTATAAGGAAGAAGGAAGATTCTTAAACATTACCTCAATGGAAGAGAGAGACTCTACAAAGCAGAGAGGAGGAGAGCATCCATTCCAAGTGTGTGACCAGTGCCGTGGAGATAGAGTGGGATATTTGAAGAATGGAGAGAAATGCAAACATTTATTGGATTTGGAGGGGAAAAGGAAATTTAGAGATCATCTTTTTATTGATCATCATCATTTTACAAACATGGAAACTGAAGCCTAAAGAGTTGAAGTTATTTTTCTGGTCACCTGGGAAGTAATTGAGTCAGGAATCAAACTCAAATCCTCTGACAACAAAGGTAGGGTTATTTTCACTGTACCTTAATGTTTCTCACATTTTGTCATGGTTACTACTGGCACCAATCATTCCACCTCTCACATTTTAACTGAATGTTATGCCACTTGAACTAATTTCTCTTTAAAGATTCTCTTGTGATGATAACACACAATAAATGGGGCCAAGACATGTCTTTATATCCTCTTGGTAACTGAATTTCTTTCTGTGAGGAGGATTCACAAGAAAAGATTTAAAGAAACACAGAGAGAGAGTTTCATAATTAGTTGATCTAGTTTATTGGAAAAGGAGACCACTGGTGGACTTAGTCATACAAAAAAGCTAGAACAGGACACATTCATCCTTACCTATAGAAAACAGGTAGCAGCCCATCTTTTTCACACTTTTGGAAATGCAGCTTCACATGTAACTACTCAGAAAATTAGCTCTGTTTGCATCCAGTCTACACATTAGGTGGCCCACAGTTGTAAGGGACCAGGCAGTTTTATACTGAAGTACAAAGATACAGTGGCCTCTTCAGATTCCCGTGTGGGAGCAGACCCTGGTCACCTTTAATACACTCATCATAGACTGATGTAATAAAACTATGAACAGGAGTGGTAGAATTCTTTTTGGAGGAGGACTGTGCTCAGCAATGTTCCTCAGTTATGTGAGCTATCTTGATATGTCCCCTCTTCCTCAAAGGGAAAGGAAGCTGTCATGCCACCACAGTATGTTACAATATGCACTGGCTATATTCTCTGTACTGAGCCGTTTATGTGTTTTATTATTTTTTAGCTTCTCTGATTATTGCCATGCATGTTCTTTAATTGTTAATATATTGAACCTCACTCTAATAATACTTTACATAACCACAAATATCATTTACCTGGAACAGCACTGAAATTGCCAAACTGGAAAGTATATTTTTAAGACATTGAATAGACAGACACAGAGACTATAGCACAAGATAAAATAATTGTTCAGAATGTGAATTTATTGGTTCCCAAGCTCTGATTGACTAGACATGAAGAATACAGACCATTTTGGCACCCAAGTACCAAAAAATATGAGAGAAAGAAGAGAAGAAAACAAGAAGACAAACCAGGAGGGCAGAGAAGTTAGAGGCAATGATGGTAACCTGAAGTGGAGGATCCTTTGATGCAGCAAGACGGGACATGGAACAAGTGAGATCTAGTTTTTAGGAGACAAAGGGAAGACCATAATTACTCTGTAGTGTAGGTACAAGCATGCCTGAACCCCTAAACTCATGCTGTAGGGCTGATCTGGCATGTTCTATATGTACTTGCTCTGTAAAAGCATTTACCAAAATGGCAAGTTTTGTCCTCTTCCCAACCCCATTAAGCCTTGAGGGCATTGCTGTATTAGAGCCAAGCACAATCACTGATTTTCATGATGACTGTCCTGAGTCATCAAGCAAATGTCAAATTATGCTGAGTGTGCCCTTTGCAGCCAGAAAGTCAGTAAGAATGGCCATTCTGAAAGATTCCATCAGAAGCAGAGTTGTTTCTTAAAGAACTTCAGTCAGTCAATCAACAAGCAAGTTTTATTAAACTCTTGTTACATGCCAGGCACTGTGATATGAGCTAAGAATACAAATAGAAACAATAATAGAGTGCTTGTCCTCAAGGGACTTCTATTCTAATGCATGAAGATAACACATAAAAAGGAGATGAAAAGCATCTGGTATTGGTTAGGAAAAGAAGGCAACTGATTGAGAGCACAGTGGAGAAAAGAAGTCTGGAGAGTCAGAGCAGAGCTGGAAGAGAAGACAAGTGAGCATGATGGAAACTGTCTTGAGCACCACCCTAACTTGGAGGATTTTGGGGGAACTGACCATTGTAAAGAAGGAGACACAGGAATCTTTGAGGGTGTGGTCCTAGAAATGGAGGCATCTTCCACGTGTAGAAGGCCGTTGGGCTTGGTAGAGAAAGAAGTCCAGAGAATCAGAACCAGGAGAGGAGAGGAGAGGAGAGGAGACAACAGAACTAAGGGGGTCAATAATTAGTGATCTTGACCACTTGCTTCAGCAGGCTGCTTCCTTTCTTCTTGATAAAGCAGATTGTGACTGATTTCTCAAGCTTTAATGTTTGTGAAGTACTTTCAATGCTAAGTATCTCGTTTGAACTCCATCTATCCTGATAGAATTGGATAAACACTTGATAGGAAGGATAAAATGGGGATTGATTTGAAGATGGGTTAGATTAAGTGACCACCAAGGTCTGCTACAGCTCTCAGATTCAGAGACTTGGTCATTCTGAGTATCAGAAGCTGTGAGCACCATAATTACTCTCCCTGCACACACAGATACACACACCCAGACACATACACAGACACAGACAGGCACACACACACACACACACACACACACACACACTTTTTTGTCTTGTCCAGGCTCTATGATTTCATTAAAATAGGAAATACTTGGTGGAGGATCTCCCTTCCTCCAAGGCTATAAGTCAGTCCTATGTCTTACACTCAGAATCTTAGCTGATTTCCTTAGAGGTGTAACCTGCAAGATCTCCTGACCTCACATAGCTACCACTCTCAGAGACAGGATTTGAATGTAACCCCTCCTAACTTCAGGAGCAGCTCTCTGACATATACTCCACGTGGCTTCCTACTGCCAGGTAGCTGAAGCCAAGGCATGCAGAAGTACTGTAAGAGAAATTAGAAAGAAAAACACACACTTTAAATGTAGAATGATCAGCAGGATACCTCAGCACCAGAAGCTAGCTGGGTGCTGAGGATATGCCTGCAACATTCAATCTATGCCTTCTTGTCTTTTCATTGATTGCCACCCCTCGTTAACTTCACTACTGGTTTCACTAGCTTCCTTCAAGGCACAGTTCCAATTTCTGTAGGGGACCTTTCCCAGTCCTGAGGCTCCTACTTACTTCTAGGACCTTCTCTCTGAGGTTACCTTGCATCTACACAGTCTTGTGGGCATCTTGTTATTCACATATTCACTTTCCCATTAGAACATGAACTTCTCCAGGATAGGAGTCATATTTTTGCCTTAATAAATACACATTGACTGACATGTCATAATACTCAAAGAATTTATCATGTGATTTTTTTGGAAAGTTTATAAATGATCATACTGATGGATTATATATTATCATATATACAGAATCTCAGGATAGCAAAACTATGGGGCATGAGGAAAGATTCTGTCTAACCTTCTCATTTTCAGATGAGAAAAGCTGAGGTCCAGAGATGGGGCATGACTTATTCAAGGTCACTAGTAAGTATGTGCTAAAGCCAAGAATCACATAGAGCCATTTTGGTCTCAGATTTAGGATTCATTCCATGTTATAATATGTCCCACAAGCAATGAGCTTCCCTGACTTGTCAAAAGGAAAGGGTCAGATTTCATTTCAAAATTATATTTTACAACTTTTTGACTGAACTGACAAATGGTTTAATTGATACAAAAATGGCAAACTGAAGGCCAGTAATGGATACAGATCATACTGTAATTCTTCATTTAAATTCAAAAGGGAAATTAGAATTTTTGGTTTGCCTATCATTGAGTTTAAAAGAGTCAAAAAAGTTTAAAAGGTTAAAAAAAAGTTTAAAAAATATTTAAAATAGGCATCTCAGAGCAAATACTCATTCTGTTTGAATCAGAGGAAAGGACAACTCAATGCACATGAAGTGGGAGCTGTATGGGGAATGGGATGGTACCAAGACAATGGAATGTAACAGCTGCTTCAAAAAATCCCCATGTCAGGAGCTGAACTGGAGGTCTCGTTATGGAGAATATGAGTGCAAGGGGTCTGTGCTGGTGTTATGCTCTGATGCTGTGTCACAAGGAAGACTGGACAGTCATTCTTCCTGGTAGCCACCCAGGCTTGTGAGTGTGGGAAACCCTGCAGAGGCCACCTCAGGGCCATTGAAGACTGGCCCATCAAGGCTTTCTGGACATTCTGTTCTTCTTTGGAGCTACCGAACTACCCTGACTCACCATCATCACCCAGCCCTTGTTCACCAGACCCTGCCTCATACACAGCTGTTAAACCTTCTCTATCCAGATGTGTCCACCCTCATCCAGAAGGAAGGCTAAATATAGCAGCTGCACATGGCAACAACCAGGAGAACAGACAGTCATTTTCATATTTAGAGGAGATGAACTTTACATCCACTGGGTCCTGAGTAGTGTTTTGATATTCATTAAGCTTCCCAACCATCCTGGGAAGACTGTGGTGGACAGAACCAGGGCCTTTCTCAGTATGCCTCTCTGAGAAATAGGACTTCTGTCTTTAAAAGTTCTCTGCTCCATTTCAGACTCCATGTATGGTTCTTTCTAGTCCTGGTTATTGTAAATTTCAGATTACGTATTACAGTCATATAGAATGTGTTTTCTCTTAAGAAGTAAGTTTTGAGTAGCTGTTACCATGTCAGATCCCCACAGTATCTATACTATGAAGGAATGGAAAACTTTCTAAATATACCTAGTAGAAGATAGCAAAACCATGTGGGCCCATGAAGAAATGCATATCATCCTGTCTGCCCAGGAACTGTCCCCAAGATACTTTCAGTGGGTCTAGAGAAAATGAGCCAAACATACTAATACTTTTAATCAATTATAAAAAGCAACATTTGTACACCTGTGTAATACATGTAACATGTGTAATAATCCATAGAACATTAACTATGAAATATTAATAATATAGTGACTTGTCTCAGGACCATTTCAATCTTTACCCCCTCAATAAAGATGAGAATAAGGCAATAATACAAAATAATGAACATTTATAAAGCCTTTGCAGACATACAGTCTGTGAATTAAAGCCAGAGAGAACCTTAAAGAGTACCTGGAGCAATCCCCTCACTTCACAGATGAATAAAATGAGGTCTAGAGAAGTGCCTGAAGGACTTTCTCAAGGGTAGCAGACTGGTATTAAATGTAATGATCATTTCTGAAATTTCTATGACAAGACAGAGAAAGGAAAGATAAGTTTGGATTTCCTATCTTTGAAGCAGGTAAGTTGGTAAACTTGGGCAGTTGGTAAGATTGGATTTAAAATGAATATGCTGACTATAAATCTAAATAAAATAAGCCATATTTTTGAAAAGAAGATATTTGAACTTTGAACAGAAACTGTAACTTACTCACTCTCATGTTTCTATACAACAAACCAAGAAATAGAACACAGGAAAAGCAAATTAAAAACACCCAGAATATATTAATTCATCCTAACTGAAGGATCAGGTCAGGTCAGACCAACATTTTCCAGTCAATTTATCCTGATTAAAAATACCAACCCAGATGTGGCTTCAAGTGCTCAGGCTTTTGGGATTCCCCTTTTCCTTCCTCCCCCCCCCCCAACATTCCCTCAGAAAGATTGTCAAGTGTGATTGTATCTAGGAGATGACAAATACCAAAGTAGAATACAAAGGGAAAAATGTTAGGTTGATAATCAGGAGTCCTGTGTTCAAATGATGGATACTCCTAATTTCCCACTAGCTGCTTTCCTTGGTGACTTCCCATACAACATGCTTCCTTCAAGTAGGCTCAACACCAAAAATCTCATTATCATGGACATTGTTTTGGCTTTGCTCAATGCCTCCTTAGTACCTTTAGTTTTCTCTCCCCTTAGGATGCAACACAAAATTTCTTCCCTTCATAGGTAGCTTGGAACTTTCTAGCCAACTCTTCATTTCCCAACATCTTCTCTGTTTCCTTTTAACTCTGTAAACATCACTTCCCTGGGTTCAGATCCTCTGGCACCTCCCCTCCCCCATTTCAGCTTCCTTTTCTGTGTTGCTTCCTCCCATTAAATTGTTAGCTCTTTGAAGGCAGAGGATGTCTTTCCATTTCTTACTTTTATCTCTAGCATTTAGCATAGTCCCTTGATAATGTAGTAGATTATTAATAAATGTTTATTGACAATTAACTATCAGTGACTCCACTGTCTTCCAATGGTGCAATAAAGGCAAATAGCTAGACTTCTCTGAAACTTCACCAGAAGACTAGGCATGATTATTCTTGTACAAAGGATTTTGTGGGTTGTGAGGCCATAATTTGCAAACCTTATTCTCTAATAGAATGTTTTACAGACAGGTATGACAAATGTGAGTAAGTATTTGATATCTTAAATACTCAACAGGATTTTTCCTCCAAGAATTTTGTTAGCAGATATATTTTCTCAGGATGGTTTTAATACAAAGTTCCTGTTTTCTGTTTTAGGATTCGTAAAAATTTATTGTAACAATTTATTATTAATTTCAACACTTGAATTTTAATTTCTTATTGAATTGCATTAAAGTCATATATCCTCAGTGTAAGAGAGGCAGTGTGGGGCAGAGTGAATAGAGATCTATCGTTGAGGCCAGAATGATGTAGAATCTAGTGTTCCCTCTGAAACCTACTGGCTCTGTGACCTGGCTCCACTTATTTAACATTTCAGTGCACAGGCAACTCTCTGAGACTACATGGTACAGAAAAGTTGTCATTGGGCATTGGTAGAACTTCCCTGACCAATGGAATCCCAGGTCCATCCTCAGTCTATCATATTCCTACCTGGGAACCCAATAGGGACACATGGGACCAAAAGCATCATTTGAAAATTGGTACAACCTATAACCTAGAGAGTTTTCCAAAGCTCAGGGTATCTAAATGACTTGGCTTTGGTCACAGTGCTAGCATCAGAAGCAAGACCTGAACTCTTCCTAATTCCAAATCTTACACTCTCTTCACTGCATCAGACTCCCAGTAGTTCAAAATAAATATTTAAGAAAGTGAAATAAATATCCAGTTAATGAACTTCTGACACTCTGACTCTAGTTACTATTACCAGAATCAAAACATGAATAATGCCATTAATCAACTTGGTGAGACAATTTTGGAATTAATGATGCAATCAGAGAGAGTTGTTTGTGCTGTCCATTGCTGATATTACAACATTTGTCATTTCCATGTAATTGCCCATGAAAACATTCACATTTTCCCTAGTGATTGAGGATTGTAGGCAATTACAGCTGGAAGGGACCTCAGAGATCATCTTCACCAGTTCTTTCATTTTATGAAAGAAGAAACAGGGGCCCAGAGATATTAAGTGACTCACCTTATGTCACACAGCTGGTTAGTTGAGGGTAGAATAGTTGCCCTTTCCCCTAAATTGTTGTATTTCCTATGCATTCTAGACTTTTGTCCAAGGATTCCATCATGTATTTTGGGATGCTGGTTTCACACTTAGTCCTTGCATGATATTGACTGAAATAGGAAATCTGCCAACTTAATATATGCCATCACAGGCCTCTTAAGTGGTAGAAGCCATCAATAACAATGGCTGTGTCCACAGGCTTAGAAGCTGATTGAAGAATTCCTCTGGCCTCTCCCTGGATAGTTTGTGTCTATCATATAGAAGGTACTTGACAAATGTTTATTTCTTCCCTTCCTTCTTTCACTGATTTCACCAGGAAATATTATCTGTAAAGTCAGAGTGTTTCATAATTACAACATGGGGCTTCATTTCATTCCCTTTTGTGTGAGTATTGCTGTTGTGGCCACAAGGTTTTCATTTTTCCTCAAAATCAAAAATATGCCAGTAGGAAATAATTATCAGCTTCCTCTTGCCACCACATTTTCCTGTCATCCCCTTATTATTGTAGTAAGAATCCTTAATACAGTAGTGAACATTTGTCAGTGTCTTCATTTGCCTGTCCTCTTTGTCAAGAAAAAGACTGTCTTTTGAAGTATTCTATTCTAAATGAGCCTTTTGGTTCATGGACATCCCTCTGAGGTGTTTCAGGCACTCAAATAAGGTGGAAAGAAGTTGACACAAGTATTTGCCCCTTTCTTCACTTCTCCATTTTGTGTTTGCCCAAATTATTTAGGCGAGGCTGATTAAATGAAGGAGGTTGGCATCAGCACTTAGCAAAGTTTCTCACATAGGCACTAAGTAGGCGTTTATTAAAGGTTTGTGGATGGATTGTTACTCCAAAGCTAGTAGGATGGTCCAAGAGCTATTGCTCAGTACAAAAACATGCAATAGGCAGAACTTCAGCTGAAGTTGAAAAGGGATAAATATAAAGTGTAAAACCTGGGTTCATAGTGTGGTACAATATTCATGGTAAGAACAACTGCTCTAGGTTCAGGGGCTCCGGAGTGAAACCTGAATTCTGCTACCTTCAGCCATATCACCACCTGGTGGCTTGTTTCCTTCATCTATGATATGAAATATTTGGAAAAAGGACAATCTCTAAGATCTCTTCCAAATTCTTTGCAAATGCTTATTAAATTTGGAGAGGACATAAACCTATGAGGGATAGTTAGCATGCTAGGTGACAAAGTCAATATACAAAAGGATCTTTACAAACATTCATCTAAAACGATCAGCAGGCATTATCTGTAATGGGGATAAGCTAGAAGTCTTTTTTTTTTAATTTTATTATAGTTTGCATCATTCATTTCCACAAGATTTTGAGTTACATATTTTCTCCCTGTCTTTCCCCCACCCACCGCCCCAAAACAGCCATCCCAGTGTGTCCCCACTCCCCCAGTCTATTCTCTCCTATGTCACTTTTTGGTAGGGCAAGATGGATCTCCCAACCACAGTGCCTGTGTATCTCAAGTTCCAGTTGGATGTAGTCAATAATAATAATAATAATAATAATAATAATTGCGCATATATATATATATATATATATACGTAGATACACATTCATAACATTTGATTATGGAACTCCA
>CM053585.1:543763289-543785801 GCA_028646515.1 Pseudochirops corinnae
TTTGGCCACATGTGCCAACTTCATCATGACTGGGTTGGCTTTGACTTTCTGGTTTTGGGACTCAGTCTTCTGGTATTTAAATGAATGCACTATCTATATTTCTTATGTAGAGAGCCTGTTCTATTTTGTGATTAATAACTATATCAGCATATTTATAGTTACTGTAGGCATTGTGAATACTGCATTGCTGATACAGCTAACTAAACTTTGAGTGTTAAGTATTGTTATTAACAGTATTTTGAAGTTGAGGAAATTGTAGCAAACAGAGGTTAAGTGACTTGTCAGGGTAACATAACTAGTAATTATCTAAGGCTGAATTTGAGTTTAGGTCTGCAAGACTCTAAGCCTGGTATTCCATCCACTCTGCCACCAGCTTCAGGTCTGAAATCATACTTTTCTATAATTTAACACTTGTTCTGACAAAGAGTTATGATTAGGCATCTTTGTGCCATGGGCGGGCAGAACTAACTGTGCACTCCAAGGGTGCAATCCCAGGTGTAACTCTTTTCTCATTCCCAGGGGAATTGTCACAGATGCCCTCATCTCTACCTTTTCATTTTGTACAACTCTCTTCTGTATTTTGTTATAAGTCTGGTTTCCTTTATATCTCTTGACATCGCATGAATGCTCCTGGAGGAAATAAGATGTACAACATTTGGGTTGAACTAATCATGAGAGAAGATGCCAGACTCTAATGGTAGTTTCTGCATCTTAAGTATGCCAAGATAGGTTTGGAGGCACATTATTTATGGCTTCCAGTATTTGTGATTATAGATTTTTGAATTGAAATGAACCTAGAAGCCCATCCAATACAATCATTTCATTGTACAAATGAGAAACTGAGCCCCAAAGAAATGAAATCACTTTCCCAAGGTTTCATAGCAAGTTAGTAGCAGAAGTGGGATTTGAACTTAGTACTTTTGACTCCAAAGTTTATATCCCTTATAAACCATAGCCATGACTAGGTTGGGTTGCCCAGACACTTTCATTGGTGGTAATGGATGGCATCTTTTGTTTTCCCTTAGCAAAAAGACAATAATTGCTTCTCTGTTTCTTCTATCCTTTGGCCAACCTCCACCCCTATGAGGGTTGGTGGGGAGAGGGTTGAAGAAGACAAGAGGATCAGGTCATGGGCTAGTAGAGATGGAAGAAGGAAAGGGAGATACAGATATAAGGCTGATCCCTCCTTCCTTTTGTCTGCCTCTGAGGCTAAGCTCTCTTTCCAGCTTTCCCTTCTTTAGCTCTTTCATATCCTCCCTCATTCAACTGAATATTCTCTAGGTGACAAGATTCCAAATTATGGAGCTCTGGTTCCCCACCTAATTTTCTTCCCTCCCCAATTCAGTTTTATAATTTGAAGTCTCCTCATTTTCAGTGTTCATGTTTATTCTTTCTGGAAATCAAATACTTGAAATGTGGTTTATTTATAAACTGAATTTCACCCTTCTTACCTCTTGAGTTTTAGAATTATTAATATTCTGTGCATGTGCAGTGTACTTGGGGAATCTACCACGTTTTTGAGATTTAATGAAGTACTGGTCTGAATCATCCACTGAGTCCTTCGGTATCTCTTTGTGGCATACAGGGGGCCTGGTTCTTGCAGGCCATGCCAGTACAGCATTGAGTCTTCCAGGTTCTATCACACTGACAAAGCATTAAGTATTGTCCTGACCATGAACTGGGCCTGCTTTATGAAGATTGGGCTCCCTGTAAATGGGAATACTCATGTAGGAGGTGGGCCACTTATAACCATTCAGACACAGCAGTTGATAAAACAAAGCAAAGTATAGAATAATCTTCAATCTCTGAGGATCAAGGATAGTAGCTTCAAAGTAAGGAGAAACCTTAGAGCTCATCATCTATAAAGGAGGAAGCTGAGGCCCGAGAGGTTAAGTGACTACACGAGATCACCTGATTGGCTGGTGTGGCTTCTCTCTCCTTCTTTAGTGCAAACATCAGACTGGGAGAGAAGAGGACAGAGCAGGTAAAGAATCAGCTTCTTTAGACTATCTACAAATGATACCAACTTAACCAGTGATGCTCTCAATGTGACGCCCTTATCTGGTGAACAAACAGATAATGAATGCACCAGATTACTAGAGGAACTAAACCACATCAATCATTTTAAAATTATTTTAATGTTCTTCACTTAACAACCATCTCTTTTTTCTCCTTCCCACCCTCTTTTCCAATGGCACAAGATAGATAAAGCCCTTGTAATAAACATGGAGAGTTGCTCCAGACAAATACCCACATTGGTCATGTCCAAAAGGGAATGTCTCATTTTATCTGTTTACTTCAATGTAAGGAGAAGCAATCACGTCATTCTGAATATTCTTCCTGTAGAGGAAGGTGAAAACAAAAAGAAGTTGTAGCTAAACCAAAGGGTCCTCACTGATTTTTCTTGGAGAGGCGAATAAGAGTAGGTGCAGTTGGTTTTTAACATTCTAGAGGGACAGCAAAGCTTCGGAGTCTGAGTTTGAGGCCCAATTTAGCTACTTAATACTTATAGAACCTTGGGCAAAGTTTATCTTTCTGTACCTCAGTGTTTCCCCCTCCCCCCATATAAGGCAAGGGTGTCATAATTAACCTCTAAATTCTTTGCCACTGTCAAATCCTTGATCACATATCCTTGTATGGAAAGGTCAGAAGAAACAGTGTATTGGTGGCATCCACTATGGAGAATTTCCAGGAGGATATAGAGGGGAGTACTATAGGTTGAGAGGTTGAACATGGCTTACCATCTCTATAGCTAGAAGAAATACTCCATTAAGGAGTTAGTTCATAGACATACTCCACATATTGAAGTATCTGTCTCAAGATAGTCAGATACCTTACCGTGGTATCTCATAAAAGGAAACAAGTATTGGCATTGCAAAACATTTTGTAAATAAATGGAGGGTAGACATTTTTATGAGAGTGATATTTGGGGGGAAATATGCCCTATATTCTGGGCAAGAAGAGCTCATCTAGCTGATCCCAAGTGTGAATGTTCTGCTAGATCAGTGAAATGTAATGGAAACTTTTAGACACTGCTTTGGTTTTCCCCCTTTGTTGCAGATCAAATTAAAGTGAATTCTCAGAGTATTACACAAATCTACATGCTATTGTACTCTCAGCATCATAGCTGTTTAGATTAAAAATCCTCGCAGTAGGTTTTCAAGTTGTTAGGTTTATTCTCTTTGGATGACTGCCCAAAGCATGGGGACAAAAGTCACACAAGATATGAATGTATATAAGGCTCAATCTATGCCTTGAGAACTAGCCATATGAATGAAATCACTTTTGTAGTATTGAAATGTATAGTTGGGGAGCTTTCCTGTTAGGCTAGAAGAGACTTAAGGCTATGAAACATTTCTCTCCCATAAAAAAGTTTTATTTTCTCTTATTTTTCAGTTAATAAATACTTATTCCCTCTGATTTCTACCCACCTTTCCATTTTAACAGGCAAAAAAGAAAGAAAAATCCCTTGAAACAAATATTGAGTTTCGGAAAACAAATCCCCACATTAGCCACATACACAGTGATGTGTTAATAAAATTTAATGACTAGCTCTCTGGGGGAGAAAAACAAGTACCCATGACACACTTTAAGTTTAATATGAGCTACTAACGTTTTCTCTGTCACTTCCTTAAGTCCAGACAATAAACAAAACAACTGAACAGACTCAGATTTGTAGCATTTCGGGCTTCTGAGGTACAAATATTCACACTGAAAAATTAACAATAGACTTCCTGGAGACCATCTGAGGTGACTGCTGCCCATGTGAGACACAAAGATGTGAAATCAGCTAACAATTGTAAAGTATTTTGAAGATCTTAAAAGGCCACATACATGCTAGTTGTTTTCTTCTTTTATATCATACATATACCACCTCTCAGAAGGTGAGTAGCATTCTTTAACCTCTGGCGTCAGTGTTGAGCATTCTGCATGGCTCAGAGTTTTGTCTGTCAGAGCTGTTTTTCTTTACGCTGGTGGTATTCTCATAAAAGACATTATCCCAGTTCTAGTCAACTTCATTTTCCAATAGTTCATCCACGTCTTCCCAGGTTTCTCTGAAACAATCCCTTTCAGAATTTCTTATGGTTTAATAGCATTCTCTGACATTCTGATACCATAATTCGGTTGGTCATTTCCCAGCTGGTACACAACTCATTTTCTTATTCTGTGCCAGCACAAAGGAAAAGTTGCTATGAATAGTTTTTGTGTATATAGGGCTTTCTCTTCATTACTTGATTTCTTTGTGAAATAACTGTAATCAATCAGTCAATAAAACATGCCTCGTGCTGCACTAAGTTCTAGGTGTAGAAAAAGGGACAAAGGCAGGCCCCTCCCTCAAGGAGTTTATAATCTAATGAGGGAGACTATAATAATACAAATAAGGTATGAACAAGAAAACTGGAAATAAGATAGAGAACACATTTGAATGGATCTGGAAAATCTCTCTGAAGAGAATGGGATTTCAGTTGGAACTAGAAGGACTTCAGAGAAGCCAGTAAGTAGAGTTCAGGAGGGAGAAATACCAGGCATGAAGGACAGCCAGAGAAATATGCTCGGAGCAAAGATATGGAAAATCCAGAAGGCCTGCATCCCTGAATCAGGGAGCATGTGAAGGGGGGTAAGGTATAAAAAGGTTGGAAATGTAGAAGAGGGCTTTGAATGCCAAGGAGAATATGTTTGTATTTGATCCTGGAGGTGACAGGGAGCCATTGGAGTTTATTGAATAGGATGGTGATATAATTGGACCTGTGCTTTAGGAAAATCACATCAGTGGCCAAATAAAGGGCAGACTAAAACAGGAAGATACTTGAAGCAAGCAGAGTCAACAGTAGGCTATTGCGACAATCCAGGCATGAAGGGACCATGGCCTGTACCAGGGTGGTGGCTGTGTTAGAAGAGAAAAAAGGGTTTCCACAGGAGATGTGACAAAGGTGACATGGAAAGACTTTGGCAACAGCTTGGATATGAAGGTGAGGGGTGATGAGCAATCCGGAATGACTCCTAGCTTGAGAGCCTGACAGCCTGGGAGGATGATGTTGCCCTTTATATTTATAGGAAAGGTAGTGGGGGGAGAATTTAAGGGGAAAGATCACAAGTGCTATTTTGGATGTATTAAGATTAAGATGTCTGCTAAACATCTGCTTTGAGATGTCTGAAAAGGCAGTTGGAGATGTGAGCTTGGAGGTCAGCAGAGAGATTGGGACAGGATAAGTAGACTTGAAAATTGTCAGCATTGATGCTGACTAAATACAGGGGAACTAATGAGAGCATGACGTAAAAATGTATATAGGGCAAAGAGGATAAAGGACAAAACCCTGAGGGACACCTATGGCCTATGCCATATAGCATGATCTGAAGGAATATACAGCAAAGGAGGCAGAAGAATGCTTGTGCTGGCACAGATAGGAGTAGGTGCTTTGGGGTTGTTGGGAGATGTCCAGCATGGCCCTGGCAGCTGTGGACATGCTGTGGCCCAGGAAAGATGAAAGGCTCAAGGTGATAGCATTCATGGGTCCTGCATTCTTCCCTCCACTTTGACCTCTTCCCTTTACATAAGTGAAAACCATTCTCCATTAATCAGGTTGCCCAGAGCCACAGAGGGGTTATGACTCAATTCCTTTTGGGAGATGACTGTGTCTTTTTAGGCATGTCCCTCTCTCTCTATTATCCTCATCCATCTGAATCCTTCCTTTCTGTGAAGTGCTCATCTCAGGCCCGTGTACCCCTCTTTCCATGTATACGTGGAATCTCTCTATGCTGGGCACCTCTAAGAAACACCTCATACCTCTTCTGTACCTTTACCCCCATCTCTGCACACCTTATCTCGATGTTCTGTTCATTTCCCTATAAAGAATACTATGGAAACAGGAATTGTTTCCCTTGCTTTTCGAGAGATTTTCAAAAATTAAGGTAGGAAATAATGATGCATTGGTATTGGTGCTGAAATGCACCAAGGTGAGAGGAATTAATGGTGTGGCTCAGTGTACACTGGCAGGAAGGAGCGAGCTTGCGTAATGGCCCCAGCAGAATCTGCAGAATGAAAAATGAGATTTCCACCTGGTGTTTCAATAGATTTGTTTTCTCCTTTTTCATAAAATGCCATTTTCAGCAAATCAATTAAAATGGGAGCTTGCTTTTTACTCATGGTGTATTTATAGGTTCCTCTGTCTCACCCAGTGATGGAAAGAATAAACTTTTGAGCACAGGGTTGAGTTATCACAAAGGGAGACAGGGAAAAAAACGTTGGAGTTGGAATCAGAGGAGTTGGGTTCCAGTGTTAACTCTGACATTCCCTTTGTCACTCTGGGCCTTGGTTTACCCATCTGTAAAATGAGACTGCTAGACTAGGCAATAGCTAATGTCTTCTCCAGTTCTAAATCTTTGATGCTAACTTGGTAAAAAGTATAATTAAGGACAAATCTCTGCAAGGTCAGAGTAAGAAAGCCACATACTTCCTGGAGGTGCTGTTATAGAGACACATCAGGAAAACCAGACTGATGAATGAGATTGTTTAAAAGTCAAGTAAGAATGCAAACAGAGAGCAAAGAAGAGTCCATTAATAACAGACTTGCATGCTGAACCCAGTTAAGAGAAGTTAGGAGGTGCGCAAGGCCACTCAAAATTCTGTTGAGGATTTTGGAAGATATTAAAAGGATGGTCAAGAAGGAAGATACATAAGAACAATGCAAGTCTGAAAGGCAGAACCAAGATGGTGGAGTGTGAACAAGATTTCACCTGAGCTCTCAATTCCCTTCCAAACAATTTTAAAATAATGTCTGAAATCAAATTCTGGAGGGACAGAACCAATAAAAGATCAGGTGAAACATTTTTTGAAACCATGACAACTTAGGAGGTTGGCAAGAAAAGCCTGTCTCACCAAGGTGGTGATTGGCCTGCAGCACAATGTAGGACATATGGTGGTATCAGTGGCAACAATAGCTTCAGGTGACGGTGCCAGGTTGTAATGCTAGGGCGAAGACAACTAGGGTTTGTGGACAAAAGGGAAAATAAGTCCTGGTCACAGTTCCAAGGCAGAGAAGAGTGCTTATCATTGCTCACAAGGGAACAGGGGTCATGGCCTCAGTTCTAAGGCAAAAAGGAACACTAGCAGCTGCAGGAGAGCAGGGGACGTGGTCATAGTTCTAAAGCCAAGAGGGGTGCTAATATTTGTGGCTACAGGACAACAAGGTTCCTTCCACAATAGGGACCAGACTACATGCTAGAAGAGTAGTGACCACACCTCTCCTTAGATCATAGCACATTGGAAGCATTGAAAACCTATAGACACATAGAACTAGATCTGAAAGCTAGAGCATGAAAAAGCAGAAGGTTGAGACAGTTCTCCTTAAGCCCTGGGAGCAGCACCCAACTTTACAATTAGTTAAAAATCAAGATATTGGCTAGAAAAATAAACAAATAATGACAAAAAATAACCTGATCATAAAGAGTTACTACAGTTAAAGGAAAGATCAAGACACAGATTCAGAAGACAATGATATTGAAAATAGCTACAAGCAAGACCTCAAAGAAAAATGTGAATTGGATATGCCCAATGAGAATTCATGGAAGCTCTCAAAAATGATTTTTAAAAACAGGGCAGCTAGGTGGTACAGTGAATATAGCACTGGCCCTGGAGTCAGGAGGATCTGAATTCAAATCCAGCTTCACGCGCTAGACATACTTAGTAGCTGTGTGACTTTGGGCCAGTTGCTTAACCCCATTTGCCCTCCAAAAAAAGTAAAAAAAAAAAAAATTAAAATATCACATAAGAGAAGTACAGGAAAAATTGGGAGAAGAAATGAGAGAGTAATAAAATTATGAAAATATCATCAAAAACTTGATAAAAGAGGCACAAAAAATGTAGAAGAAAATAACAGCCTAAAAAAAAAAAATAGAATTGACCAAATGGTAAAACAGGCACAAAAATTCACTGGAAGGATGAATTCCTTAAAAAGCAGAATTGGCCAAATGGGAAAAAAAAGTCTCACTCAACAAAATAATTTCTTAAAATTTTAATTGAGCAAGTGGAAGCTAATGGCTCCATGAAACATTGAGAAACAATAAAACAATTTTAAAAAGTGGGAAAAAAATATCATTGAATTCTTACAATCTAATGCAAGAGACAACAAGCAAGCAGATCCATACAAAGCAAACTATACACAGGATAAATAGGACTTGTTAACAGAGGGCAAGGTGCTGGAGTTAAGAGAATTTAGGGTAAGCTTCCTATAAAAATGGGATTTTAATTGAAACTTAAAGGAAATGGAGGGGACCCAGAATTTGGGTTAGATAATAAAATGACTTCTAGGTCTGGGGGACAGCCAAAGAAAATGCTTAGAAATGAGAGATGGAATGTGTTGTTTGTGGAAAAGCCAGGAGGCCAGCGTCAGGGGATTAGAAAGTATGAGAAGGGGAATAAGATGTAAGAAGAATGAAAAGGTTAAAAAGGGTTGGGCTTTGAAGGGCTTTGAATGCCAAAAAAATGGTTTTGTACTTACTCCTGGAGCCGATTAGAAGCCACTGGAGTTTATTGAGTAGGGAGATAACATTGTTGGATTTGTGCTCAGGAAAATCATTTTGGTGAGAGTTGAGATAAGCCCAGCCAGCAGCAGGCTATTCCTGTAGTGCAGGCATGAGATGATGAAGGTCTGCCCCAGAATGTTGGCAGTGTCGGAAGATCAGCCAATAAACACTAAGCACCTACTATTTGCTAAAAAGAGTTTAGCTGTTTAGCTGGTCATAAGGGGGCATACTGGAGAGATTGGTGAAACTGACGGGCAACAGCTTGATTATGGGTAGTGAGAGATAGTGAGGAGCCAGCATGACTCTTAGGTCATGAACCTGAAGGATGGGGAGAATGGTGGGTCCCTCTTCAGTAATAAGGAAGAGGGTGTACAGCAAAAATAATGAATTCTTATCTGGACATATTAAATTTAAGATGTCTACTGGAAATCTGGTTCAAATCTGGTTTTAACAGCAAATGGAGATGCAAGATTGAAGGTCAAGAATAGGTGTAGGGTGTAATAGGTAGATTTATGAATCTCCAGCATGAGATGGTAATTAAATACATGATGTCTGATTATATCACCAAGTGAAGTGGTCTAGAGAGAGAAGAAAAGATGGCCCAGAACAGAACCCTGAGGGAGACCCATGGTTGATGGCATGATCTGGAAGGGAACCAACAAAGGAGATAGAAGGAGAGGTCAGATGAGAAGGGAACCAGAAGACAGCGGTGTCCTAAAAACCTAGAGAGAAGAGAGTATCAAGGAGGAGAGAGTGATCAGCAGTGTCAAGAAAGGTAGAAGTTTTGGTGGAATAATAAGGTTGGAAGCCAGATTATAAGGAGTTAGAAAGAGATTGAGAAGAGAGAAAGAAGCACTTTTTGTAGATGGAGTTCAGCTAAAAGGGTCAAAGATATATAGGATGATAGCTAGAGAAGATGGAAAGATTATAAGTGAGGGGTTTTTTTTCAGGATGGGGGAAACTTGAATATGTTTGTAAGCAGTAAGAAACAAGCTAGTAGACAGGGAGAGAATGAAAATAAATGAAAGAGTGGGGATCACAGGGGGCACAAGAATGGAATGGGATCACTTGAACAAGTACAGTGGTTATACTTGGTAAAGAGTAAGGCTCCATCATATGAGACAAAGATGAAGAAAGGAAAGCAGAACACATCTGAGTGATAAGAGATTAGGAAGAAGGGATAAGGACTTTGTGATGAGTGGCCTCAATTTTTCTGTAAAATATTAAGCAAGGTATGGGAAGAGCCAAAGAAAGTTTCAGAGGGGATGAAAAGCTGCTATGGAGAGTGGGAGAGTGAGCTTGTAAGGGAAGTCCAAATGGGATTGCCTAGGAGCAGAGAGGGCCCAGTTGATTTTGTGTAACATAAATTTATAGAGGATGTCATCACAACGGTGTACAACTTTCTCCATATTCATTCAACAGAATGCACGCAGAAGCAAATTTGGCATCATAAGAATTACCCAAGACTGAGGCTCAGCTGGGCATGACTGGGGATAGGATAAGGAGGACAGAATTTCAAGAGAGGACAGCATTGAGGTGCATTGCTTCACCACGGCGTAAAGGTGGGGAGAAGAGGGGAGAGTGGCTAGCTAGAGATTGCATGGGAGAGAATTGAGGGGTCAAGGGATTGTCGATTGTGGTGTGGCTGATGAGAAGGGTTTTGTGAGGTCATAAACAGTAACACTTACACAGCACTTAACATGTGCCAGGCCATGCGCTAAGTGTTGCGCAATTATTACTTCCTTTGACCCACACAGCAACTGTGGGAGGGAGGTGCCATCGTTATCTCGGGTTTGCAGATGAGAAAACAGGCAAACAATGATTAAGTGACTGACCCAGGGTAACTAAATAGTGAGTATCTGAATCCAGATTTGAACTCAGGTCTTCATGACTCCAGGCCTAGTGCTCTATCTACTGGACTTCCTACTGGGAAGAGGGAAGCTCTACTGGGAGAGAAGGAAGAATGGAGGTCAAAAGACAATTGATTATGGTCAGATAAAGATTTTTTTTTTTTAATCTTTAACATAGAAGTGGTATGTTTGTTGTGGTAGGAGCAAGATCAAGGATCTGATGATCTTTTGTGTGGTGGAGTTAGTATGAAAGGATGAAAAATATAAGGGATTAGTTCTCAGTCTCAGGTCTTCTGACCTAAGGAGGATGATTATGAAGAAACAGTAAGAAATGGTAGGTTTTCTATGAAAGAGATCTCATTGTCCTCTTTGGGGAAGGAAGAGGTCCACCAAGGGTAAGAGAGCCATGTTGTGGGAAGGCAGAGGACCATAGCTTGCCAACACTATCATATTGCTGAGTTATTTGTCAGGGCAGGTGAAAGAAGGATGGTGAGTGTGTGTCAAACTGTCTTTAACTCAAAGTATCTAATGAGCTAAGTGCATTGTCTTTATCTTCATGGTTTCTTGTGAGTCCATTGGGTCTTATGCACTTTCATTTCTGGTTTGAATAAGGGCTGTCCTGTGTTCAATATCTTTATTTTTCCTCACATACTTGTATAGGAGTTAGGGACACTGTTACTCACATTGGGTAAAACCTACACCCAAGCTATGTAATCAATATATTCAGAGATTGTCTGGAGAATTCCACTGGAGGGAAAAACCAAAGAGAACCTGATCTCTTTGTGGTTAGTCTCTAGGAATGAATGGAATCTGTTGTAATTCTGGAGTCTGAGGAGGCAAAACTAGGGTCACCATTGATATCAGATATGGTTTTGGCACTGTGATGTGAAATAGTAATATTTTCTCTGAAGTTTTAGATGTTCGATGCTTGGGAATACTTCCCATAATTGATGGAATGGTGATTGAAACCTGTAAAGAACCTTAGATGTCATAAAATGCAGCTCCCTCACATTGCAGATGAAAGAGGTGAGGCCCTAGAAGGTCAGAGCTTGGCACTGGCTCCATCACTTAGGATGTGATTTGAGTTGTTACTAATTCCCTCTTGGCCTCAGTGTCCATGTCTTCTAATTAAGGTATTATACCAGATGACCTCCAAAGTTCTTGCCATATTGTCAGGTATCACAGGTTTTCTCTGCGGTTGGGTCAAGGCTAAAAATGGGTACACCTTTCCCAACTATCAAATTGGGCTGCAATGAGATAATAGAACTTTAATTATAAATGAAATGATTTAGAAATTTGGAAAATCTGATGCCCACAATGGACATTCATTAATCTATTCATTGTCTTTTAAAATAGTTTTAACGATATCTTTTATTTTACATTACAATTGTGTTTAGATATCTAAGTATACGTGACCCTTTCCCCCTTTGGGGTCTTCTCCAAAATTAAACAAAAACAATTAAAACAAAGCAACCCAAAGCATGGACCATGTTTTCCGGTTTATATGACATTCTGCATCCACGCTCACCCTGACACAAGAGCTTTCTCTGGTTTTCTGGAGCCCAGATAGATTTGGATCTCTTCTGCTCACTAACATACATCTATAAAAAATGAGTGTACCCTCCCCCTTCTTACTGACAAAAAAAATTAATAGTTTCATAATGCAAAAAGCAATATTTGAAAGTAGAATTTCTGCCTAATAACAAAGGTAAATAGCCCTCAGGTATTTCATCTTGGACATCTCTAGTTTCTTTTTCTCTCCCTGCCTTTGTCTCTCTCTCATCTCTGTAATATATATGTAAATGCATTATATATTTATACACAAGCATGCTATGTGTTTAAAACATTTAAGGAGAGAGAAACAGCTAAAATTAGGTGGCTTTGGTTAATCTTCCTGAAGGAGATGACCCATGACATGAGCCTTGGATGAAGCTGGGGGCTGTAAGAGAAGGGGGTGAAGAGGAATGAGAGGTGAGGAGGTGGGGCAGTCCAGACCCCAGAATCAGTAGCAGTCAGTACAGTACCATGAACTCAGGAGGCACTTAGTAATGGTTTGCTGACTGGTGGTGGTCATGAACTTCATGGTTTATCTGTTCTCATGGCTGGTGTTCTGAATTTTTGTTTTTGTTGCTCCTGAAGCTCAGGAACTTGGAAGAGCCAGGGATGAATAAATGTTGTCCATCAATTCTGGGAGAGGCGGGAGAACTTGGCCCTTCAGGGCCCTCCAGTGTCAAGGCTGGCAGCTGATGGTATGTTGTCACCACACTAGGGGGTTCAGGAAGCTGGGGGAGGTTGGGCAGGGCAGTGAGAGCCCCAGCAGCTCAAACGAGAAATGAAGAAAAGCCAGTGCTGGAAAGAAGACAAACCCTGAATTCAGAAACAAGGAGGGAGCTGGGAAAGAGGCCTGAGGGCTGCAGTGAGAAGCTATCAGAGGCTCAGGCACTGAAGGAGCCCCCAATGGTGCGGACAGGGAGGGACCAAAAAGTGTCTCATCCGGGCTTGGACAGGAGGCTGCTATGGCAGGCAGGCTCCAGGGTTTCCATGGGAACTGGCTCCCTAGTCCCGGAGCCAAAGTGTAGATTCAAGGCATCATAGGAAAAGTGTGTGTTTGTCTGTGTGTGTGTGTGTGTGTGTGTGTGTGCACTCGCATGTGTGTGTGCATACATATGCGTGTGAGTGCATGCGTGTTTGTGTACATGCTTGTGAGGAAATGTTTCCTTTTTCCATGTTGGGATCTGTCATTTTCCCCTTGAGTCGTAAGGCCTCTCCCTGTTACCATCTCTCTCTCTTTTTCTCTCCTTCCTGCCTCAACATCTTTGTCTCATTCACTCTCTGTATCTCTTGTCTCTCTCCCACTGTCTCTGATTCTTTGTCTGTTTTTGTCTCTGTCTGTCTTTGTTTTTGTCTGTGTCTGTCTGTCTCTCTTTCCCTCTGTGTCTCTCCCTCTCTCCCTTTGTCTCTCTCTCTGTCTCTCTCTCTCTGTCTCTTTTTCTCTCCCTCTCTCTCCCTTCTATCCCTATCTCTCCCTGTGTCTCTCCTCCCTGTGTCTCTCCTCCCTGTGTCTCTCCTCCCTGTGTCTCTCTTCCCTCTGTCTCTCTTCCCTCTGTCTCTCCTCCATCTGTCTCTCCCTCCTCTGTCTCTCTCCCCTTCTGTGTCTCTCTCTCCCTCTGTGTCTCTCTCTCCCTCTATCTCTCTTTCCCTCTGTCTCTCTCTCCCATCTCTGTCTCTGTCTCTGTCTCTCCTTCTCTCCCCTCTGTCCCTATCTCTCCCTCTTTCCTCCATCTGTCTCTCTCCCCCTCTGCCTCTCTCCCCTTCTGCCTCTCTCCCCTTCTGTCTCTCTCCCCTTCTGTGTCTCTCTCTCCCTCTCTGTGTCTCTTTCTCCCTCTGTCTCTCTCTCCCCTCTGTCTCTCTCCCCTGTCTCTCTCTGTCTCTGTCTCTCTGTCTGTCTGTCTCCCCCTCTGTCTCTATCTCCCTCCCCTCTGTCTCTCCCTCCCCTCTGTCTCTCCCTCCCCTCTGTCTCTCCCTCCCCTCTGTCTCTCTCTCCCCTCTGTCTCTCTCTCCCCTCTGTCTCTGTCTGTCTCTGTCTGTCTGTCTGTGTCTCTCACCCTCCCTCTGTCTCTCCTCCATATGTCTCTCTCCCCCTCTATCTCTCTCCCCCTCTGTCTCCCCCTCTGTCTCTCCCTCTGTCTCTCTCTCTGTCTCTGTCTCTCTGTCTCTGTCTCTCTGTCTCTCTCCCCTCTGTCTCTGTCTGTCTCTGTCTGTGTCTCTCTTTCCCCCATCCCCCTATCCCTACCTCTGTTTGATCCCCTTTCTCCTCTCATTTCTCTCTCTTGTTCTGCTTGCTTCCTTCTCTCTCCCTTTTTTTTCTGTGCCTCTGTCTACCGCAAAGTAGGCACTTAATAAATGCTTGTTGACTTGTATTTATCATGTCTCTAGACCTTCCTTGATCTTGTTCCCTTATCTCTTCATTCTCTAGGTAGTTACTCCCTTTTACTTTCCTCCTTTCAATTTCTCAGAAAAATACACTGAATCTTTAATCAAATCCTGAAAAAATACCACTTTACTATCTCTCCCCTCCACAAATTTTAGTGACTAAAGGACCCCAATAGATAATACTCTATGCAGCCAGTGCCCCCCTGCTCTGTGCTTCAGAACAACACACCTACACACACACACACACACACACACACACACACACATACACACACACACACACACACATACACACACACACACACACACACACCCATACACACATTCCTAGGGATTTCCTGCTTAGAGCAGAAGGGATGGGTAACCACAGAATGATGGCCGGCTGTCAGTCCCAAAATTAGTCCCAGAACACCTATCAGAGGGACCCAAATACTTCTCCCTCACTCCCAGTCTTGCTGGGAAATGTGCCAGAAATGACTCTTCGTTCCTTTCAAGAGGCGCTGATCTCATTAGATGAGTTCTCAAGATTGGCTGCCAAACCCTCCCCAAATGATTTGATGGTTTAATATTGGACTTGCCAGCCTTCTGCTAATGTGGCTGCTGGTGGATATATGGCTTGTTCTACACCCAACATGGCTGCATTGTGGCCCAGCGTACCCTGCAGAGAGCAGGAAAATCTCCTACAGTTTTTGGCATCTTTTGCTCTCATTTGAATACTGTCCAGGGGCAGAATTCTTGAAGAGGACATGGTAACAGAAGGAGAATCACTCAGGCAGAAGTTTAAGGGACAGAGCCTCTCCCACCTCTGTTAATTGAATTAGAAGGTACTAAAAGGGAGAATGCTCAGACATGAAGAAGTTTTCCATAGTGAATTGGATGGTTTGCTTTTGAGTTCTCCATGGATGTATGAACTCCTTCTTGGGGTATTTGGGAAAGGAGCAGCTTGACTGGCAGGCCAAGAAGACAAGCCACACAATGGAAGACCTTAAGCTTTGGAGAAATTTCAAATCAGATGGACCACTATCAATAACTCTGAGAAGTGTGACTGCTTGCACTTGAGAGGAATTCTGGCTGTGGACTCAAGAAAGGACTTTCAATAACCAGAAACTGAATTTATATTTTGGCCACATGTGTTTTACACACTTTTGCCTCATGGGCCTACTTTTACTTGTGGGAAAGTATGCTCCAAACTTGGTCATACTGGTAGGTGAGGTAGAGTGGTGGTGGTGGTGGGGGGGATATTTTGTACCAATTATTTTTACTGTATACCAATTAAGTTAACATCTCTTTTGAAAAGCTAATTAAGATTGTCTGTCTAATTTATACTGGGAAGCACACTTATAAATGACAAATACAATCCCTCAGAATTATGGCCAGAACCCTTGATGGGAGTCCTAGTCCAGTGCTCTGCATATGGCAGTTGGGGGAATGATCTTAGCATAGATGTTATAGACATGACTTCCCATAATTTATTATTTAGTTCACCAAATACTCAATTCTTGAAAGTAGATGTATTTTAAACAGTGGCTGATTGATAACATACATTCAAATATAATCAATCAGCCAAGATGCATCCATTATCTGCTATGTTCAGTCATTGGGAGTCAAAGACAAAATGAAACATTTTTTTTGCGGGGGAGAGAAGCAGCACCTATAGGTGCGAGTAGATAGAAGAGCCATAAAGTGACTGTGCCTGGATGGTGGGAGCATCAGGGCATTTCAGAGGCTGATTCTAGGGCTCAGGAATCCCTTCAGCCTTGCCCTGGCGTGAGTCATTGTTATTTATTCAGCTTTTTAGAGAGCCCGTGTCCTTAGATGCAGCTGGTATGGCCTGGGATTCTTTCCCCTTCATTCCTCTCGTGTATTTGCCCTCTGATAGTTGCTCCCTGGAGGACAAGATCTATTAGGATAGAAATTTTGGGCTTCTCGGAGTCTAATCTGAAACAAGGTCCATTTCTCTGCTGTTGCTTTCCATGGTGCCGATCACAGCACTTTGCTGTTTCCGTTGAAAGATGACATTTCCCAGCTAAGGCTCACAATTCTGCATACCATAGGTTAGTCACATTGTCTCCACTGAGTGGAATCCACCTGAGTAAGGAAATCTTGAGAATACATGTGACTTGAACAAGATCACTTAACGAGGAAGGTTGTTTCCATAGCCTGGATTTTGCAACCACATGGAGGAAAGGCTTCAGATTGAAACATGTAAGACATGACTGATTTGAAAGTGTTGCTTCCTTAGAAGACCTAATGAGATCCAGGACAGACCAGTCATTTACATAAATAAAGGGGAATATTGGTAAAGCATGCATGATGCTTCAGACACGTACTGAATGGATGGCTCCAAAGTCATATAACTTCTCACTTTCCTAAGCAACTTAACATGACATGAAATGACATAGCATGGTATGGAAAGGCATAGCATGTCACAGCAACATAATGTAATGTAATATGGTTTGATATAACATGAAATAAGATAACAAAATGAGGAACAGGTGACCCATATTGATAGAAGAAGGAGTTTCCTCACTGGGAGTTCCCTGTATCACTGAGAGGGTATGGGGGAGAGAATGAGCATTGATATAGTGCCCCTTGTGCGTTAAGCACCATATTAAATGCACCATGACAATGACCTTGTGAGCTAGTTGCTGTCATTATCCGCATTTTTAATTGAGTAAACTAAGGAATGAAAAGATGAAAAGTGGCTTACTCAGGGTCACACAGCTCCAAAGTGTCAGAGGTTGTACTTGACCTGGATCTTCCTGATTCCCGGCCCAGCATTCTATCCCTGGCACCACTAATTGCCACCAGAAATGTATTTTCTAATGAAATTATGGGTTTGGTTAAAAAACATATGTACATAGGAATACGTGTGTGTGTGGCAATATTTGCGTGTGTTCATACATTTGCATGTTCATTAATGTACACGTATGGGCATCCACACATAAATAGGCAGCTATATTTGGAATGGAACGAAGTTTCTATGTGTTTGATGCCTGCCATTGCTAATGGCTCAACGTGTCCACCCTGGGACTGTTATTGCCCATTATTTTCACTGATTGGAATTGCTAACAATAGAGTTTACTTCTGTCTCTTTACAAGGAATCATGCAAACTCTATCATGACATATTGTACAAGATGGAAAAATGTAAGCCACCTTACCATCTAGGTAAATACAGAACTGGTTGAATAGCCAGACCTAATGAGCAATCATTAATTGTTCAATGGTACTGTGAGAAAGAGGTGTGTTGTGGAGTATCCCAGGGCTCTACTCAGGGCCCTGTTGCCTTTAGCTTTGGGTTCTGGTTTTCTCATCTGTAAAATGAGGGGATTGATTTAGGTGATTTCTTAGGCTCTTCCACCAAGGTTTCTGGTCCCCTGATACAAAATTTGCCTATCGACTGCTATAATATCAGTTACTAGGGATGTGATCTTGGCAGATTCACTTTCCTTCTCTTGTCCTTTGTATTCATCTGTAAAAAGGGATCAGACAAGCTTAGCACTTCTCCAAAAAGTTACAGAACTGGTACCTAGGGGTTAAAAAAAAAAGACTTAGCTGGTAGAGAATTTATCCATGGCCTGGAGTGGGGAACATGGTAAGCCTGGATATTAATGGCTTGTCATCTCCATGGCTGGACCAACCTGCAGGACTGTTTCCTCAGCTTTAAAATGGGCATAAAGATGGTTTGGTTTTCTACCTCATGGGCAGGTTATAGAGGATGAAAAACCATAATGCGAGAAATATAGAACACTAATAATGGTGATAACAGACCTCAACATCTGAGTCTCCTCCTCAGCCTCACTGACCTTTTAAGAGAATCAGGAAAATTACCAGGGAGGTGGTGACATGGGGACTGGACTTTCAAAGCTGTGTAATAATCCACAAGGCAGAGATACAGCAAGGGCACATTGAAAATAATTCTCAACAGATTGTTGAAGTCAAAAGACCACAAGGCCAGCGGTTCTGGTATTTAATGCTATTAATAATTATTTGTACTTGTACCAGCCCATAGAAATGTTCACCCAATGCACAGTATTAGCTGTGTGACCCTAGTCAAGTCATTTAATCCTTCTCATCCCAAGTTTCTTTTTTGTAAAATAACCATATCTTTTAAGCACTCATTAGGTGACAAGATGTGTGCCAGGCACTGGGAATGCAAAATTAGTGCAGGTCCTCCAGGAACTTACATGCCCCTGGAGGAGACAAAATATAAGGTGATTTGGAAAGAGTTAGAGATATCACTAGCAGCTAAGATGAAGGTTAATGCAAAGATAGCATTTGAGCTGAGTCTTAAAAGAAAACAGGGTTTAGGAGGTAGAAAAAGGAAGAAATATATCCGGGGCTTGGGGGAGAGTAAATGCAAAGGGCTAGACACAGAAGGTGTTTAGCTGGATCACAGGGTGCGTCATTTCTATATGAAAAATAAAAAGCTGGAAGGGTAAGTTGGGGACAGCCCATGTATGTGCCCCCTGAGTATCTACTCCAAGTGAATCTATGTATCAGGACTTTGGATAGAGGATGGTCCAGGATTTATGGGAACTTATGGACAAACATCACACATGAACAAATGAATTGTGTCCTACCTCAAAGGATGGAATCTCCAAAACAGCTGCATTAAGAATACACTGAGATACTGAAGAGCACTAAAGAGGAAGTTATCCATATGGCATGATATGAGGGGTATTGGACCAGTCTCCCTCTCCCACCATCCTTCAAGATACCTGAAATCACGTTAGAGATGTGTTCCTTCTGGTCTTGAAGAGGTTCCTGTTAAAAATTATGTCCCTAAGAGGAGTATCAATTTGGGGTCTTCTCAGCTAAAACCTTAAAAAGGTTAGGTTGGCAGCTCAGATAAAACTTGGCTTCTTAATCAGCTGGAACCAGAGAGATTTAAAGCAAAGACAAGCCAGCACCAAGACAGAATACCAACGTCAGTGAAGTTGCCTCCCCTTCACTCCTCTTCCCGCTCCCCTTCCTGTTCTCCCCTCTTCACACACACACACACCCCACCCTGCTCTTGTCCTTCACCTTAAATACAGCCTTAATCTTTGCTACCTCTGAACAAATTCGACAGAGATCCAGAGTCAGGAGCTTTGTTACCCAGAGAACTCCCACATCACACAGAGCGGATTCTCCGCACCCCATCATGGGCCATCTAATTCTACAGAGGGCTTTCCTCCATAGGGACTTGAAGATAGTTTGGTTGCTAAAATCTAGAGGAAGAGGCCTGGGCAGGGAGTCAGAAGACCTAGGTTCTAGTGCTGGCTTTGGTACTTCAGTTACTCCCTGAATGACTTCGGGTAAAACTCTCTGAACCCCAGTTCCCTCATCTCCAAAATGAGGTGGTTCCATTAGATGGCTCTCAAGGGCCCTTCCACCTCTAAATCTATGATGTTGTGATCAACTGACTTGACCAAGGTTGCCCAAATAGTAAGAGGCAGAGTAAGAATTTAAACTGACTTCAAAGCCAGTCATTCCCCTGCCCCTAGTTCCACATTATTTAAAGTTATAGTCCTTTTAACTTGACTTGTTTCTTTAAACTTCTTTAAGGTTCTTTTATTTTTTCTCAACAAGGAGAAAAAGAGGGATAACCAGAAGAGGTTGAGGGGGCCAGAGCCATTCTTCTCCGAGTTTCATTTCTCTACTTATTTCTAATTTGTACCGTTTCCAGGTACTAGGTTTTCTTGGGATGGAGCCCATATCCTTTACATAATTGCCCCAGCGGCATGCCTGGCCTTTGGATCATGGCTGCTGAGCAATATGCCACCACAATGAAGAATGGTTCCCCTGGCTTTTCATAGCTGCACTGAAGACTGCTTTTTAAGGAATGTTTCAAATAAATACCATATCCTGTTGTTTGGGAAGTTTAGAAAAGCCTGATGTATACTCCCATTGCATTTAGAATAATTTCTTGATTAAGGATTTACCAGAAATCAGATTGTGACATTTAGAAATAATAAGGAAACATGAGAAAATACCAGCTGTAAAGATTTGGTCACCACTTCAAGTAAGTAATCACTCAAAGGAAAAAAAAATCTTCACTGAATCACATTTTCATTATGACAACATATAGTTAGAAAAATAGAAATAATGGGGTGCTAATAAGCCCAAATTATTATTTTTGGCTTTGATGACAAGATCGATGCTAATTGCAAGGATGTTGCATAATCTCCCAGCTTGCAGTCACTGATTTTGAAGTCCCCTTTCCCACTCATTTTTTTCCAAAATGTTCCTGTAAACTAGGCAAGTGTTGTACCTATTTTGCAAATATGGGAAATGGCTTGGCAGCTAGTGACTGACTCTGGAACAGACCCTGGGGCTCATAGCCTTAAGTCACACTCTCTTTAAAAAATATAAATATTTTATTTTTTCCAGTTATATGTAAAAACAATTTTAACATTCATTTTTCAAACTTTGAGTTTCAAATTCTTTCCCTTCCTTCTTCCCCAACTCCTTACAATGAGAAGGCAAATAATTCAATATAGGTTATATGTGTGTAATCGTGCAAAACATTTCCATATAAGTCATGTTGTAAAAGAAAACATTGACCAAAAAAACCCTTCAAGAAAAATGAAGTTTAAGGTGTGGCTAGGTGGCACAATGAATAGAGCACCAGCCCTGGAGTCAGGAGGATCTGAGTTCAAATCCAGCCTCAGATACTTGACACACTTTCTAGCTGTGTGACTTCTCGCAAGTCACTTAGCCCTAATTGCCCTCCAAAAAGAGAAGGAAAGGAAGAAAGGAAGGAAGGAAGGAAGGAGTGAAGGAAGGAAGGAAGGAAGATTGATTTTAAAAAAGCATACTTTAATATGTATTGACCCCATCAGTTCTTTCTTTGAGGGTGCGTAGCATTTTTCATCGTAAGTCCTGCAGAACTGTCTTAGATCATCGTACTGTTGAGACTAGCTAAGACATTCATAGCTGATAATTTTATAATATTGCTATTACTTTGTACACAGTGCATTTCATCAGGTCATGCAAGTCTTTCCAGGTTATTCTGAGAACATCCTGCTCAACACTTCTTATAATACAATAGTATTCCATCATAATCATATACCACAATGTGTTCAGCCATTCCCAAATTGATGGGCATCCCCTCAATTTCCAATTGTTTTCCACAAGAAAAGAACTGAGATAAATGTGTGTGTGTTTGTGTGTGTGTGTGTGTGTGTGTGTGTGTGTGTGATATAGTTCCTTTTCCCTTTTTTTTTTTAATCTCTTCTGGGCTAAACCTAGTAGTGGCATTGCTAGACCAAACGGTAAGAATGGTTTCATAACCCTTTGGGTATGATTTAAACTTTTCTACAGAATGGATGAATCAATTCACAAATCTACCAACAATGCATTAAATGTCACATTTTTCACATATCCTCTCCAAGATCTACCATTTTCCTTTTCTGTGCTATTAAGCCAATCTAAGAGGTATAATGTAGTACCTCAGAATTGTTATAATTTGCATTTCTCCAATCAGTAGTGAGTTAGAGAATTTTTTCATATGGCTATAGATAGCTTTAACTACTTCATATGAAAACTGTTCATATCTTTTGATCATTTACCAATTGGGTAATGGCTCTTGCATTCATAAGTTTGACTCAGTTTTCTATATGTTTGAGAAAAGAGGCCTTTATCAGAGAAAGTTACTATTGCTAACTGTATTTCCCTCCATCCTATTCCCCCTTTTTTATTCTCTTGTCTCTCCCCTTTCATCCTGTCCTTCCTCAAAGTCTTTTTCTTCTAACTACCCCCTCCCACAAACTACTCTCCCTTCTATCACCTCTTTTCTTATTCCCTCCCCTCCTACTTTCCTGTAGGGTAAGATAGATTTCTATATGCAATTGAGTGTGTATATTATTCTCTGTTTGAGGCAATTCTAATGAGAGTAAGGTTCACTCATTCTCTCTCACTTCCCCCCTCTTTTCCTCTACTGTAAAAGTATTTTCTTGCCTCTTTTATGTGAGATAATTTATCCCCCATTCTACTTCTCCTTTTCCCTTTCACCCAGTACATTCCTCTCTCACTCCTCAATTTTTTAAAGCTACCATCCCTTCATATTCAAGTCACCCCTATTCTCTCTCCCTCTCTCCCTCCCTCTCTCTGTCTCTCTCTCTCTCCCCTCTCTCCCTCTCTCTGTCTCTCTCTCTCTCCCCTCTCTCCCTCTCTCTGTCTCTCTCTCTGTCTCTCTCTCTCTCATATATATATATATAT
>CM053585.1:543786301-543813547 GCA_028646515.1 Pseudochirops corinnae
CCCCCCCCCCCATTTCCTTCTTAATCTTGGTTACATTGGCTTGGTTTGTACAGAAACTTTTCAATTTAATATAATCAAGATTATCCATCTTGCCTTTTATAATGCTCTCTAACTCTTGATTGGTCATAAAATCTTCCCTTCTCCACAAATCTGACTTTGCTTTTCCCAGACTGCTTACAGTATTAGCCTTTATACCTAGATCATGCACCCATTTAGACTTGATTTTGCTATACAGTGTTAGATAATGGACTATGCCTAGTTTTTGCCATACTGTATTCCAGTTTTACCAGCAGTTTTTGTCAAATAGTGAGTTCTTATCCCAAAAACTGGAGTCTCTGGATTTATCAAACAGTAGATTACTATTGTCATTGACTGCTGAGTCTCACATACCCAATCTATTCCATTGATCCACTAGTCTATTCCTCAGCCAGTACCAAGTACTTGTGATGACTGCTGCTTAATAATACAGATTAAAATCTGGTATGTCTAGGCCCCCTTCCCTAGCATTTCTTTTCATTAATTGCCTTGATATTCTGGACCTTTTGTTCTTCCAAACGAATTTTGTTACTATTTTTCCTAGCTCTACAAAGTAATTTTTTGGTAGATTGATTTATGGCACTAAATACGTAATTTAATTTAGGTAAAATTGTCATTTTTGTTATATTAGCTCAACCCAGCCTCAAGCAATTGATGTTTCACCAATTAGTTACATCTGACATTAGTTATGTGAAAAGAGTTTTGTAGTTGTGTTCATAAAGGTACTGGGTTTGTTTTGGCAGGTAGATTCCCAAATATTTAATAATTTCTACAGTAACTTTAAATGGGGTTTCTCTTACTATCTCTTGCTGTTGGATTTTGTTAGAAATATATAGGAATACTGAGGGTTTATGTGGGTTTATTTTATATCCTGCAAATTTGCCAAATTTTTTTATTGGCTCAAGTAGTTTTTTACTTGATTTTCTAGGATTCTCTAAGTATATCATCATATCATCTGCAAAGAGTAATAACTTAGTCTCTTCTTTGCCTAATTGGTTATAATGGTTATAACCTAATTAATTATAATTGATTATAATGATTCCTTTCATTTCTTCTTCTTCTCTAATTGCTATTGCTGACATTTCTAGTACCAGATTGAATAAGAGGAGTGATAGTGAACATCCTTGTTTCACCCCTGATCTTATTGGAAATGTTTCTAGTTTATCCTCATTACATATAATACTAACTGTAGGCTTTAAATAGATGGTATGTGATATTTTAAGGAAGACTCCATTTGTTCCTATACTTTCTAGTGTTTTAAATAAGAATGGATGTTGTATTTTGTCAAAAGCCTTCTCTTTGTCTATTAAGATAATCATGATTTCTTCTAGTTTTATTGTTGATGTAATCGAGGAGATGTATTTTAACAGAAAGCCTTGATGGCCATCATAAGTGAGGTTTATGGCTGGTTCCATGTGTGTGGAAGCCTGTCACATTTGAGAGTCTGGGCTTAGCTTTTTTCCCCCTCTATTATTTTTCCTGCTCTGCTCCTGTAAGCAGAACTGAGAACATCGTAAGAGAGTTACATGAGCCAGGTTTGGCTTCTCTGAGGCAAGCAGCAGAAGTTTTATCTGCTCAGAAGCAGGAGGGGCCACCTTTGTCAAGAAAACTTTGGTCCGAGCACTTACTTAGCTCCCTTATTTGTTAAAGGAGGGAGCTGGCAAGCCTCAGTGGCAACCCAGGTGTCTTCTGTCGCTAAATCAAATCCTATCATCCTTGGGTGGTAGAGTACCTCCTCAGTGGAGTTCCTCCCCTTTTCCTCAGGCATGTTTGCTGTTGTGACATTCTTGTCCAGAATTGGACTGAAGGCCATGGTTTCCCAGCTTCTGTCCTTCTTTGTGGGCTTTGCTCTGTCTCTGTGTGTGTATGTGATTCTTCTTCTCTCCCTATCTGTTTCTCCTTCTCTCTCTATGTCTCTGTGCCTCTGTGTCTCGAAGTCTAAGAACCTGTGTCCCCCTCTCCCATGCTTAATAGAATTTGAGTTCAATGAGGACAGAGACTTTTCATTTTTGTCTTTGTAGTTCTGTGTGGGGTACAAGGACCACAAAATTCCCCTACCCAAAAATTAAAAGCCAGAGGTGTCTCCAGATAAAAACAGGACATTTTTATTCAGTTCTTGTGAGAAAAGGGTATCTCTTCCACCAGTGGAATATCGCGTGTTACAGAAGACAAAGCAAAGCTTTATACCCTAATGCAGTCAAGGCACCTCCCACCACTAGCCTTTGTTCCCATTGGCTGGGAGGCAGGCTTACAGCCTGGTCAGGAAAAAAGAAAAAAGAATAAGGAAACAGGGTATAGCCAATCCAAGTGTACATATCTTTATTTGGCCAACGCTAAAGTGAAAAAGGGGGAAGGATCCTAAGTGATTCCTAAAGGGCTTAATGTTGATGTGGCCACAGTAAAGAAGGGGGAAAGGTGAAACCAAAACTCAGGCCTGTCCCCACAAGAAGGCTTACTAGATTTTAGGGTATAGGCTGAGAAGTTTTCACCTCTCCCACTCGGTTCCAAAACCTAGGGCAGCACCTGGAAGGTGACAGGTATTTAATAAGTGATTCTTTGAATTGAGTAACAAAAGCATCTGCTGAAGCGTTGTGATTTTGCCACCACTGCAGTCACCACTGGGGACAAATGGGCCAGGACTCTTTTGAATATAATGGGTCCGAAGGACCGGCAGCTGTACCTTCTATATTAAGGGTTCAATGATCAGCAGCTTCCCGGCCCCTAGGCCCCCTTTGTGCAACACCTCTGCACCTAGCTCT
Source organism: Pseudochirops corinnae (assembly GCA_028646515.1). Taxonomy (NCBI): domain Eukaryota; kingdom Metazoa; phylum Chordata; class Mammalia; order Diprotodontia; family Pseudocheiridae; genus Pseudochirops; species Pseudochirops corinnae. The sequence continues at coordinate 543,789,097 of CM053585.1, forward strand.
TCCTGGCAATAATGAACAAACCAAGCCCCAAGCAGCTTAACCTTCTGGGAGAAGCTGAAGGCCAAATTCCTAGCACATGAAAGTCAAGGCTGGCAAAAGGCTCACCAGCAAAAAGCTGCATTAGTAAAAGAAAAAGAAAAGGCAGGGTAGAATTGCTTTCTGTGGAGCCCACCAGCATTTCTCTGTCTCTTTTATGTGCCTGTGATTCTTACTCTCTGTCTCTGTATTGCTCTGTGTCTGTGTGTCTCTCTGTCTCTCTCTGTCTCTATCTCTTTCTGTGTCTGTTTCTATGTCTCTCTGCCTCTGTCTCTCTTTGTCTCTGTCTCTCTCTGCTTCTGTCTCTCTCTATCTCCCTCTGTCTCCCTCTCTAACTCCTTCTGTATCTGTCTCTATGTCTCTCTGCCTCTGTCTCTCTCTGTCTCCCTCTTTCTCTCTTTGTCTCTGTCTCCCTCTGTCTTTCTCTGTTTCTCTGTTTTCTGTCTCTGTCCCTGTCTCTGTCTCTGAGCTCATTTTCCAGAGGGCAAACAAAAAAAGAAACAGTAGTACTGCAGATTTATTTAACATCTCCCTGGATGCCAGAAGGCCTCAGGAAACATGACACAATATAATTTAAAATATGCCATCCTCACAAATGCAAAGATACCAACCTCTAATAATGAAATCACTAATAGTCCCACCCTTTCCCTGATAATCTGGAGAGAAAACAATAGAAAGGCTTCAGCAATGATAATATATAGGGAAGAGCCCATTTTAAGGCTTGTCTCCTCCACCCCTTGCATGAGGGAGAGGCAATGGAACAGGGATGATTTTGCTTCCTCTCCCCTCATCTCTTTCACTTGCTCCAAATGACGCTAAACCCAATAGATGAGAACTGAGGGAAGGAAAATGAAGCTGAGAGTGTTCCTCATAAGGAACGATATTACCTATTTAAGGGAGAGGAAGGAACTTGATTTTCTCCAAATAAAAGCTGATGTTTGACAGCTCCTCCTAGCCCCATGGGGAGCAACCTTGTCAGCCAGTCAGGCAGTGTGATGCAGTGAATAGCTTGCTGGTCTTGGAGGCAGAAGAGAAGGCTTCCCTGTCCCCAGGTCTTGTGATTGTTCTGTCCATGAAGTGAAAGGGTTGGAGTTGGTCTCTAATGTTCCTCCCAGGTCTAAATCAGTGAGCCTAGACACCTCCATGATTCAGACCCCTTTGGCTCCCAGTCATCGTTTGTCAGAAAGTTAGCTGTGTGATCTGAAACAAATCACTGCCTCTCTGGGCCTCAGCTTTCTCATTGGTATTATAAGAATAATGATATACTTTTGATCTAACAGCTCAAGTGAGTGATGGGTTCCAAAAGCACTTTGCAAACAAAAAGAGCGTGCCTATAGAGATCCAAAGCATTTGAGGATGGAAAGCATAATGCCTGTGGACTCAGGGATCTGGGGTTCAAATCCCAGCTCTTCCACATTCTACCTTTGGGATGTTGGACAGTTTTTAGAGGTTTTTGTTCAGTTTTGGCTGCCTCCATTTCAGGACCTTCCTCCACGATCTTTAGAATGTCCAAAGGAGGACAATTAGGATGGGGATGAACCATGAGATTGCACTGAAGGAAAAGGCATGGAAGACTGTTTAGTCTGGAGACAGATGGGATGTTGTTGGGAAGGGCATGAGATTCATCATGCTTAGCCCCCTGAGGTCCGAGCTTAGAACAAGGACTGGAAATTGCAAAGAAGCAAATGCGGGTTTGATAATGGGACCTTGGCTTCATGATGGTAGGCACCTTGTAGGACACTGTCCAACATTCTGCTCTGGCAGTTGGAGGACTTGAGAAGGGAAGGGATTTGTCCAGGGTCACCCAGGAAGGAAACGATAGAAACTAGGTTTGAATTTAGCTCCTGGAAGGCTAACCCCAACGTTCTTTTCATTCATGGCAATGCCAAAGAACACTGCCCAACTATGAGAGCTATCCCAAAGGGGCATGGGCTTCCTTAGGAGACTGGAGAAGTTAACCTCAAAGGAAGACTTCAAAATAAATCTGCATTACCACCCCATAGGGACACTGGAAAGATAGTTTCCATTGATGCACAGCCAGCATGTGGCTGAACTACAAAGATGCAGCGATCCATCCCATCCCAGAATCAGTGATTCCTGAACACGCCACTTACTGCTTGTATGACCTTAAAAAAATCATCTTGCCTCTTACACCTCAGTTTCCCCAAATATAAAATGTGATACCATTGTTGTGATTTCATACTGTGTTGTGGTGGAGCTATCTCAAAGAGTTCAGAGTCAGACCACCTCTGATTGAAGTGTAGGCACTTATTGAGATGGACACCTTTTACTGAGTGGGCTAAGTTCCAAGAGGAAGCAGCAACTTCAGGAAAGCAAGATGGATTTTTATAGGGTAAAAGATACAATTATATAACATATGAATATTAAAAAGGCAGGACAGGTTTGTTAAGGGAGTAGACAGTGGAGGTGTCCAAGCCACAGTGGAACTGTACATGTGATTACCCACAATGTATATAGAAAAACCCATGGGGGAATGCATATATGATAGTGATACTGTAATAAGCCTCTCTAGGTCACAAGCTCACCTAATGCTGTTATTGCACAGGAGTCTACTTAGGAAAAGTCCCTTCTGTTGTTCTGGGGTCTACATACTACTTGGGCATCCTGGTGGTGCTGCTTTCTGATTAGCTGAGTATCGGGGCCTGTCTGAGACTAGATAGATGTGGTTGTGTTTGAGTACATGGCCATACCTTCTGTTTCTGTGGGAAATATGAGGAATGGGTCTGGTGGCAGTAGCTAGCTAGAGGCAGTGGCTGGGATCCCATTATATGAACATGCCTGCTGTTCTGTGGGAAATAGGAGTTTGTGAACACACCTGTTCTAGTGAGCAGTGTGGTGTATGTGAAGATGTTAGGATATTGAGTTGGGGGTGTGTGTGTGGACAGGTAGGCACAGTGGGCCTGCTGTTCACTGTGGCCTTGGATCTATGGGCAGCTTTATTAGGATTCCATCACCATGATCTACACAGGCTCTAACTTCCCTTCCAAGTCAAGAGCTATGATTCTGTGAATGCATCTAATTATAGAAAAAGGAACAAAACACAAGTCCTGTTCTCAAGGTGCTTGTCATCTTCTGGGGAGGACAGGCACATGCAGAACTGGGATATTTGGAGGAACATGAAAGGAATCAGGGTATAGTGGAAAAAGTGCCAGTGTCAGAGGGCCATTAGCCTGCCAATTGACTTCTCAGAAGTGCTCCCCCATCCCATTTTTAAAACAGAAATGGTAAAAATTCCTACCATGTCTATTTAAAATATTTTATAAATTTTAAAAGCTCTATGTAGAGGTGAGCAATCATTCAGTCAGTAACCAAACATCAATTAAGTACCAACTAGGTACCATGCCCTGTGCTAAGGCAAAGGATGGTCTCTGCCTTCACGGGGAAGCAACCAGCAAAACGCTCTGTATGAACAAAACAGGAAGAGGCTAAATTGGAGTGGTCTGTGGGAGGAAACACTAGCACTAAAGTAGAATGAGAAAGACATCTGATAGAAGGTGGCGTGTTGCTTAGACCCACTGGAAGTCAGTAAACCTGGAGGCAGGGGTGGGGAAGGGGAGCATCCAGGGTATAGGCACAGCCAGGGAAAAGGCAGAGTATTGGGAAATGTACATGAAGCAGCAGGAAAGCCAGTGTCTCTGGATGACAGAAGAAGGAATAAAATGGACATTTCTCAGATATGTACTGTGTGCTGATCACTGTGCTAATTGCTTTACAAATGCCATCTCAACTAATCCTCATAACAACCCTGGAAGGCAGATGCATTATTATCCCCATTTTATAGATGAGGAAGTTGAGGCAGACGGAAGTCAGGCGACTTGCTGGTAAGTGTCTGAGACAGCATTTGAACTCAGGTTCTCCTGACTTCAGGTTCAGTGTTTCTTCCTCTCCTCCCACTTCACCACCTGACAGCTTCTCAGGAAAGTAGGAAGGATAAACAATATGAGAAGACTGGACAGGTGGATAGCAAGGCCTTTTAAAAGCTGAGCAGGACATCCCATTTGATCCTGGGAATAATAGGGAATCACTGGGATTTATTGAGTAAGGGACAAGGGGTGACCTGCTTAGACTTACACTTTAGGAAGATGATCTTGTAGCTGAATGTAACAGTAATGAGATTTGAAGTTCATTTTGTATTGCTGAACTAAGAGGTACTTAGCACCTAGTTCAGATTAAGCCTCTATTACAGAAACAAAAGGTAAGAACTCCTGTCTCTTGTTGCTGATGTAACAGGAAGATGCTGAACAGGGAGGGGCAATATTGCACATAAGGAAAAGCCCCAGAGAGGACGAGTCAGATATTCTTCGAGCAAGCCCTGTGCAGGCAGAAGCTGCTGCCACCAGGTACGCTGAAGAGGAAAGCCCCTTCTCCAACAGGCTGAAGAGAATGATTTTGATTTGGATTAACTAAATGAAGTGATTGTGATCCTCAGAACCAGCTGAAACTTCTGCTAAGTCTGAGGGCCAGCTGGAGCTGCTAAAGGCTGAGGAAGCATAACTGTGATGCTGATATTTTCCATGAACCTGTTTGTGCCTTTGTTGAACCTTGACTTCCCAGGAACAGAGACTGTGATGCATCTGAGGTGGACTGAACACTGTGAACTCCAATGTGGAACAGGAACTGCAGGGAGAGCTGGACAAGGACCTTGGAGTTGTCTGCCTTTGAAACCGGATGACAGTTTGGTGAATCCAGGTAGAATCTGGGACCGTGGAAAGGGATCCAGGGAATCTGAGAAACCACACAGAGTCAATCTGAAAGAAGACTTTAGTTGGACACTGTGTACTGACTGAGAAATTGTAAATTTACTAGTGACCTAGGGGTGGAGGGTCTTTGTATTTTCTGATGATTGAATAGTGAATGATGAAGGGTGATTGAATGATCGAGTTGAGTTGATTGAATGATTAATAGACTAAATGATTATACTTACTGATTGATGACAGAATAAATGACTTATTGAGTTAACTTAGTGTGCCCCGTGAGTGAAGAACTTTGACTATTGTATGGTGTGTTCCTTGAGCAGGCAAACCTCCTTAAGGATGATTGAATGATTGAGTTACTAAATGATTGTTCTTCATTGAAAACTATGTGGCCATTTTCTGTGATAAGCTGTTGTGAATGCCATATTTTGATTTTATGTGTTGAGACATAACATTGTGAATGCTATACTTTTATTTACTGTGAGTGTTTTGCCTTGATTTGTTATGGAGTAAATAGAGTGTTCACTATACTGTGTAATCAGAACCTCAAAAGCTGTTCACAGTAGCATTCTTCTGGAAAGCTGCTCGTGCTTGGCTTTACACTGAAGATAGGGTATAATAGGGTGCAGAAAGGTTTGAGGAGAGAAGACCAACACATATGTTTCTGCAGCATTCCAGGGGCAAGGGAAGGGGATCATTTCATTATGATGGCTGCTTCAGAGGAGAGAAGTCTGCTTGTACAACGAATGAAGGGAAGGTGGAAACAGTATGATTTGGCAAATAGATTGAATATGTGGGGTGAGTGTGAGTCAGGAGTCAAAAATGACAGTGAGGTTTTGAGTTTGGGTAACTAGGAGGACGCTAGTGGCCTCAACTATAATGGGAACTTCAAAAAAGAAAAGGATTTTGGGGTAAATATGAGTTTTATTTTGGACATGATGAAGTTTAGATGACCATAAGACATCCAGTTTGAGACATACAATAGTTAATTCAAGATGTGAGAATGGAGATGAGGAGAGAGTTCAGTGTTGAATAAATGAACCTAAGAATCAATTACATTTCCAAATGATGTTTGAATCTATGGAGCTGGGGATAAGATCACCAGACTAGCTGGAGGGAAAAGAGAAGAGGAGTCAGGACAGAGTTTGAGGGGTATTCATAGTTAGTGACAGTGATCTGTATAAAAATCCAGCAAAGGGGACTGAGAAAGTATAGTCAGAGACCTTAGAAAGTTGTTCAGACAGTTGAGAATTGAGTCCAACACTGCAGAGGAGGCAAATTTCTTGATTGTTTTCATCATTGGGAAAGAACCATGGAGTCACACCCAGGGACAGACAGGAGTGGAGTGAATATGCAGCTGAGTCAGGCCAGTCACAGGATGATTTGAGAAGGACATGACCAAACCAAAAGAGACAACAGGCCAGATACAGTAACAAAAACAGCTTGGGCCCAGGTCACACTGAACCATAACAACGAAGGCAGAGGTAAGGTGCTGCTTAGTAACAATCGTCCAATAACAAGGCCAAGGCATTCCCAACTCTGTTTTAAGGAAGTGTGCCAACACGGCAGATCAGTCATCCTTTGGCAGTGAGGGCTTGGCAGTCCTTGATCATAGCTCCTGAAGCCATGTCAGTAAATTCCATAGCCTATCTGTGACTGCACAATGATAGGGGAGGTGGAGGGGAAGGACCACTCTTTAGCTCTTTTTGTCAAGAATGGAATTTGATTTGTACCATCTGGGACCCATGTTTGCACTCACAGGCCAGACATTCCCAGCATGAAACTGAACAGACCCTTCCTGACAGAGCAGAAAGAGAGAATCTGAAAGTGCAAAGATAGTCCTGGCCTCAAGCTTATGGTCAGAACTGTTACCCCAGTTGGCCAATATGTATGTATCTGCCCAGTATTCCTGCACATAAGCATGCAGAATGTGACGATCATTTTACTTAGCCAAGCAAGATGGAAAGGGTCAAAGGCCACATACAAATAGAAAAAGCAGACATAAAAATATCTTCCAATTGGCTCTTGGCCTTTCCAGGTTCCTGGTAATGGGGCCCTCTCACTTGGCTGGCCTGGAAGATGGCCAGCTCTACACACCTCCAGAATTCCAGGGACAAGTTGTCTTTCTTGGCAGGGTCTGCATAGCTCACAAAGTGCAGGATGAATCAATTACTGGGAAAATTTAAATGGTGAAACAAACCAGTTCTCTCTTGCTATCAGGATATTTAAGGGCAAAAAGCTATGGAGTCAGAGTTCTGGCTGAGGACTGCTTGCCTGGGAAGGTTTCTCTTCATTGCTTTTATTCCCCATCTTGGAGGTTGGAGCATGATGAAACAGGTCGAATCTTCCTTCCCCCTTGGCATCTGTGCTGGCACAGATGGATTCTTAGCAGACTGTGAAGTTTAAATTGGTCACTGAGTACATTCCAGAAATTATGATGGTAGCTGATCTGGCAGCAATGGCAATTTTTTATTCAAGTCAAAAATTGAGGAAAAAGAGAGAGAGAGAGAGAGAGAGAGAGAGAGAGAGAGAGAGAGAGAGAGAGACAGAAAGACAGAGAGAGAGAATGATAATACAACTTTATGAAGAAGTACTTTCTTTACATTTTATTTTTTTAAAAAGTTTTATTGATGTCTACTGTTTTACATCATCAATGTCTCCAAATTACCTTAACTGGGTGAGAATTCTCTTGCAACAAAATAAAACAATTAAAGTTATCAATCCAATGGCAGCAAGAAAGCCCCATGGATAGAGTTCTGGGCTTGGCATCAGCAAGACCCGAGTTTAATCCAATGTGTTCTCAGAAACCTCCTAACTGTGTGACCTTAGGCAAGTCAGTGTGCCTCTCTCTGTCTCCATTTCCTGAATTATAAGATGAGGTTCATAATAACACCTACCTCCCAGGGTTGTTGTGAGGACCAAATGAGATCACAGGGGGAAAGTTCTTAGCACAATATATGGCACATCATATGATATATGTGTATGTAACATACATATTCATATATCTATATATATACAAATATACATTTATAACCACATATATATATGTGTATATGTGTATATATGTATGTGTGTATATATGTATGTATGTATATATAATACATAATATACATGTATTTACTATTACCACTAACCAGGGTCATACAGCTAGTTAAGTGTATGAGGGCAGATTTGAACTTGGGTCTTCCTGACTGCAGGTCTACCCCTCTACTGTACTACCAGGCTGCTTCAAGAGAGTGACAAAGTAACAGAGGGAGAGAGAAAGAAATCTAGGAGCAGGTATAATGAGAACTAATAACTCTCGAAGGCTAAGGGGAAATTCCAGCTCAAGGCAAACATACAAATCTATCAAGAGTGACTTCATTGTAATGAAAACAAGACTGTTAGCCAGAATCCTAATGCTAAAACTGTGAGTCATATTTTTTTCCAGAAAGAAGGGTGGAAAAGGGAAAGTTGGTACCGGTTCTTGGTCCAGCAGGGCTGGCCCCAGGTCACTCAATGGCTTAAGTGCCTGGGGATATTTCCCTGCAGACAAAAAGCACAGGTTAATCAATAAACATTGATTAAGCACCTACTGTGTGCCAGACACAGTGCTAAGCACTGGGAATGCTGAGAAAGATACCAAATAGTACCTGCTGTCTGATGGGGAGGGCCAACACGCTGATGGCTATGTACAAGATAAATTAGAAATAATTCGCAGAGGGAAGGCCCTGGAACTGAAGCCTGGAGTCCCCCTTAAAGGAATACAGCAAAAAAATATTTGTTGCTCAGCCATATAGAAAGGGAAAAAGCCAAGGTGACTGGGAAAAGCTAACCCATGGTATACTGGAAAGAGCACTGACTATGCCATCAGGGACCTACCTTTAGAAACCACCTTTGTGACTTATTACCAGTGTGGCCTTGGACAAGTCTTCTTTTTATTTATTTATATATTTTTAGTTTGCAACATTAATTCCACTTTGGAGTTCCAGATTTTCTCCTCCCCTTCACCCCTCTCCCCAGCCATGGCAGCATACAATCCAATATTGGTTCTAAAAATACTTCATTTTCAAGTTATATAGAAGGGCTATAACCAATGAAATGAACAATGAGAAAGAAGGAGCAAAACACAAAAAGGGAAAGCAAGTAGTTTGCTTCAATTTGCATTCATACTCTGTAGATCTTTCTCTGGATGTGGATAGCTTTTTCTATCGTGAGTCCTTTGGAACTGTTTGGACAAATCTTCTAAACTTAACATGCCTCTGTTTGGACCTTTCTATCTCTAGATCTAGAATATGACAAGCCCCAAAAATCTTGTTCTTCTTGTCAAATTGATCTTGAAGCATATGTATGATTCTTCATCAAATAAGGTCTCAGGCCAGGCTCTAGGTTTTCTCCTCTGCTCCTCTCCACTGCAAGTTAGAGGCAAAGTCTTATCTTCTGCCAGCCAATCTGTGCCTTTTATGAAGGTCAGCATTGTGTCATTTCTGAGGCCCTACTCCTTTTTCAATTAGGTGAGTCCTATCCCATTGATAACACACTCCACTTAATGTAACTCATGGAGGACTCATCTGTTGTTCTATCTACATCAAGAGTGAAAGCACAAAACAATTTAGCTCCATTCCTCATCCTCAGCCTTGGAATTGTTTATTCTAAATGAACATACTTATTCCCACTACACCACTTCATCCCAAGTACTTTACAATGCCTGGTGTGTAATGAGTACTCGATGGCAGGCTATCTTTATCAAGGGTAGCTTTAATTGCTACATCACATAGTCATAATGATCATATTAAACAATAACAATTAACACTCATATAGTACTTAAAACTTATAAAACCCTTTGCAAACCTCAAGGGAAACAATATGTGTGATTACCAGTTCCCATATCACTTTCTAAGTGATGTTTGAAATCTGTGAGTTAGTATTTAGTGTTGCAAAAAAAAGACGAGCATCTCTTACATTTCCTCTTTCCTTTATTCATTCCTCCATAATATGCATTGGATCATTTTTCCATCCAAAGAGCTAGCCATGAGATCTGTTGGTCAGCCATTCGGTATTCCATCAGAAGGACGTCTATGAAGCTGCCAAAGAATGTTTACGTGTGTTCTGTTGAGCCAATTGTCTTAGGATGATAATAGTTTTCAACCCAACTCTTGTTCTCTCTACCTTTCTCTAGTCTATGACACTCAGTAGAGATATTCTCAGTGCTGAGCTTGAATTGCTGGGACAAAGTATTCAGAATATTTCCATGTGGGATGGACAGAGGAAAACTAATAAGAAAAAGATGAATTTAAATTTTCCATTGGAAAGGTGCCAAAGAGAACATTGCACAAAGTGAGGGAAATCAGTGCCATGAGAATTGGAATCCTTGGAGTTTACCAGTGACTTTGTCCAAATAGAAATCCCCCATGAGTATTTTTTTATCTCATGGGAATATGAGAATGGTGCAATTAACTTCAGTTAAGTTACATTTGAAATAATGGCTCGATCAAGAGATATTAAAACAATGTGCTTGTTTTCTAAAGTCCCCATGAGACCCAAAAGAATAAGTTGTTGTTGTTATTTTTTTCTTCCATAACCACACCAATTGTCTATACAGCATCAATGATCCCATTGCTGTATATTCATATAATGTGGCCATTTGGGAAATTGTTTCCCTAGAATTACTGAAACTATTTCCTCTGCCCCTCCCGTATTCCTTTGGTGATGATCTTATAGCTGATCTTTAGTTTCCTGAAGCAGTTAAATTCACAAAAGACTGTCTACATGTAATCAAATCTATTAGGACTGTTTCTACATGGAAGTATCATAAACTATTTGAATTTAGGTAAATATGCATGGTATATGGAGGATTTTTTTGTTTAGAACTTTATATGCCACCATAAAAGTAATCTACTTGGAATTTTTCTGTTTAACCAATTGGTTTTGTTTAGATTTATAAATAAAGTGGTTTAGGCACTTCTTTAATCAAGGATTGCCTCACAGGGGAGAGATACCTCTTATCTGTTTCTTAAAACCACTGGCAAATGACTACCCATTGTAGCATTTAATTTTATGTATTTGGAGTCAATAGATATTTACTGGACATACAATGTAGGCCAAATACTTGCACAGGGGGGAAAGGTTCAAAAAATCTCAAAGAAACAAGTCCTACCCTCCAGGACCTTCCATGCTAATTATTCCCATAGTAACAAAAGACTGTTGAAAGTAGGATAAGTAGCACCTCTTACAGGTGTCAATTTTAAAAGTTCAATGGATCAACAAGGAAAGATTATTCAATGTTGTAGATCAGGTACAAAGCTGCCTCAAATGTAGGTCTTGAAGGAGATGAGGTCCAAAGATTGTGGAAAGTTAGAATGTCCACTATGTCTATGTTATAAAAATCCCCTTAAATTCAATTCTGATGCTTCTTCTTGGAAGAAGGATGTTCCTGGGTTAACAAAGGCTAGGGCAGTCATTTAAGCTTATGTACTGATTTGAAGCTCCTGTATTTTAAGCAATAAAAACTTTTTTTTTTTAAATGCAGAACTGGTAATGACTACAGGTCTCTAAGAACCAATGAAATTAGCTTTGAAGAAACTTATCACCCAAAGGTGGGCTATTAGTGCTCTGTCATGTTTCATCCAGGATATGAAGATAGTCTACCAAGCTGTAAAAGGATCACAATCTGCATCAGCAAGTTAATATCCAGATCCTGATGTCAGAATTCTGATAGCAGGAGGAGCCAAGATGGGAGAGTAGAAGCACAAACTTAGCGTGGGCTCTGTCTCCCAACAATTCCTATACCTGTAAAAAAAATGACTCTAAACAAATTTTAAAGCTACAGAACCCACAAAATGATATAGAGAAACAAATATTCCCCTGAAGACAGATTGTAGGAAAGATCTATCATAGTATGCTGCCGAGCACAGTCCCACAGGAGCCACATGGTTCCAGCCCCAGGGAGGTCCCAATCAGCAGCAGCCAGTGCAGACTTCAGAAGAGTGAATAACCAGCAGCTGTGGTGGCTTCCAGACTTCTCAAACCATTAATACCAAAGACAAAGTAAAAGATCAGTGTGGAACTTTGTTGGAACAGGGGGATGGAAGAGTTTGGTCCAGCTCCTGCCCCTGACACGAGAAAGTGGGAGGTATGGGGGTTGAAGCACATGGCTACCTCAGAAGCTCCTGGCCTGCAGATCCTAGGGGGACCAAGTGACCATTCACAGGGTAATGACCCCTGCTTTAACCTACTTGGATCTAGATTGCAGTTGTGGGTGGTGGTCCTGGGGTGTGAGACCAGTGAGCCAGAGCTTGTGAGGGATGTACAGGTGGCAGCCTCCTAATAGCTCCAGCAGCTACAAAAACCCCAGCAATTTGGGACAAAGCTCTCTCCATTCTGGAAGCAGAGTTCTACCATGGTAAAGAGCTCAAGGATCAAATAATTGGCTGGCAATATGAGCAAGCACAAGAAGCACAAACATATGATTGAATCCTTTTGGGGGGACAAAAAGGATCGAGGCATGGAGTGGGAGGAAAACAGCTAAGTCAGAACTCCTGCATCAAAAGCCTCCAAGAAAAATATGAACTGGTTGCAGACCATGGAAGAGCTCAAGAAGGATTGTGAAAATCAAGTAAGAGAAGTAGAGGATAAATTGGGAAGAGAAATAAGAATGATGCAGGAAAATCATGAAAAGTGAGTCAATAGACTGCTAAAGGAGACCCAAAGATACACTGAAGAAAATAACACCTTAAAAAATAGATGAACTCAAATGACAAAAGAGGCCCAAAAAACCAATGAGGACAAGAATGCCTTAAAAAGCCAAATTTACCAGATGGAAAACAAATTTCAAAAATTCTCTGAAGAGAATAACTCCTTCAAAATTAGAATGGATCCAAACAAAGAAAAAAATAGAAGGCAGTGTGAAATATCTCATTGGAAAACCCACTGATCAGGAAAATAGATCCAGGAGAGATCATTTAACAATTATTGGACTATCTGAAAGCCATGATCAAAAAAAGAGCCTAGACACCATCTTTCAAGAAATTATCAAGCAAAATTACCCTCATATTGTAGAACCAGAGGGCAAAATAGAAATAGAAAGAATTCACCAATAACCTCTGGAAAAAGATCCCAAAAAGAAAACTTCTAGGAATATTATAGCCAAATTCCAGATTTTCCAGGTCAAAGAGAAAATACTGCAAGCAGTCAGGAAGAAACAATTTGAGTATTGTGGAAACACAATCAGGATAACACAGGATCTGGCACCTTCTACATTGAGGGATTGAAGGACTTGGAATATGATATTCCGAAGGTCAAAGGAGCTAGGATGAAAAACAAGAATCACCTACCCAGCAAAACTGAGTATAATGCTTCAGGGGAAAATATGGTCATTCAATGAAATAGAGGGTTTTCAAGCATTCTTGATGAAAAAAACCAGAGCTGAACAGAAAATCTGACTTTCACATACAAGAAGCAAGAGAAGCATGAGAAGGTAAACAGCAAAAAGAAATCATAAGGAACTTATTCAAGTTGAACTATTTACATTCCTACATGGAAAAATGATAATTGTAACTCATAAGGCTTTTCTCAGTATGAGGATAGTTGAAGGGAATATATATATGAATATATGTATACATACACATATATGTATGTATAGGAGGGTGTATGTGTATATAAATATATATGTGAGTGTGGGCATATGTATGCTCATGTATATACAGACAGAGGCACAGGATGAGTCAAATAAGAAGGGATGTTATCTAAAGAATAAAATGAAGAGGTGAAAAAAGAATTTATTGGGAGGAGAAAGGGAAAGATAGATTAGGATATAAATGAGGCAAGAGAAAACTGTTACAATAGAGGGGAAGAGCAGGAAGGTGAAAGGGAATGGGACAGCCTTACTTTCATTGAATTTGGCTTAAAGAGGGAATAATATACACACTCAACTGGGTATCTTACCCTACAGAAAAATAAGGGGGTAGGGAATAAGAGGGGGGATGATAGAAGGGAGGGCAGATTGGGGGAGAGGGTAGTTAGAAGCAAACATTTTTGAAAAGGATAGAGTCAAAGCAGAAAATAGAATAAATGGGCAGTGGGGTAGGATGGAGGGAAATATAGTTAGTCTTTCACAAAATAATAGTTATGGAAATGATTGGGGTAACTACATGTACATGTACACAAATTATATTGAATTGCTTGTCTTCCCAGTGGGGGCAGGTGAAGAGGGAAGAAGAGAAAAAATCTAGAACTCAAAGTTTTAAAAAAAAATGTTTAAAATATTGTTTATTTACATGCAACTGGGAAATTAGACATACAGACACTGGGGTACAGAAATCCAATTTTCCCTACTAGAATGTTGGGGGCGGGATGATGCGGGAGGCTATAAGAGAGAACAGATGGGGGAAAAGGGTAATCAGTAGGCTTGCCATTTTGGGGTAGGGGTAGGAGAAAGACAGGGAGAAAAAACTGTAACTGAAAATTTTGTGGAAATGAAAGGTAAAAACTAAAAATAAATAAATTAATTTTTAAAAAGGGGAAAAAAATAGAATTCTGATAGCAGAGACAAGATAGAGGGATAGACTGATACCCTGGGAGGAGGTTGTGAGGTTGCTACTGTGAAAGATCCCACTAGGACAGGGCGGAGGCAGGTTTGGAGTGACAGCCAAAGCAGGAAGAATTCAGTCTAGTCTTTATTTTTATTTGAACACATGTGGTGTTTGCATGAGCCACTCAAGGTCCAGGGCAACCATCCAGGGGGACAGGTGGACCAGTGCCCCAAAATTTGCCCCTATCTGCCCAACTCAGAAAATTGAGCCACTGAAGAAAAAAGGCAGGGGAAATACACAAACAGTAAATGTGCCATAGCTGGGATTTTCCTCAGTTCTGAGACTGTGGAGTGTAATAGGTGAGCTAGTTGACCCCAGAGTGTTATTGTTGTCATTCATTGCTTTCAGTTCGTGTCTGACTCTTCGTGACTGCATTGGAGGGTTTCTTGGCAAAGATATTGGAATGGTTTGCCATTCCTTCTTCAGCTCAATTTACAGATGAGGAAACTCTGAGACTGGATTTGAATTCACATCTTCCTGATTACACACCCTAGTTCTCTCCACTGTACCATCTAGCTGTCCTGACTCCAGGGTGGACTCGATTAGTCGATTAATAAACATTGATTACACTTATACTATGTGTCAGGCATTGTGCTAAGCACCGGGGATGCAAAAAGAAGCAAAAACAATCCCTGCCCTCATTGAGCCTATAGTCTTAATGTGAAGGCAACAAGCACAGAAATACCAGGGCAGTTGGTGGCACAGGGTTAGAGGGTTCCCAGTTCACCTCTGTTTTCTCATCTGTAAGTGGGAATGCTAATACCAACTACCTCCCAGGGTGCTTGTGGGGATTGAATGACATAAGGGTAAAGCCCATAATGCAGTACCAGGGGCATGATGAGTGCTATATAGATATTATTACTCTATACAAACAAGCTATATTCAGGGTAAGTGAGAAACAATTAAGAGAAATCCAGGGAAGTCAGTAGTTGGAGGGGGAGAGGGAGAACGTTCTAGGATGAAGACTGGCCAGCGTGTTTGGAGCCAGGAGATGGGATGCCTCATTCATGGAAAAGCCTGGAAGCTAGTGTCGCTGAGCTGACTTGAAGGGCATCTGTCAGGGCGTGAAGTACAAGAAGATTGGAAAGGCAGGAGTTGGCCAGTTGTGAACGGCTTCTAAAGCCCACAGAGCATTTTGTATCTATCCTGGGGGTGACAGGATGTCACTGGAGTTTGCGTGCAGGGGGAGGGGGGCGGCGTGCACACGATCAGACATGCACTTTAGGAAAATCACTTTGGTGAGTGGGGACAGACTCGAGGCAGGCAGAACCAACAGCAGGTGATAGCAATAAGCCAAGTGTTTATGGTTGGCGGTGTCAGAGGAGAGTAAGAGGAGTATTGGAGAGATGTGGCAAAGGCCTGTGGACAGGCTTTGGCAGCAGATGAGATGTGGGAGGTGGGTGAGGGACAGTGAGGAGTTGAAGATGATTTCTATGTTTCAAGGCCTTCTAAATTTTCATGGGCTTGGACAAATTCCCAGTTGCCTTCCTCTGGTTTATCATTCTGTGAATGAGCATGTAACAAAACCAAGGACTTGGAAGAATTTATGTTATAATGGCTCATTTATTTTTAAGCATACCCTGATTTCATTTAGCTAAATCACTCTACAATCAACTGGTAATTTTCCTGCACGATTAATAAGCTTAAACATGAAAAAAAAAATTGTATCTAACTGACCTTGATTTGTAAGCACAGATTCCAATCATTTATCTCTCATCCATAATTGGGAATCACTAGTAGTCATTGTTCAGTATGACTTTTTGCTATGACTTTATACTATGAGGAGATTGAAGCTGTATACAAGGCATTGATTCATTGCCATATTTTGGGCATCTCTCTCTGGGCTGCTTTCAATGAGCCAGTGGCAGAAGTATTAGCCAGTGGTATCCATTTTTGGTGCTCTTGGCTGTGACCTGACTGAATGGCCCAGATGCTATGTGGTTTGTCCTGGGTGTCCTTGCCTTCCTCGGACTTGATGTCAAGCCATTATAATGGACTTGGGGCCACTATGAAAACATAGATTGCGTCATTTATGAAGTGTTTATGTAAATCAGCTCTCACTCTCCAACTTCAGCCTTGGGGTTAGAACACCAAGGTTTCAGTCTCTGCAGCTCACTTGCTCTGGGCCCTTAACCAAGTGGCTTTGCATTTCTCTGCTTCCACTTTGTAATCTAGATGTAGAGGAAACTAGAGAATCTTTATGATCCATTCCTGCTGCATTAAGTGTGTGAGTCTGTAATTCTTCTGGTTTCTCTGGTAAATAAATAGCATTATAGTTAACATAACTTCTACTATGGAAATTTCTGCATTAGATTTCTGTATCCTTCAATTAGGGCTATTAATTCAGTTGCTAGAAATTGCTGAAAATGTATTCTATCTCTGTCCTAGCAGCAATATGGGTTATAGACACAACATCTGGGGCTTACTTCAAGATACAACTGGTCACACAAGAACAGATGTCAGATAGACACAATGACCAAGGACGACATGATTTTAAGTATTAGCATCTTTCTTTTTGCTTAGCCAATCTGCCTCCTATTGACTTCGAAGGCAGGCAGGAATCCAGAATGTGAGAACTCCCACTTAGAATTCACAGCTGCATCTTGCCAAGTGTGAATTTCCTGGTATGGGGTTTGGAAACTAATGCCATGGAGAATCCAAATAGAAAATACATTATTAATAAGATGGTCTTTTAAGTGCTAGATCATTGATTCTTGTCTGTAGTAAAGTTCTTGCACCTCAGAAAACCAAATGGGCGTGAGTGGCCAGGCCCTCATCTAATTTGGGTTTTGATAGTAGGCAGAGACCAATTTTAGATAGTTGCAGTTAGTTATGGGAAATTACTGATTTGACTTTTAGTTCTTATTGAACCTCATGAAATTCCTCTTTGAAAGTAATTTTGCATTCAAACAAACGTGTCATGCCAGACTCCCTTTCAAAAACAATTATTCACTTTCTGATGCCTAAGTCTATAAATAATAATTCCAACATTAGGCTGTGCATTTTATAGATCAGTTGGAATAACAATAGCAATCTTTTTACTTCATTGTGAGCCTGCTTTGGTAATCTCATACTCTGGAGAGACACTATATAAAATTATTATAGTGGCATCTGATTTTATAAAGAATGTTATGTCTACTTAGTACAGCCAAGTCTTTCAAAGTGTAGCTGTAAAAATGTATTAGGAAAGGATATAATATACCCAAGAGGAAAGCTCAAAAACTTCATGTTCACATCAGCCTCAGGGATACAGTTTTTTGTGTGTGTGTTTATGGAATTCTGTTTAACTTCCTGGGTTTGCAACATGACTAATGGGGAAAAGAGCATAAGCGGACTGGACAATCTCCTGACAATCAACTCTATTCCAGGCTTCCCTGGGTTGCTACTATTCTACAGAAGAACTTAGAAAACATCCTTTATCATGGTTCTTTGCTCTTGTGATTGTAGAAAATCGAAAAAATATTCAATTTACCAAATACTTAAGTCAGCATAATATAATAAGAGTGCAGGACTTGGTGTGATGAGCAGCTTCGAACCCCTCTCCCCTTCCCCCATTATTTGTTGTATCATCCCAGACAGGTCACTTCATGTTGTTGAGCCCTGATCAGTTTTTCAGGTGCCATGTCACAACATTGACTCAGATTGGTTATTAGTAAGTACTTTGTATACGATGAAAACAAAAGTAGATCAATGTTAGGAAAACGAATACGTTACATCCAAAAGCTTCCAATACGTGCAGACACGGTCTTTGATGATGTTCAATATACATTGTGATTAACAACACTGAAAAGTCTGAGAAAGCCATGACCGCTCTTCACCTTGGTAAGTTCTTGAACAAAATGCGCTAGCATTCAACGTAAAGGAGAATTGTTTACATGCAGTTTTAGCGAAAACAAGGATAGACAAGGCTGTGGACCCTTCAGGGCTTAACACAGACTTAGAAAGCCTGGTTAAAGTGATTAAGTAAGGAACATGGGAAATCATCTAATATTTGTACTTTGGTATTGTTTTGTTTGAGAGAGATTTTGTGCATGTGGGCCAAAGAAAAATTCCATTATTCCTATTAACTTTAGTATCTTTTATCATGAACAAGCATTGCATTTTATAAAAGGGTTTTTTTCCCCCTGTATCATATTGATGTCCTCAATAATGTGAGATACTGTATTGTACTCCTCAATGGAGAGCTTGACTTAAGGTCCCACTTCTGGCACATTTTCGCTTCCTGAGCAAATCTCTAAGACTATAAATTGTAACCGAGGTGCTTATCTTCATGGGTAGAGGGATTTTCCTCCTGAGAGAATTCCTCATATCAATAAAATCCCAGATCTATACCAAATATTTTCATAGAATAATTTTTTTTTTAAATCTGCACTATTTTCAGAGTTTTTGTCATGCCAAACCAGATTTTCCTACCCTGAACATAGCCTTCCTGGTTATGAAGCATAATTTTAAATCTATTGATACATTTTTGTTGTCACCTAAAAGTTTCCTGTGGTTATTTTCATGATCTCTGCAATTTCTTTATCTGACTATAATCTTTTATAATTCTATTTTGCCCCCTGCCTTATGACCGCTAATATAGTTTTCCTTATCAACATCATTACCTTCATCCCTCTACCCTTCAGGTTTTTCCCCCCAGGCCATCACCATTTTCCTGGCTTTACCCTTCACCTTCTTTATCTTGAGTCCTTGCTGAACCAGATCAGTACTGACTTTCCTCTTCTTCCCAGTCCCTTGCCTCCTTATCCTATTGATGATAATGACTTGCAAGCCACAACCTTGGATCACTCTCCCTATATTCTCTTTCTGCTTCTATTCCTGTGATGTTGAATGAAACTGGAGAAAATGATAAAACCCCATAGTCTGGGGCTACTAAAAATTCATGTTTCATAAATTCCACCGGACCGGTATTGTAGCAGGGCAATACTTTTATATTTCCCTCATCAATTCACTATTATGCTCATCTTTTCATCCCTCCTCAAAGTAGCCATGACTTCCCCTACTCCTACCCTCTGAGCTGAGAAATTCACTTCATATTTTACGGGGAGGAAAATGAGGTCATGTCCCAAGAGCTAACTAACCCCACGTCTTCTTCATCTCATGTCACCCAGATGCCTTCTACCATTCACCTCTGTTCCACATGAAGAGATGGCCCTTGTCCTTGCCAAGGCAAATGCCTCTAAATGCACGAGTCTTCTCATTCCAGTGGTAGCTAAGTGGTGGGGTGACTAGAGTGTTGGGCCTGAAGTCAGAAAGACCTGAGTTCAAATCTGGCTTCAGATATTTAGTGATAATAATGCCTAGCCTGTATATGGTGCTTGTTATGTGCCAGAGACTCTTCTAAGCACTTCACAATTATTATCTCATTTGATTCTCACAAAAATCCTGAGAGGAAGATGATATCATTACCTTCCTTTTGTAGATGAGGGAACTGATGCAAACAGATATTATGCAAATTGTTCCAGGTTATTCAGCAAGTCAGTCACTCAACAGTCAATAATTACACATTTATTAAGCACCTACTCTGGGCCAGACACTGTGCTAAGCACCAGAGTTCCATAAAGAGGCAAAAGACCATCTCTGCCCTCAAAGGGCCTTCAATCTAATATGTAAACATGTAAACACATACATACAAAATGGCCTATAGGATAAATAGGAAATATTTAAGACGGAAGGCACTTGAATTAAGAGTTGCTAGGGAGGGCTGCCTGCAGAAGGTGGCATTTTGGTTGGAATTTTAAGGAAAACAGAAAGGTTAGTAGCCATAGCAGAAGAGAAAGAGCCTTCTAGGTATGAGGGAGAGATGGAGAAAAGGCCTAGAGACAAGAGAGGAATGTCTTGTTATTGAAGTAGCCTGGAAGCCAACGTCACTGGATGAAAGAGTGCATGTCAGGCAGTGGGGGGGGGGGGGGTAGGGGGGGTAGGAAAGGGCTGCGTTAAGAAGGACTTGGAATGGCAAACAGTATTTTTATTTGGTCCTGGAAGCAACAGGAAGCTCCTGGAGTTTATCGAGTAGGAGGAGGTAACATGATCAAGTTTGTACTTTAGGAAAATCACTGTAGTGGTTGAATGGAATGTGGATTGGAGTGGGGAAACACTTGAGACAGTCAGATCCACTCCTCAACTCTTTCAGTAATCAAGATTTGTCTTTCTTCCCTCCCCCCTTACCTTCCTTCTTCCTTCCCTCCCTTCTTTCCTCCCTCCCTCCTTTCTTTCCTTTCTTCCTTCCTTCTTTCCTTTCTTCCTTCCTTCTTTCCTCCTTTCTTCCTTCCTTCCTTCCTTCCTCCCTTCTTTCCTTCCTTTCCTTCTTTCCTTCCTTTCCTTCTCTCCTCTCCCTCTGTCCACTTAGAGATTCATGCCCTTACCTGTGGTTGTTCTGCTCAAAGGAATATAAATTTTGATTGCTGAAACCTCACAAGATATCTGGGAGTTTACAGGCTATTTTTTTTTTTTTTTACAGACCATAGCTTAAACCCAAATCACTCTGTATCCCACTGATTGGCCAAATCTTACTTGGTCATTGTTTGGGTTTTGATGGTTTTGAATGAGTGTAGATAGCAATTGTGTCTGTTTTGGCCAGAAACCCTGAGGGTCTTCCTCTCCCAGACTGATTTTGTTTTGTTTTGTTTTGACTAGAAAATGAGACAATTTTTGCCTCATTTCTTTTCTAGCCTAAATCACTGAATGGGCATTGCCTCAGACAAACTGAGACCTGGGAAAGACCTTAGCTTTACAAAGCTAAGATCTACAAAGAGCATCTAGAGCCATCTCCAGTCTTCCTGATTTATATCTTGTCAGTGAACCCAGATGGCTCCAGAGGAGAAAGTAAGCCTGGTGACTTTGCACAGCCTTGCCTCACTTAAATCCAATTCACTTCAAAGTCATGACATTGCCTTCCTAACATCATTGGTCTTCTACAAAGAAGGATAAACAAACAATAAAGGCATGCAGTAAAGGTTTGCACTACAATGGTCACCTGTGCCATATTTGAGAGATGTTGTAGAGGCAAAATTAACAAGCCTTACCAATAGATTAGATATGGGGGAATAAGAAGAAGTGAGGAGTCGAGAATGATGTCTAGGTTGTGAACATGTGATACTGGGAAGATGGTTTTATATTTTACAGTAAAGTGAAAGATAGGAAGAGGTTTATTTTCAGGGGAAAATATAATGTTATACTTTAGATATTTTGAGCTTAAGATGTCTACTGGACATCAAATTCAAAACATCTGAAAAACAGTTAGAAATGTGAGTTCAGTGGCCTTTGGGCTTCACTTGTGGTGGTCAAGGTGCAATTTCTTTTGGTGATCACGAATCTGGGTTCATCCAACACTGGCAGCTACCCTTCAGCATCCAGCCCAAGTCTCCACCTTTGTTGCCACCATGCCACCCACATTTGACTCTAATGAAATTCAAGTCATGTTTTTTTAAGGTGTACTGGTGGTGAGGTTGGTGCTACATCAGCTCTGGTCCCCAAAATTAGTCCCTTGGGTTTGTCTCCCAAAAAGGTTGGTGATGACATTGCCAAGGCAACTGGTGACTGGAAAGGGCTAAGGATCACAGTGAAGTTTACCATTCAGAAAAGAAAGGCCCAGATTCAGGTAGTGCTTTCTGCCTCAGCCTTGATCATCAAAGCCCTAAAGGAGCCTCCTCAAGATAGAAAGAAGCAGAAAAATAATAAATACAATGGAAACATCAGTCTCGATGAGATTGTCAACATTGCTCAACAGATGAGGCGTGGGTCCCTGGCAAGAGATCTCTCTGGAACCATTAAAGAGATACTTGGAACACCCCAGTCTATGTGCTGCAACATTGATGGCCGACATCCTCAGGATGTCACTGATGTCATCAGTAGCAGTAATTTTGAGTGCCCAGCAATTTAAAGGCTACAAAGGAGACTATTGCAATAAATTTAACATTTGACAACAACAAACAACAACAACAACAAAGGAAATGTGAGAGGTCAGCAGAGAGACAGGTCAGGAAAGGTAGACTTCAGAATCATCAGTATAGAGACAGTAAATAAATTCATGGGAACTGATGAGATAACCAAGTAAAGTTAGTAGGTTGTTGTCCTCAGTTCTCAAAGAGTACCTAAATGACATCACTCTATTGGAGCCAAGGTACAGGGTGCCCAACTATGGCCAGTCAGAACATTGGAGTTCAGAATGCTGTACCACAGGTCAGGCACAAGAAGTCCATATAAATGTTTAGAGTGGAGGTGTCATTAAATTTGCACATCTTATGTTTCTTTTGAGCTACTGAAATTCTGCTTTGCTCATGAAGCACAGTGCCTTCTTTGATGGGGCCATACTATGCTGGCCAGTCCTGTGCCAGTGTCTCCCATGTCTCACAACTGGTATAAAAGTTTTTCAGAGAGACTTTGAGAGTGTACTTGTCTGGCCTCCCTGTGAGGGCTTGACTGGTGTTAAGTTTTCCATAAAATAATCTCATAGGCAAATCTATGTTTGACATTCTAACAACTTGGCCAGCCCATCAGAGTTGTGCTCTCTGTAGTATAGTTTAAATGCTTAGTAGTTCAGCTCAGGAAAGGGCTTCAGGATCTAGTACCTTATCTTGCCAGGTGATCTTCAGAATCTTCCTAAGACAATTCAAATGGAAGTGATTCACTTTTCCTGGCATGATGCCGTTACACTGTCTAGGTTTCACAGACATACAACAATGGGTCAGCACAATGGCTCTGTAGATTTCCAGTTTGATAGGCAGCCTAATACCTCTTTTCTTCCACACTTTTTTTCAGAGCCGCCAAAATTCTAAGTTAGCTCTGGAGATGTGTATGTCAACCTCATCATCGATATAGAAGTTCATGGTAAGTATACTGTCAAGGTAAGTGAACTTATCCACAGCATTCAAAATTGCTCCATTTGCTATAACTGACAGTTCCACATATGGATGGTGTGGTACTGGCTGTTGGGGAACCTGTTTTCTTGGCATTGATTCTCAGACCATAATTAGCACAAGTGACAGAGAATTAATCCTTACTGTGTTGCATCTTAGCCTTAGAGACTACATTGAGTTGACAGTCATCTGCAAACAAAAATTGTGCACCAACTCTCCCTCTACTTTAGTTTTGTCTTATAACCATTTTGAATTAAATAATTTGCTGTCAGTGTAGTAGCTGACCTCGTTGAAGGCATCTGACAACAATGCTGAAAAAGAACAGGGGTAAGAACACAGTCCTGCTTCATTCTAGTGATGACTGTGAAAAGACAAGATCCATCCATTATGCAGAACCCATGCAAAAATGCCATCATTGAACTGGCACACAATACTGATGAACTCCAGGAAACATGATTTTTCCATGATCTTCCACAAACCCTCATGACTGACATTATCAAAACCTTAGTCAGACTGACAAACATTGTGCACAGACTTTTGTTCTGCTACTGGCCTTTCTCCTGGGATTATCAGGTATCAGACACCATATTGACCTTGCCTTGACCCTTTCTGAAGTCACAGTAATCACATCTCTCAGGTGAAGGATCAATTTTTTTTCTTATTTTTTTCTCTTTTATATTTTATTTTATTTATTTTAGTTTACATCATTCATTTCCACGAGATTTTGAGTTACAAATTTTCTCCCCATCTTTCCCCTAACCCCCCCTCAAAACAGCCATCCCCTTGTATAACCCCTCCCCAATCTAATCTCTCCTTTGTCCTCCCCCATCACTCCTCTGACTTTCCAATGGGGCAAGATGGATCTCCCCTCCACAGTGCCTGGGAATCCCAAGTTCCAGTTGGATGTAGCCACAAATAATAGTAACAATAATTGTGTGTGTATATATATATGTATGTATGTATATATGTATGTATATATATGTATGTATGTATGTATGTATATACATATATATTTTTAACATTTTATTATAGAGCTTTAAATTCTAGATTCTTTCCCTTCCTCTCTCATCACCCGCCCCCACTGGAAGGACAAGCAATTAAATACAGACTGTACAAGTGTAATTACGCAGAACCCCTCCACAGTGGGCACATTGTGAGAGACTGATTACATGTCCAGCCTTCCTATCTAGCTCTCCCCCCCTGTTCCACTCTCTACCCT
This sequence comes from Pseudochirops corinnae, assembly GCA_028646515.1. Classification (NCBI taxonomy): domain Eukaryota; kingdom Metazoa; phylum Chordata; class Mammalia; order Diprotodontia; family Pseudocheiridae; genus Pseudochirops; species Pseudochirops corinnae. Next base: position 543,813,494 of record CM053585.1, read on the forward strand.
GCCCTGTCCCTATCCCTCTATAGAAGTGTGCACTTCCATCAACCCTCCCCCCCC
>CM053585.1:543814047-543839967 GCA_028646515.1 Pseudochirops corinnae
TCTTCTCCTCATTGGCTTTTTGGGCCTCTTTTGTCATTTGAGTTAATCTATTTTTTAAGTGTTAATTTCTTCATTCAGGTTATTGACTCTCTTTTCATGATTTTCTTGCATCATTCTTATTTCTCTTCCCAATTTTTCTTCCACTTCTCTCATTTGGTTTTTAAAATCTTTCTTCAGCTGATCTCTAGCTTTTTGGCAATCTTCATTTATCTTGGAAGCTTTTGGGGTGGGAGTTCTGACTGCGTTGTCTTCCTCCCTTTCCCTGTTTTGTTCCTTCTTTTCTCTAAAGAAGGAATCTAGGGTTTGGTTGCTCTTCTTACTTTGCTTCCTATGCTTATTCATGGCCGCCATTCAATGTTTTTTGTTTTGTTTGGTTTTTTTGTTTTTGTTTTTTTTTAGTTCTGTGGAACTCTGCTTCCAGAAGGAACAGCTCTGTCCCAAATTGCTGGTGTTTTCCCAGCTGCCTGGGCTTTTAGGAGGCTGTGGGGTCCCTCCCCAGCTCTGGCTCCCTGAAAAAAAACCTCAGGACCACCACCCAGCACCATCATCTGGATTCAGGCCACTCGACACGAGAGTACTTGGCCTCTGAATGATTTCTTGGCCCCCCTGCTGTCTTCAGGCCAGGAGATCTGAAGCTGCAATGTGGAGGCGGGTGCAGAACCTCCGCTTTTCCGATTCTTTGCCCTGGAGGCAGCTTGGCCGGACTCAGTTTTCTTTCCCGGTTTTCCAAGTTCCACTAACCTGAGTCCTTTTATCTTATGGCTTGATAATTCTGGAGACTGCCATAACTGCCACAGATCCGCTCTTCTGAAGCTCCAGCCACATCATGGCTCAGTTCGTCCAGCCAACCCTGGGGCAAAAGCTGTCGTTTCAGGCTGGGCTGGTTTCTGCTCTCAGAGTTGAAATGGTTGCTTTGAGCTGAGCTGTCTTCAGCAGGACATATATCTGTGTGCATTTTAGAGCCCTAGGATTTGTTTAGAGTCATATTTTTTGAGTATTTGATGTGGCTGTGTTGGAGCTGCGATTTCTTGCTGCTCCTATGTTTCCATATTGGCTCTGTCCTGGGATCAATTTATTAAGGAAGACTTTGGCAAGAATCTTTCCAACAATGACTAAGAGAGACACAGTAGGTTGTCAAAGAACAACCTGTGTCCTTTTCCTTCACAGAGATGGACAATGGAGGCATCCTTGAACCCTTGAGGATAATTCCTTTTGCCATTTAACTAGAACAATGTCTATCAGCTTTTTTATGAGCAATGGACCCCTGCTCTGTAAATATCAGCTGGAAGTGAAGCAGCACTGGGTACTTTGGCATCAAATCCCTTTTTCCATTGGAAGTTTAGCTAGACAGGGATTAACTTCAACCTAAGGTACTGGTTGAAACTTTCAGCATTGGTGGATAACAAATCCATAGAGAATGCTATATAAGGGTTCAGCTCATCTCCCCAGGATCATGTTCTTATCAGTAATCAATGCATCTCCAATGGTGATGAGTAGTTGAAGTCTTTGAGCCATAAATAGCCTTCAGGGCACCACCAAGGCACTATGGATTGTTACTATCGCTATAAAAGTGAATTTAATCTGCTTTCTTACTAAGCCAAGAATCCTGCATCTCTAATATTCACTTGCACTTTGCTTCTGATGGAGTTAAACCCTACATTCTTAGAGATGGATGAACTATGCTGATTATAAATGCTGTTAAATTCTTGTTTTTTCTTTGGCAGTTTCTGAATTTCCCCATTATTTTCATCAATACAACCTTGAGGATTTTGAGTGTTCTGACCCATATGACTAAGTGAAGTGCATCCACGCCTTTTTGTTTCACTTAGGGTGAATCAGGCGGACAACAAAGATAAAAGCACTCCTGAAAAGGACTTGGTAGCCCTCACCGAAGAGGTGCTAATCTTTCCTTAACACCCATACACCCTGCCAAGTAAAGTAGTATAGAGAAAGAAGAGGAGGGAACTCAGAACCAAGGCCCTGAGGGACATTTAGGATTAGAAGGCATGATGTGGATGAGGATTCAGCAAAGGAGACAGAGAAAGAATGTCAGATGGGCAGGAGTTGAACCAGAAAAGAGGGGTATCCCAGAAACCCAGAGTGAAATCAAATCTGAACATCTACTAGCTGTGGGATCCTGGGAAAGTGACTTACCTCTGTCTGAATCAGTTTCCTCAACTAAGATGGGGACAATAATTACACCTACTTCATAGGTATCTCCTTTTCATTCTCTCTTCTCTTCCCTCTCTTTTCCTCTTTGTCCCTCTCTCCCCTTCCCCCTCTCTTGTTGCCTCTCTCCTTTTGTTTTCCTCACTCCTCTTTCTCCCCCCTTCTAAACTTACTGACTTCCAACCTCAGTATTCAACTGAAACTTCTCCCTTCAAAGTTACCAACAATCTCCACACTGACAAATTTTAAAAATACTCATCCTTTTTTACATCACTGCAGCCTTTGTATTGTTGATCATTCTGCTCTCCCTGATATTCTCTTTTCTCTGGGTTTAATGACACTGCTCTATCCCAGCTCTCTACTTACTTGTTTGACCACTCTTCTTCCTTTGCTGGATCTTCATCAAGGTCACTCTCACTAACTGTGGTGCACCCAAAGGCTTTCTCCTCGATCCTCCTTTTCTTGCTCCATGTTATTTTGCTTTGTGATTGCATTAATTCCTAAGCATTCAGTTATAATCTCTACGTCTGTGATTCTTAGACCGATAGATCCAATCCGAACTTCTCTCTACACTCTTATATCCTACTGCCTATTGTATCTCAAGTAGGATGTGCCACAGACATCTTTAAGCTCCACATATCTAAAATAGAACTCATTTGATTAACCAAAGCCTCTTCTCTTCTGAACTTCTCTATTGCTACCAAAGGTACCACCATCTTCCCAGTCACCCAGGATCCAAGCTTCAAGATTCATTAATGAATAATCTTTGTAATTATTTTTTTCTTGGATGCTTTGAAGGTTAATAACTGTAAATATATCTCAGTCACATAATTCTTTATTGATATATTATTTCCTTCTCTAAGACTAGTCTATTGAAATACTTAATTTCATTTCATGTCAGATTAAGTAATTTATATCTTCGTAAATAATAAAGTTTCCTTATACTTCTTTCATTTGTCAGCCTATAGATATATGCAATATTCTTGAATAATATTCTTGTGTATTTTATAATATTTTAAATATTTTATTTTGTAATTTTGAGGATTGATATTTTCTCTTAAAATATTTTTAATTTGTCAATTTCATTAGTCTCACAAAAGCAGTTACTAGTTTGATCAAGTAGGGTATTATTTATTACCAACTTGTTTTTGCTCTAATGTTACAATTTATATCACTTCCCTTTGGATTATTACTCCGTTTCTTTTTCTTCTTTTACGTATACATTTTATTTATCTACATTTCTCCCTGTCAATAAAGTCACTGAGCAGTGTAATTTTCTCTATAAGAAACTACTTTATCTTTATCACAGAGATTTGATTGGTGATTTTGTTACCATTGTCTTTTATTTAGGTTCCCCACTCCCCAACCCTTATCATCATGTAGTGTATTGAACAGTTTCCATGTAATTCTATACTTAATACTCAGTTTTGTTCTGGGTGTGGATTTGATATTCCATGAGTTTAAAGAGTTCTTGTGAGGAAACTGTCTACATTTGAATATCAGTAACTGTTTCACAATTTAAATTATTAGAGAATTGTTTATAATACAATGTTACAATGCTTTGTAAGGGTCATATAGTTACACTGTTGTTCTTGCTGGGTCATTCAGCATTGTCGGACTGTTCAGGATCCCATGGACCACAGCATGCCAGATCTCTTATCTGGCACACCTCCCAAATATGTCCAAGCTCATGTTCATTTCTTCTATGACACTATTTATCCATCCCATCCTCTGCCATATCTTTCTCCTTTACCTTCACTCTTTCCCAACATCAGGATCCTTTCCAATGAGTCCTGTCTTGTCATTAAATAGACAAAGTATTTAAGCTACAGCTGCAACATTTGTCCTTCCAGTGGGTAGTCTGAATTAAATTCTTTAACTATTACCTAATATGATATCCTTGCCACACAGGGATCTCTGAAAACCCTTTTCCAGCACCATGATTTGAAAGTGTCAATTTTGTAGTGCTCAGCTTTCTTTATAGTCCAACTCTCACAGTCATATCTTGCTACCAGTAAAAACCATAGCTTTGACTGTGTGGACCTTTGTTGGAAAGCTGGTGTCTCTGCTTTTAAGTAGGCTATCCAGATCTGTCATAGCTTTCCTTCCAATGAGGAAGTTATACACATGCATGCATGTACGCATACATACATGCATACACACACATACATGCATACACATACACATATAATTGGTTGGTTGTTGTGCTTTCTCAAAGAGGACCAAAATGACTTTACTGTGTTACAGTTAGGTCACGGTGTGTCCAACAGTGTCCAACTGTGGCTGATCAGAGCAGTACAATGCTCTATCACAGGTCAGACCCAAATAGTCTATGTGCACATTTGGGGTGGATTCTCTAAATTTGGGCATCTCATATTTCTTCTGAGCTGTTTCAATTCTGCTTTGCTCCTAGAGTCCAGCACCTTCTCTGATGAAGGCACATCATGCTGAGCATTCCTGTGCCATGTTTACACAATCAATCCCAAAATTCTTAAGAGAGACCTTGAGAGGGTCCTTGTATCACTTATTCTCACCACTATGTGACTATTTGCCCTGTGTGTGTTCTCCATAAAATAATATTTTTGGCAAGCAAACATTTGGCATTTGAACAACAAGGCCAGAGCATTGGAGTTGTACTCTCTGCAGTAGAGTTTGAAAGCTTGGAAGTTTAGTTCAAGAAAGGAAATGCAAAAAGGTTCAATGCATAATCACAAAATTAAAAATAAACAGTTTTAACAGGATTTAAGATTATTGTCGTTCAATCATTTCAGACTCTTTGTGAATCCATTTGGGGTTTTCTTGGCAAAGAAATTGAAGTAGTTTGGCATTTCCCTCTCTAGCTCACCTTGCAGATGAGGAAACTAAAGCAAACAGGGGTAAATGACTCGCCCAAGGTCACGTAGCTAATAAGTGTCTGAGGCCAGATTTGGACTCAGGAAGATGAACTGACTCCAGGCCTTGTGCCCTTTGAGCTGGTCAGGATTTAAAATATCCTTTTATAATCATTAGCATTTCTATATCTAACGGACAAAAAATTAGACTTTATACAATGAAAGATACTATTTATAGTAATAACAAAATGTAACAGATTCTTGATCATTGCTAGATCACATACAAGCTTGCCTAAGATGAATCAATTTAGTACCATTGGTAGCCAAAATCAGCATATAGTTTAAATGCAGTGCCAGTCAACAAACTATTTCCTATAACTAGCTAAAATAATCACAGTGTTCATAGAAAAAACGATATCAAGGGGAATTATGGGACGAAGATAAGAGGGCAATGTTCTTATAGATTTAAAATTACATGTGGAATGGTTATTGTCAGAACCATACAGTATTATATAAAAATGGAGATATGGAATCAATGACACAGCAGAATAAAGTCCAAAATTAGTACCAAAGGCACAAAATAGATTGTTTTTGAGAATATCTCAAAATCCTAAATCATAAAGCAGAGGAATTACAATTTATTATAAACTGACTGGAGAATTGTGTGTGTGATGATGGAATTACATTCATATCTCATTCCAAAAATACCATTGATTTTAATATTAAATATAAAAGTTATAATAAAATTATCTATTAGAATTATAATGGAGAGGAAATTTTTATATTGAAATAGAAGAGATTATGAAAGGCCAAATTTATAAAGATTTTTGCATTAAAAATGCTGCCAGGGTAAATGAGAAACAGGTTGGGATAAATCTTTGCTATAAATATTTATGAAAGAATATTTATCAAAAGAATCAACACATTATCAATAACTTTAAACCTTTACTTTGATGATTTAGTGGATTCTTAATCTTGTAGATGGGAGCCATTCCCTGAAATGGTGCAGATCACAAGCTATTCATTATTTCTCATCTTGTGCTACTTGTCCTGTGTCCTCCTGTGAATCCCCCAAAGGAAGTTGAACCAACATACAAATGGTTCTAAATAAATGAAGACAAAAGTCTGTAGGAGACATGTCCAGCAGTGACCCCAAGGCCACCGGGGTGGCAAAAGCCAATGGAAAGTTCAGTATGGAGAATGAATCTGGGAGATTCTGAGATAGGGCACTCACTGAGGGAAGAGTAGGGATCTGACAACAAACTCAAGTGCCAGCCTAGCACAAAGAACCACCTAGTGGACAGCAATACTAAATAAAGAGTGCCATGCAAAGATATCACCCATAGACATGGGTGGTCCCAACACTTTGGGAGATCTGGGAGGTAGAATTGACAAATCTTGACAAACAAATGAACGGAGGTGTATTGAGAATAAAGAGTCTAGAAAACTTTTGTTAGACACCTGAGTGACTGAAAAGATGGTGGTGCTCTTGAAAGAAATAGGGAAGGACAGGATGAATTGGAGGGGAGGAAGATATTACTCTTTTTTTTTTTCATTGATCATGGTAAATTTGCATTGTCTCTGGAGTATCTGATTGGAATATATCCAGAAGATAGATGGAGATTTAAGACTGAAGCTCAGGACACAGGTAATGGCTGGATATACGATTTGGGAAATTGAGTTTGGGATGATATTTAATATTTGATCAGCTCTGCAGGAGCTGATGAGCTCTCTAGGTGAGCATATAGAAAGAGAAGATATAACAGTGGAGACCTGGGTGTGTCAATCTGTGGATATGGATGACAATCTAACAAAAGAGACAGAAAAGTGCCTAGTCTTCCAGGGAATCAGCTGTGTCAAATTCTAATAACTCACATTTGTATAGCTCTTTAAAGTTAACCTAGGACTTTACATAAATTATCATGTTTGAGGATATTAGTGAACCTGAACAGTATTGAGATGAGGTATTATCAGCCCCATTTCACATATGAGAAAGCTGTCAGACATGTTAAGTGACTTATTCATCGTCATGCATAAAGTGACCAATGGGATTTGAGTTCTGGTCTTCCCGATTCCAAATCCACTGCTTACAGCCATGTGGAATGATAAGATGCTTAGATATTTCACAGAAAAAATATTTTGCCTTTCCAGTTTGGTGCATGAATATTACGGAGATGCTTTGAAAAAAATTTTATGTCAGAGTATATCTTAATGAAACAGATACAACTTAAGAGAAAATGAGAATCTCTAGAACATAGGACAAATTTGATCTAAAACCAAGGGTATCATGGCACAAGTACTCACTCACAAATGAAGAATTCACCCATAGCCACAAGAAAGAGGGCAATTTAAAAGGCTCTAACAACATTTGTGAATCATTCTTAGATTAATGAGAGGGACTCAGTGTCTCTTTTTTATGTGCATTTGCTCTCACAGGACCATCTCAACAGCAATGCTTAGCAACACATCTTCTCACACACCTTTGGGTGATGGTGCCATCTGGTTTAGGACATTTGCCAACAGAACCTGTTAATCAGTGTTCATTGCTTCTTTCCCTTTGGGGTCCTTTCTACTTCCTTTTGATGCTTACAAGACTTAGAATAAAATGGAATGAAATACAAAGCACCATGGGTAAAGTCTTGTCTTTGTGCTTTGTTGCCCATGAGAAGGGGTCTTAGAAATGATCTAATCTGACTGTCCACCCGAGGTGGGATGGCCCTTTAGCATTGCTGCTCATCAAGACCATTTAATCAATACCTATGATAAACATTACAGCAACACAAAAAACAGTTCACTTTGGGGGGAGTGTGTGTGGGGGGGGGTGGTGAGTTGTCCCTCTGTATTCTTTCTTGTACTAAGTACAAGCCTGCCTCTTGTTTGTGCCCCTTCTAGTCTCTGAAGAGAAAACCCTGCTCCCTGGTCCACACACGTGGAAGCAGCCTGCACAGTGGCTAGAGTTCTGGATTCAGAGGCAGGAGACTTGGGTTCTGCATAAATGACAGCTGTCATTACTATCCAGTATGCCATGCTCCCTCAAGAAGAAGGAAAAAACAGAAAAGTATTGAAGGGCGGTCAGGCATGAGACTGAGGGCTAACATATACACTATCACCAAAGTCAGTAGTTCTTTGCCAATAGAACCCTCTGGGCATTTTCTCTCATCCTCCTTTGTGTGTGTGTGTGTGTGTGTGTGTGTGTGTGTGTGTGTAAGAGAGAGAGAGAGAGAGAGAGAGAGAGAGAGAGAGAGAGAGAGAGAGAGGGAGAGAGCTAGTGCAGGCATCTGGGACACCAGTCCCTCATGCCATCACACATGCTACTCCTTTGTAGTTAGCAAAAAGTCTTCTCAAAAATGGCAGATTTGTCCCTCAGAACTAACCCTGAGGGAAGTAGGTAACAGGAAAAATAGAATTAGAAATTATTATGACTTAGAAATCAGAAAAATATGTGTTGTTAACCAAACTCTCTACTTGCTTGCTCTGTGATGTTTAAAAAGTTGATTTACTCCTTTGGAACTCCATTTCCTTAAAACTGAAGGTGAGGAAACTAGACAAGGTGATAAAATACCTCAAAAAGTAATCAGGGAGGAGAAAAAATGACAGTAGAATGGGGAAAGATTCCTGAAGAAAGCGATAAAAAGTGAATCTTGGAAGGTGAAAAGGATTTGAAGAGGTGAAGGTCAAGAAAGAATGTGTTCTTGATAGGAAATGAAAGGTACTGTAGGTAGAGGTTAAAATGTCATGTACATGGAACAGCCACCATGTCAGTTTAGTTGGATTGTACCCCATTTGCTGGAGTACATGGAAGGTGGAAGGGTGGTAATGTACAATCAGTTCAGAAAGGTAGACTGGAGTCAGAGTGTGAAGGAATTCATATATCCAACGGAAGTCTTTATAAGGCATATAGATAAAAAACAATAAAAAGTGTATAGAAACAAGAAGCAGGGTCAGATTTTACCTTGCCCTAGAAGTGTTCTTAATGGATTTATCAAGGCTCTGAGGCTACAGTTCTTCCATGCTATCAAACCAGTAAAAGGAGAGATCCTACAAGAATCAGCTAACTGACATGAACTCCACTCCCATTATCTTCTGTAGCCTATCATATAGCCCAAATTTCTGGAGTAAATCTGAGGTTTATAGAGCTGAGGTAGGGCCACATGGCATGTCACCATGAATTACCCTTTTGCCTTTGACTTGTTTTCCCAAGACAGCCATTGGCTTTCATGAAGTACCTTCAGATTCATATCTATCCTCATCCATTCTTGGCATCTGTCCAAAGTGAACTGGCAAGATTAAGGGAGATAAGTGATCTGATGCCTCATTTTCCTAGCCTGCCATTAAGTCAGAGGATGCATTTCCTGTTCCCTGGCATGTTATTTGCACTTCAGGTCACTTTCAATTAATTCTGTCCCAGTTCCCACAATACCATAATAAATAGAACGGCTGAGAATCCACATCTTTGTGTCTCACAAATATGACACTTCTCATCCTGGAAAGGGAATGAATGGCCCATATCTCTTCTGTGTAGTGCATGGTAAATGTCAAGATCTATGAGTTATATCTCAACTTAGAATAAAGAAGGCAAGAGCAGACAGCCAGGTGAAAGATACGCACCCAATGAAACCCAAGTTGAATGTTTCCACACAAATATAAAGATATTTTGTTGGGTCTGTGATATCATCAGAGTAGCTACTCTATCCAGTGATGGAGCTCTTCCCCGCATCCATTAATTCAATTCAATAAATATTTATTAAGTTTCCACTGTGTGAAACACACTGAGCTATGTGCTAAAGGAACAAAGACAAAAAGGAGATATCCCAGGCCCTCAAGGAACTTCAATTTGTATTGTAGTAGGTCAATGCATGCATGTAGAAACAATATAAAATATAAGATTCGGAGAACTCTAATAACTTAAGAGCTTAGAAAAGGCATTGAAACGGAAGTAGCTCCTAAGCTGTCATAAGGAATCTAGGAAATGCAAAAGGCAGAGAAGAGTGAATGCATTCCAAGAAGGAGGACATTCAAAGGTACAGGGGAAACAGAAAAAAAAAAAAGTTTCTCTTCTTATGGAACTTTTATCCATTGACTCCTATAAATTTTCCATAGGGGATCCCCCACCCTGGTAGGCTAAGAAAACCCAGGAGATGTTGAACTAGTTCATTGTCACTTGGTGACCAAATGTTGGAAAATTTGAAATTCTACTTAGTGGCATGCCTATATGTGTAATATAAACAAAGCCTCTCTGATTCATAGACTCTACAGAGCTTCCCAACACATGTATTTGCTTTGATACCATTTCAAAGGTTGTCATCCTAGTTAATACAACAGATGAATTTAGCCCAGATTTATTTTATTTTTACTAGTTCCATATATGGAGAATTTCTCCAGGCAATTCAGAGTACAGTTGGTATGAATTATATACTATTTTTATTTCTGATACATGTGTGCATGTACTGAGGGCTTGACAGGAGTCAAATGACATTTAAGTCAAAAACCATTTAAGTACCTACTATGTGTCAGGCACTGTTGTTTTTGATGATGAAATATTCAATTTCATAGAATTTTAAGAAAGAAAAAGATAGCTTGAATTTGTCACCACTATAGATGTCATACCCCTTTCCACCATAATATACTATATGTCTATGTTACTAGTTTGAAAAAATAAAACCATATTCCACCCTTCACAACACAGCAGAAGATGCTTTGTATCCTAGTTAAGGATTAAAATTGTTCTCAAAAGGGAAGATCATGAATGTGCCAATTTTAGAATTATATCTCATTTTAGGCTTTTGCACTAATGGCATTCAAGTGAGTATACTCTCCAAGATAAATTTTAAGAGCTCACCAATTCCTCTGGCTCCTTTTCTGTGGCCTCTCAAGTGTGACTCTAGAAGATGAGGTCATGATGGGGATCACTGCTAGATGTGAAACTCGACAGGAATCCCAGCCCAGCCCTGGCAGCATCTGCAGCCATCATTTGTGAAGGCTCCTCTGCATCCATAGCAATGGAACAAATATTAATTTCATCCCACCATAAAAGAAATTGAAACAGAGAAAAATATTGACTGTACTCAAGCCACTAAAAATTAGAATATCAGAATTCTAGATAGGATAAGAAAAATAAAATACAACACAGAGCCTGTTATTCTCACTTGAAACAAAGGAGTCAAAAGAAATGTGAATTCCCGTCTCCCCTGATCTACGCATGAAAAGAATCTTAGAAACATCCAGGGGTCAGAGAACATGGTTATATTTATGGACAAACCTTTGACTCCTTACTAAGTGTTTACATTCCTACACTGTAACTATAACAATATGGGGAAAGATTCCAATATGGACAGAAAACAGGCTAATTGTCAGTGGCGTTGAAAATGTTTCAAAACCAACTTCATTTTGAGTGGATCCTCATTTGCTTTGACCTGCCCATCTGGCTGTGAATGAGATCAGATTAGTGAAAGGATGAATATTTGTTTGAGAATGTGATCTAGTGCAAAGGAGAGGTTGTAATGGCTCTGAAGTTGTGTGATTAGGGATGGCATGGAAGGCAAAATTTAATGGAAGGGTATAGCACTTCTAAACTGATAGCCTGGGAGCATGGGAGTGAAGAATATAAATCAAATGGGTTCAGAATAAGAGCTAGTGGCCAACACAGCATGGTATGTTAAGGTTAATGGCATAATGTATGTCCATTAGTGTGTGAACCTTGTAGCCCCCTGTGAGAGAGGTTCTGCAGGTGTGTTCAGCCCCTTCTGAAAGAGATAGAAACTGAGATGAAATGGCTTGTCTGTGATCACATAGATAGTAAATAATGGAGGGAGAGTCAAAGCTGGGTCTTCCTCCAAGAGCATTCTCATGTGGGTCATAGAGCTTGAAAGAAATGAGGAAAAATCTTATCTCAGACATTAACGAAATGTGTGGCCTTGGGAAAGTCATCACATTTCTCTGAGTGTCAGTTTCCTTACGTGTAATGTGAGGATAATAATACATCCACGTCATGAAGTTATTGCAAGGATCAAATGAGATAATGTCTGTAAATTTCTGCATAAATGCCACCTACAATTATCATCCTGTACACCAGCCTTCCTCAAGGAATACCAAAACAACACTAACAAAGCAAAACTAACAAACCTGCAAGCAAATCAATCTAATAGGATACTTTGAAGTGTAATATCTACACCTGTGCATCCACAGATAATGAATACATCACTTCAGTAAGATGCAGGGTTTGTTTCTATAACCCGGGTCAAACACTTATTCTAGAGCTTATTGTCTTTGCAGAAACCCATTTTCCCAGAATTAGGAGGGAATGCTGAGGCCAACCAGTCCATGCAGTACCTAAATGTCCTTCACTTCTGAAACATAAGCAACCTAACAGGGAATCATTCGGTATCCGTTCAAATGTCTCTCAGTAAGAGGAACCCATTCCTTGAATCACTCCAGTCAATTTGGGGGCAGTTGTAACTGGTGCAGTTTTTCATTATATCTGAACTTAATTTGCCTCTCTGCAGTTACATGGTTTTGGGTCTCTATCCTCTGGGCCCAAACAGAACAACTCTTAATCCACTTGACAGAATGTATGTATGTGTGTGTTTCTCATTTGATTTTGTGTAGTAGGTGCTGGTATTATCCCCATTTTACAGATGTGGATGCCTTGCCCGTGGTCTCAGAGTTAGCAAGTATCTCAATTAGAGTTTGAGCTCACTCTAAGACCTGCACTTGAATTTGGGACTTGGGGGAAGACCAGAATTTGAATCTGGTTAGCATGCCCTATGTTCAATATTTTTCTTGACCAGGGTATATATTCAAATTTATTTCAATTAGCTGATGCTGAAACTTTTCATCTGCGATTTATTCCAAATGATTGACCCCCAATTTGTTTATACAAAGATATGTTTGTGAGTGAATATAATATATTGTAATCAATTTTTCAGACATATTCTCTAGGTTTTATGCTCTAGGTAGATGCAACATCATTTGTTTCTATGAGATTTATAGGTTCATAGAATTAATTTCGCTTCTTAAAAGGCTGGCCAACTGGACTGGGGTGACTTGGATCTTGTATGAATCATACTTGTTATAGGGATACAATTCAATTGATTTTCTTTTGAGGCATCTGTCAGCTGCCCTTTTATTAAAAAAAATAGAATGGTAGGGAGTCTCTATAGTATTTGTGGCAATTTCCATTTGAATATACTGAGATTGTAGACTCTTTACTCTCAGAACTTGTCTTAGTATTGGAAACACTGAAGTGGTTGCTTCAATTCTTTTCTCTTTGGAAATTAAGCAAGATGGGAATATACAAGGGAGAAAAAAGATATAATTAAAGTATTAGTTTATTAAAATTACTGAAATTCCATTTCTGATTACTTTCCCATCTCTAAAAAATCAGTATAAGAATGATCTACAGGAAATCAAAGGCATTGTTAGTGAAAGTATGGCAAGGGAACAGAAAGGCTTTCTAAAGGACCACACTAAAAATATGTGCACTGGCATAGAAATGAATAAAAAGGTGTCAAGAATATGAGTTCAATGGGCTTACATTTTTTTATTTAGAAATAAATTTTTATTCAATTTAGCCAAATTCTTTTTTAAAGATTTACTTCTAGCACTTTTTTTTTTCCATGCACAGGATAAGATTGCATACAATTCAAAGGATCATAGATCTAGAAATTGAAAAGACTTCAGAACATATCTAGTTTCACACCTATTCTTTTATAGATGTGATTGAGGCATGCACATACCTGAAAACTGATAGCCAAACATATGAAGTTCTCCTATAAAGCCATACTTGTAGTATGCTGCAGAAGCAGGATTCAAACCCTAATCCTCTAATTTCAGAACCAGAGCATTTTCTTTTAGATGATACTACCCTGAGATGTGTGGGGGACTAGTCAAGAGGACTAATACCTCTGGTGTATGGGCTTGCCAAGCCCTTTTTAGGTCTGTTCATTCACCTTTGGTGTCCATCTGATGTACTCAATTCGTACTTCTGACCCCAAGAAGCTTTAACATGTGCAGGGGCCACATGCTAGTAATGTTTCTTGGCAGATGAGATAAACCAGGTTGAGGGTAACCAACACCCCTTATACCCATTTGTGGGTTAGAGGAATTTCTACTCCAGACATGTGAAGACTTGTGGTGGGTAAATGAGAACGATTTTTTTTTCCAATGGCCATGAAGGTGGATGAAGCTAGTGCTGTGGAGCCCTTAGAACTTGGTTATTCACTGGAGTTTGCAAGATCATCCACTATATCTTGAGCTATTATCAGTCATCTTGACTTTTATCTTGCCACTGGATTCCAATGACTCTGGAAGAGAAAATGAGGCTGACTACTTTGTGCAACTCTTCCTCACTTAAATCCAATTCACAAGCAAGTCAGTACATCATCCCCTAATATCATTGGCCCTCTGAAAATGAATGATAAACAACACCCTGTAAATTCTATATTGTAAGATTCCTTTGACCCAAAAGCTCTTTTCTCCCATGTGTGGCTTGTTCCAGAACCTAAGTTTGAGGAAGGGACCAAGCTAGCAATCAGCCTTCATTCGTCTCCTACCTCTGCTTCTGCACTTCACTAGCATGCTCCCAAATAGGTGGGTACTCCTCCTTCAATTATTAGTTCCCTTTTATGTGTTGATTTCACTCTTCAGGACAGAAGGGCTTGGAGGGCAAGAAGTATCTTTCTTTTTGATTTCTATTTGTATCTCTAGAGCTTAGCAGGGTGCCTGACTCTTAATAACTAATTACTTAATCCAGCAAGGACAATAAGCATTTATTAAGTATCTACCACTTAGCGGGGCACTGGAGATACAAATTGAGGCCCAAAATGGCCCTTCCTCACAAGAAGCTTGCTGCTGAATGGGGAAAACAATAAGTAAAAAATGTGTACTCCCAAAGGTATAGACTGAATAAATCAGAGCTAATCTTTGAGCGACTCCATTGGCACTAAGGGGCATAAGGAAAGGCTTCTTAAATAAGGCAGGGATTTAGCTGACATCTGAAAGAATTCAGGCAAGTCCACATGGAGACAAGGAAGGAGAAAACTCCACATATGGGGGGATAATCACTGAAAACTCATGGAGTTGGTTATTTGGTACATCAAGTGAGAAGAACACTAAGGAGGCTAGTGTCATTGTGTCACAAGAGAATGTGGAGGGGGGTAAGGTATAAGAAGGCTGGAAAGGTAGGAAGGCTTCAGGATCTAAAAGGCTTTAAAAGTCAAACAGAAGATCTCATATTTGGTCTGGGTGGGGCAATAAGAAGCTAGTGCTGTTGAAAGGACAAATAGAGAGTCTGTTGAATGAGTGTTCTGGTGATATAGTCTGATCTTCACTTTGGGAAAATAATGGTTGAGTGGAGAATGTATAGAAGTAAGTAATGATTTGAAATCTACCCACCAGTAGGCTTTTATGATGGTCCAGGTCTGAGGTGATGAGGGCCACTACTGGGGTGGTGGTAGTGTTAGAGGAAAAAAAAGAGGAGTACCCAAGATACATTGTGAAGGTATTAGATATGAGGGGAGATGAGAGAATGAGGAGTTAAAAGGCTCATGGAGATAGTGAGGCTTATGACTGGGAGGATGATGTACTATGAACAATAATAAAAAGATTAGAAGACAGGAAGGTTTGGGGGGAAAATAAGGGATTCTTTTTTGCACATGTTGAATTTAAGATGTCTGTGGAATATCCAGTTTGAGATGCAGAAGTTGCACCTAGAGTTCTGAGATGAAATCAAGGGAAAGATTAGGGCCACGTAATTTGATCAGGGAAAAATCAGCTTACAGATGAGAGTTGAATCCATAGGAGCTGATGAGATTACCAAGTGCAATGGCATAAAAGGGAAAGAAAAGAGGGCCAAGGACAAAGACCAGGGGCCCAGCATGTTCATGGGGTATGAGATGGATGAAGATCCAGCCAAGGGGACTGAAGAATAGTAGAAACACGTGAGAGAAGAGCCTATAGAGAGCAATGTTACAAAAACTGGGAGAAAAGGAGACAACTGATAGTGTCAAGAGCTGCTGATAGGTATATAAAGATTAGGATTGAGAAAAGATTTAGATTTTCTGATTTAAAAAATCACTAGTAACTTTGGAAAGAACAGTATCTTGTTGTTGTTCTTAAAAGATAAAGTTGAAGGCCAAATTGCGTAGACTTAAGAAGGGAATAAGAACAAAGAAAGTGAAGGCATCTTTTGCAGACACCCTTATCTAGGAATTTACTCACAAAAAAGAGGAGAGATTATGCCAAATAGCTAGCAGGGCTTGACTGATCAAGTGAGGGTTTTTTTTTTTTGTTTATTTGTTTGATTTTGTTTTTGTTTTTTAGAGTGAGGGGGACATGAACATGTTCATAGATTGTCAGGATAAAAGTAGTATACATGGAGAGACTTAAGAATAGTGATACAATGGGGATGATGGAAGACAATCCACTGGAGAAGACACAATGAAATGGGATCACTTGTGAATGTTACAGGGCTTTTCATTGGCAAGGAAAATGCCCCATCTTCATATCAGATAGGGGTCAAGGAGATAGTGGTGGAAGGCAACTGAGCAATGTGAAATGAGGAAGAGAGGTTAAGCGACAGTTCTCCACAGAACACCTCAGTTTTTCCAGTAAAATATAAGGCAAGGTTTTCAGTTAAGACCATAGGTGGAGGAAGTATGATGGGAGGCTAAAGGAAGAATAAAAAAGAGTTTTTAGAAAAGCTACTGTGATGAGTGGGATGATGAATTGATTATAAAATAATAATTTTTCCTCATAAGGGCCCAGTTGTGATTGTAGAACATGAATTTGTACTGGATCTAGTCAGAAAAGCTCCATTATTTTCTCAAGCTTCTTCTAGCTGCACATGAGAAGGAATAAAGACACAATAGAAATCATCTAAAGCTGAGGCTTGGCAGGGCAAGATCAGCGGTAAGATTAGGGGGCAAAGGACATGGGAGAAAAAGACAGTGTAAAATTGGATTGGTTAAACAAGGAGTCAAGATGGAGAAGAGATTAGGGTGTTGCCAGTGCAGGGTTGATGGCTAGGAAAGAAGTGAGGAATGGAAGGATTGAAAGCTGTGGGGGTGAGACAGAATGGGTTTGGTGTTTGCAAGGCCTAGGGAGAAGTGCAGTGACAAGAGAATATGATCAGATAAAGGCATTTCTGAGTTTGTGAGCTTGGAAATGGAATGGCCATCTCTGTGAGTGGCTAAAGTGGGGTGAAGTAGTAGCTTATAGGAAATGAGCAAGTTGAACTAGAAGCTAAGAGTTTTTGAAAGAGTATCAATATGTAAGTGAAGTCTCTTCACATTAGGGCAGAAGGTGGTTAGGAGACAAAACTGTGAGCCAGGCATTGAACTCATGGAGGAATGGAAAAAATACTGTTCTGGAAGTCAGTAGATAAAAGCTTCCAGAATATTTATTGGGCAATAAATATGGATCGAATGGACCTCAAAAGAAAAGAATATTAACTAAACTTAGGAAGTGCTTGTTGACTTGACTTGTGTTCGTCACCTTGTATCCAATATTTAATTGTAAAGAAAATTTATTAGATAAATCTCCAATTATTAATGTAAAGTAAGCCATGAAACAAGGTGATATAAGCTGAGTAAAAGTGTTTGACATTGTCATGACTTAGTCACAAAGAAAATGTTCATGATATATAGTTGAATATACAACCAATAGATCTTGACTCTATCTGAAGCCATACTATGGATGCATACTGAAAATGGACAGTGTGCTGTGTTAGAAATGGCTAAGGGGAGGGCGGGGAATGTGAGGAGGTTGGCTTCTATTTGAGAAACTGGGCAACAGTGCCTTCCATAACCCCAAGCTTCTTTCAGTGATGGAGTATGTCTACATGTCACAATTCCTCAATATCCAAAAAAGTAAATGTGCAGATCACACACTGGGCAATAGTGAGGGGTCCAGTGAGGATGACATGATATATGGAATGCCATGGAAAAGTTACATTAGAGAATAAAAGCAAAAGATAACAAAAGGTACATCAGGAATGGAAAGGGAGCTTAGCTGGTCACATAATGGAAGCAAGGGCCAACCAGTGAGCAAGCAATATTCAACGGCACAATATCTAGAGGAAAATGATTGATATATTGGAAACTCCATAGATGATTTATGAAAGTTAACAAAATTATCCAAGCTAATAAGATATAAAAAGGTTGCAATCTGCACTGTTGAAAGGAATACAGTTTAATGTCGATGACATTTAAAAAAATCAATATATCGATGTGGTCTTCATTCAAAGCAACAGTGATTTTCTACAGTTTAAGGCCATCCAGTTCAATTCTGACTACTTGCCAAAGGGGCATGGCATTCTAGCTACTCTTTATCTGCATATCCTGTATCTGGAGTTATAAATCACATTATTATATAGTTTTCAGAAAATACTGCTTTTGTGAGATACCCTTAGTGCTCAAACTACTTCTGTGTTTGGGGTGTAGTCAGAAAAAAGAAAGAAAAAATAACAATAATGCTCTAAATTTAAGAGGAAATTACATAGGAAGCCTCACTACTTTTAATCCCTGTTTCAAATCCACCAATATATATTTTGTCAGGAAAACAAAGATCTGATCTGACATCACTTTAACCTTTGGTGCATATTTCATCTTTTCTCAAACACATTCAAATTAAGAATGGTGACTCCAATGTGGCTACTTGCAAAGCAGGCAAATTTCCCTCCTGCTCTAAAAGACGCACAAAGGCCCACAAGAAACTAGATAAAAGAAATCTATTGGGACCACTGGAGCTGTTCAGCTCAGAAAGTTCTGAAGTTCTTTCAGTCTCACAGTGATACATCAGTAACATTCAGCATTCTGAATGAGATCAATAGCACTCCTTTACGATATTCTTGTCCATAGTGCTTGTACTTATATCAGCAATTGCATCTCTGACTAAATGACCACATCCCTGCATAGGTCATCTATATGGGTCTAGGAAAGTATAACTATTTAATGAAATAAACTTTGACTTACTCAAGAAGAATGCCCTACAAACAAACAAAAGATTGGCTGAATAAGCCCTGTAAAGACTGAACACAAGAAAAAGAGTCCTTAAGTGGGGGAGTAATTTCTATGACATCTTTAGTGTGTGCCTTAGATGACTTCTGAAGTTTTTCCTTTTCTTTCCATTGTAAGTGGATGATGTTGGGCAGAAATGCTGAGACACTGTAACTATATATTGAGATTTATAACACACTTAATGTCATTGTTTCCATCATTATCCTCTCATTTTTCATAGATGTCACTAATCCTGATAATGCTGCCCAGAAATCAGAGCTCATAAAGAACAACCAGATGCTCCATAGATCAAGTGACTTATCATTCAAACAGTTGGCTTAGTCAACTCTATATAATCATTAGCCACTCAGTAGGCTTACTTGAACAGGGGTCACATTGAAATAGATAGCATAATGAAACAAGAGGATTACAAAGAAAACTGTCTCATTTGTGTGTGTATGTGTATTGCCATATGAGATGGGGCTGACATAATTTTTCTATTCCTTCACACAAAATGCGGTCCATTCTCAGTTGATATTTTTCCAGTTAAAGTGTTGATATTCCTGGCTAATAAAGTAACTATTTCTTTATTTTTTTTCTCCCCTCCATTCTTTCACCCACTATAGCTGACTCATATTCAATATCACAGCATACTAAAGGAAAACTCTGATTCAACAAAAGATTCTGCAATCTAAGACACCCCAGGGGCACTTTTCCTGCCAACAATGCATTCCTCCCTTTCCTTCTTCCCTTCTTCCTTCTTTCCTTCCTTCCTACAAAGCAGGAAATGAAAATCTATAACTATTAAATGGCTTGCCTAAAGCAATAATGTCAAGAGTGAACTAAGACTCAAGTTTCTCCATTCATATTCCAATAATCTTTTTCATTACAACATGTTGCTCATTTTTCATTCCTATAGTATTAAGAAACTTGAACCATCATTGCCTAAATCTCTTTAAGGTCACAGTACCATGAGTTGTAACTCACAAGATTTTTCCCCTCCTCTGGAAACATTTGCTCATTGGATCAGTGTGCAGCTGTAATGAGACAATATTGTAAAGTGCTCTTTAAACTTTAAAGTATTGTCGAA
The DNA here is from genome assembly GCA_028646515.1 of Pseudochirops corinnae. Classification (NCBI taxonomy): domain Eukaryota; kingdom Metazoa; phylum Chordata; class Mammalia; order Diprotodontia; family Pseudocheiridae; genus Pseudochirops; species Pseudochirops corinnae. The sequence continues at coordinate 543,834,132 of CM053585.1, forward strand.
AAGTCAGTTGTTGCTGCTCTCTCTTTGTGCTCAGGAGAGCAGTCACGATTGGAGCTTGTCAGTTTGCTTTTTTTCTGTGTTTGTTATCCTCATTTTGACCAGGCAATTTCTCTGCTATGTATGACTTCAATATTGGGTGGATTTGTGGTTTGGTCAATGTTTTACAAATATTTTTGACCAATAGTCTTTCCAGTGATGCAGATCAACGTACATCAATATCTACCTATTCTTGATTATACCATTCTATATCCTCCCATAAATTGAGACTATAGTATCCTTTTTTTTTCCCTTAGAGGTAGAGTAGAAGGATTCCAAATCTTCTCACCTCTTTTCTAATCTCAAACTTCCAAAGAAAGTAAAGGCTCGTTTGTTAGATACTAATATTTTATTGATATTATGTGGAAGCAAAACATGGAAGACAGTTGCATCTGAAGAACTAAAAATGAGTAGCACATAGCAGGCAATGAAGAGGTGTATGATGGGTGTGAACTGGTTGCAACATGTAATCACAGAGAAATTCCGAAGGAAAAAAGAGAAGTGCTATATGTGGTAATTCATACCCATTGTCAGTGCTCCTAGGGGAGCCCAAAGGTCATAGAACATCGGAGCTACAGAGTTCTGAGCTGAAGTGGGCTCTGCCAATCAGGGGTCACAACTAAATCTGACATCAATGTGGGGGGATCTCCAGGTCCCTACTGAGAGAAAAACTGGTCCAAGGAGGAAATAGAGTAAATCCATGGTTCTCTACTTATCAGCAATGGGGTTGTGTTCATAAGTTACTGCTGCATATGCAGCCTGGATGAGATACAGAGAACTTGTTAAAAAAAAAAAAAAGCTAATGACACCATCAAGGAATTCCCTGACAGAAAGAGATGGGTTCATCATGTAGTAAGGACAATGGAAGGCAAATGGATGTCCAGAGTATTCCTCTAGGAAACTTCTAATGCTGAGTAAAAATAAGGAAGACCTCAGCATGTTGGATCAACTCCATATAGCAAACTTTCAGGACATACACAAGAGTAATCTAGGATTGTCAGGTGTATGTGAACTATGATCTCCATTGTTGTAGCAAGCTGCTGAATCAATGAATTCAAATGAGTATTGACATCTGTGTTTATGCATGTGTGTGTTTGTATCTATGTATATATATATACACATGTGTATATGTTAATGTACATATGTGTATTTCTCACATGTACATAGTCATTATGTAAATGCCTCTGCAACCTGTAGTTTCACCAGTAACTTCACAATGTGGCATCTGACCACCTATCTTGAGATCTGACTGAAACTCATAAGCATTACCCAGAAGCCCTGGAGTACATGATTAATAAATAATTGGAACAGTGTTTGAAGGCACTGACATTATCTACTACCCCATGCTACCCTTTTAACTCCCTGGCATGCCAAACATCACTTTTGAATGAATGACTGAATCAGTGCATGCATGAATAGCTAAGACAGTATGGTATACTCAAAGAACCCTAGGGAAAATACGGGACAGAAGTGTAAGTGAGAAATGAACTTCTTGTCTGAGTTTGAAGCTTTGGATAGCCTGATTTTTTTTTCCTTTCATTGAAATGAGAGAGTGTTGACATGTGGCTTACTAATTGAAGAGCACTTGGTGGCTGCTGCACATGGCTTCTCTCTAGTGCCAGATGATGGTAATTTCCTTACAACATGTGGAGTTCCTAAGGGTGTTCTTCAGATGAAAACTGCTGTTTTTGCACCATCAGCCCTGTTGTGAGCAAAGGGCACACTGGAAAAGGCGGAGGAAGTAAATAAAAAGAATGCATACACATCTTTAGGATGCCTCATTTTAGACACAGGAGCAACAGTTCTGTCAACTTTGCATTGCAAAAATACTGAGTAGCACATGGTCAGATAATCCTTCCAATAGACTGTATGCTCTGGGAGTGTGGAGACTATGGTGTTTGGTCGTTGTCTTTCCTGCACCTAGTACTGTGGGACTTGGCATGAAGAAAGTGCTAATGGAGGTGTTTTAATTGTACAAACCTTGGGGTGGCTTCCTTATTTCTATCGTGAGAGTATCCCTAGCACATAGGTTCACCCTGTGTTCTGTGCCATGGATCCTTTAGTGGTATGGTAAAACCTATGAACCCCTTCTAAGAATAAGATTTAAATGTATCACTGGGAAATAAGATATACAGGCACTGGGATAAGGAGATCCATCTTGCCCTACCGGAAAGTCACAGGGGTGATGGGGGAGGATATAGGAGAGAGCAAATTGGGAGAGGGGGTATACAGTGGGATCAATGTTTTGGGGGATGGGTAGGGGAAAGACAGGGAGAAAATTTATAACTCAAAATCTTGTAGAAATGAATTATGTAAACAAAAAATAAACAAAAGTTAATTTTAAAAAGATTTAAATGCACAAAATAAGAATAACAACAAAAAGCTAGTATTTATATAGTGGCTTCTATGAGCAAGGCACTGTGCTAAGTGCAGATAAACAACTCTGAAAAAGACAGTACTGACCCTGAAGAAGCTTGAGTCTACCAAAAGAAGGCAATGTACAGAAAGAAACTACAAGCAAGGAGGTGTAGAGAAGTCAGAGCAATCTCAAAGCTGTACAGCCAGGTGAGAAATGAGGAGATTTTCTAAACTTGGCTCCCTCCTAAAAGGGAGCTTTGGGAGTTCATGATTCCTGCCTTCAATCAGAAAGGAAGAAGACAATGATGAGGGGGCTTCCCTAGGCTGATGAGATCTTATAAGATGGGATTCTGTCAGTAATGAGCTTGCTGGGACATGTGAAGTCAGTTAGAGAAGTTACAAAGCATTACATACAGGGAGAAATGAGGAAGTTGTACAAATATTATCTCATTTGATCCTCACAACAACTCTGGGGGAGGGGGGTAGCACTATTATTATCCCTGTGTTATAGTCAAGGAAACTGAGGTAAACAGAGGGTTAAGTGACTTGCCCAGGGTCACACAGCTATGAAGTATCTGAAGCCAGTTTTAAACTTGGGTCTTAATGATTCCTGGCCTATCACTATCTCTAACTCTAACCAACCTCTGATTCTGACTCCAACTCTGGATTGCAAAGGAAACTGATCATATTGAAATATATTTATCAAATATTTGAAAAACACAAGTTTATGGATCACAGATTAAGAATTCTTGTCATACCTCAGAAAAACTTGGAAAGATTTGCATGAACTGATGCTGAATGAAGTGAGCAGAACCAGGAGAACATTATACACAGCAACAGTAACATTGTTTGATGACTAACTTTGATAGATTTAGCTCTTCTTAGCAATGCAAGGCTCTAAGATAATTCTAAAAGACTCATGATGGCACATGCTATCCTCATCCAGAGAAAGATCTCTGGGGTCTGAATGCAGAACAAAGTACACTATTTTCCACTGTTTTCTGTTATTGTTGTCATTTCCTTCTTTCTTCTTTCTCTGTTGTTTCTTCTTTCTCATGGTTTTTCCCTTTGGTTCTACTTCTTTTTTACAACATGACTAATAAGGAAATATGTATAATATGATAGTACATTATGGCCTATGTCATTACATGCTGTCTTGGGGAGGGGGAAAGGGAAGGAGGGGGAGAAAATTCAGAGCTCAAAATCCTATAAAACTGAATGTTGAAATGTAAAAATAAGTAAATAAATAAATATTTTTATAAAGAATTCTTTTCCTAGAAAATCAATTTCCGAGAAGATCAATTCAATAAGTATTTATAAACCTCTTCTTAGTACATGGCACAGTAGTAGGATGGTAACTTTGATATGCCTTGAAGGCAGGATTTGTTTGTTATGTTTCCCTGTATCTCCCCCAGGCTCTACCATTGTGCTTTGTGTGATCAAGATGCCAAACAAATGCTTAAGTTGAATTTTGCTTTATTAAAAGATATTTGCCTGACTTAGTCATTTTCCCTTGTAGAATAACTCTAAATCCATTGATTTAGAGGTCAGATCAGAGATCACTTAGTCTGACTCTTTCATTTCATGGATGAAACAAAAGCCTATAAACTGTCTTGTACAAAGTCACCAAATCATAGAATGCAGAGCTAAAGAGCTGGAAAGAAACTTCACAGACTGTCTATTCTAACCTGGAGTAAACTAGAAATTCCCTCTGTCACATTTCTGAAAAATAGTAGTCCAGCTTTCCCTTGAAGACCTCAAAGAATAAATAATCCATTGCCATCTAAAAAAACCTCTTTTATTACATGGGAAGTGGGCTCTAATTTTAGGGATTTTTTTTCTTAAATTAAAATCTTCCTTTCTAGCTATAGTATCCACCCATCGTTCCTTGTTCTGTCCTCTACAATGAAAAAGAAAAATCTGGTCATTCTTTCTATTTGGGAGTCTACAAATATTTGGAAAATAGTTTCATCCCCCTCCTAAGTCTTCTCTTCTTTAATATAACTATTCCCAGTTTCTTTAATTACTCTTTGTATCATTATTCCAAGGCCCTCCAGGTTCCTGGATGAGCTCTTGACACTCTTCAGTTTATCAAAAATTCTTCCTAAATAGAATATCTGAAACTGAAAAAAAAAAATTGTGCATGTAGTCTCACCAGATCAGTATGCAGTGATATCATTCTGTCCTTTATTCTCCACCCTCATAATGTAGCTTAAAAAGGCATTAGGTTTTAAATTCCAAGTCTCACTGTTTTTTCATACTTAGCTTGCACTGCACTAGAGACTCCAGAGAGCTTTCCAATGACCAACTGAATCCAAACTTCAAAGAACAAATCCGCTTAACAAAAGCATTTGTTCTGTAAAGCTTGGACTTGGTCCAAAGGTCATATCCAAGAACCTAGAAGGCCATGTGTGGCCTCAAGGCTGCAGATTCTCCACCCCTATTCTAGCCTACCTATATTTTGTGATCTTGCTTCTTCCATGCACTCTTTCAACTAATCCTTCTAGGTTTGTGGCACTTGAAAATGGGATAAGGAAATCCAATAACAAATTGTGGAGGATTCAAATCAGAGTCCCCCAACTTTCAACTTAGTAGTCTTTGCTCTTCATACATGTTGGGTCACTGAGCTAGAAAGTAAGAGGGAATACATGACAAGGAGGGTGATTCCATTAGCTGTGTGGATTTATGGTTGATATTTCTGACCTCAGTGTGGTAGATCATATAAAAGTAAACTAAGTTATTTAATGACCCTAAGCTACTGACAAATGCTCTTATTAATCTAAAGTGGATTCCAGTCTCAAATTGAAAGTCAAAAGGAGATCTGTATAGAATTGTGAGGAAACATTTCCCAATATTTTGATAAATTAGGAATCAAGAAAAAAGAAGATTTTTTTTTCTCTCTGTTAAATGAAATTAAAAAATATCAAACATTCTACTATGTGGAATGTACTGTACTAGATACTAAAGTTACAAAAAAAAAATATCCACATTCCTGACCTCAAGGACTTGACATTTTCCTAAAAAAAACACAACATGTATAAAAATAAGTAAATTCAAAACATATACAAAGTCACGAAAAATCATTTCAAGAAAAAAGAAATCTTAAGACTTGAGGATATCAGACCTAATGTAGGAATTGATAAAGCAAAAATACTTGGAAAGAAGCTAGACATGCTTTGAGATGGAGCTGAGGAAAGAGTAGAACTAGACATTTGGGACAAATTTTGCTTTGCCACATCCTGCCTATGTGACCTGGAGCAAAAATTTTAACCTTATAAATCAAAGAATTCAAATTAGGCAGAGAAGAGACTAAGCTATCACTCTTTGCAGACGATATGATGATATACCTGGAGAATCCCAGAGAATCAAGTAAAAAACTTCTTGAGACAATAAATAAATTTAGCAAAGTTGCATGATATAAAATAAACCCACATAAATCCTC
>CM053585.1:543840467-543857656 GCA_028646515.1 Pseudochirops corinnae
ATCAATTGGGAAATGGCTGAACAAGTTATGGTATATGAATGTAATGGAATACTATTGTGATAGAAGAAATGGGAAGGAGATGGACTTCATAATTACCTGGAGAGGCTTATACAAATTGATGCTAAGTGAGAAGAGTGGAACCAGGAAAAATTTGTACACAACGACAGACACATCATATGTGTGATGGCCAACCTTGATAAACTGGACTCTTCTCAGCAAGTACAGTTATAAGACAACTCTACAAGTCTCAGGATGGAAGGAGATATCTACATTCAGAGAATGATCTAGAAAGACTAGAGTTTAAATGGAGACTGAAGCCATCTATATGCTATCATTCTTTTTCGTGTTTGGTTTTCTTTCTTTTTTCCCATTGTTCACTCATTGGTTACAACCCTTCTATACAACCAGACTATTATACAATGTGAAAGTACTTGCAGGTCCTGTACATGATTGCACGCCACTATGGGGGGGGAGGGCGAAGGGAGGGGAGAAAATCTGAAACTCAAGGGATTGTGGAACTGAATCTTGTAAACTAAAAGTAAATAAACAAGTAAATGAAAAAAAAAATTAACCTTGCTGGGCCTCAGTTTGCTCAACTGTAACATGAAGAAGGCATTTAAGGTCCCTTTCAGCTCTGACTGTGCATTTAAAACCTGAATTATATCATCTCAGCTATCCAGGTTTTTCTTCAAAAACTTAGGGAGCACAAAATTTAATTCAACCCATGGGTTTTTATAACCAAATGAACATGTCATCTGCAAATAGGAATAATTGTGTGTTTTTACTGAAGTTGATAATTCTTATTTTTTTTTGGTCTTATTTCCATAACTCGCGTTTCTAAAATCAGACAACAAGCACTAATTAAATGTTTCCTTTGCACCATGCTATGGCCAGTAAGTTATTTTGACAAAACTCTGTTAGTCTCTGCCCTGTTTCATGTTGTACTCCAAGGCTAAACTTGCTTATTAATCCAAAATTCCTATTCTTTGAAGAACTTAGGAACAGAAACCCTCAATCTTTCTACCAAGATATTTTTTTCCTACTGTATTTTGCCTAAATTTAGAAGTGATCACACTCTGGAATTGTCTATCCCATATGGCTTGCATTCTGAAATCACCCACATCTGTCTCTGTTGCTTCAGCTTTGGAAGTGACAAAGTCCCAGAGCCATGAATTTATCATAATAGTCTAGTTCCCAACAAGCTCAATCTTGTCACAAAAATGTCCTGAGCTGTTCTTGTTCTGGGGCTGTTCCTTTCAGGACAGCAACTTAAAAGCAAAATGTGATGGGTGCTTGTCTCTGTCTATAACAATGCTATTTTGATAATGCTTTTTTCCTGGATCTTTTCTTCTTGATTTTAAGACTTCAGTGGATGACTGAAGCCATTAATGGGTTAAGCATATGCTCCTGGACATGGATTTTATACTGCAAGTATCTGGTATTTTTTCAGAGGACTATAGCCCTTTGGTGATGATTTAAACACTTTCCCACATAGTTAGTTGCTTTGTTGTATATGCATTCTTCCCCCCCCCCCCCCCGCCCACTTCCGTGGGGCTCATGTCCAACCATAGGACCCAAGGGTCAAAAAATTGGAAGAGTTTGTCCCTTTACTTACAACATTCCAAACTGAAATCCTGAACAACTGGGCTTATTTCACAGCTCCCTGTCTTCTGTCAGTCCCTCCAAAATTGTCTGTGCTCACTCCTCCCCCTGCCATGTTTGCTAATCTGTACGCAATTATGCAAAACTTCAGAATTGTTTAATTTTGCATTTGCCTTATTGCTGGCAATTTGGAGCATGTCTTCACATGGTCTTTTATATTTTTCAAGTTGAAAACTGATGATGCTTTTCACCACTTTGTTATGTTTCTTGGTGTTCCATGTTTATTTCAATTCTCTGTATGATATGATCATCATACTTAAATATCATTTGGCAGTTGATGGAAATATTTCTCTACTGAGCTGTTTTACTTTTATGCCATCTTCATTGATTTCGTTCATATATTTGTATATAAAATTTTATGTACTTCTCTATTTATGGGATAGATACACACATATAATTTGTGTAACTGAAATTGTCTACTTTATCTTTAGGAATATCTTTGTTCTTTGTTTGGTGAAGAAATATTCTCCTATCATTAGTTGAGGAAGATGCCCATAATTTTTTAATGGCTTAGCCAGAGTTAAATCATATATAATTTGTGTTCTTGTGGAATTACGTATAAATTGCCTTTCTAATGCTCATATCTGCCAAATTGCTTTCCAGTTTTCCTAGGCATTCTGGGAGGGTTCTTTCAGTAAGTCATTTTCTTGGGTTGCTCAAAAAAGTGGACATTCTTTTGGATTGTTTATATTTCTTCCTTGTTTATTCATTTCATGTTGTTGTTTTCAAATACCATAAAATAGTTTTTATAATTTCTGCTAGATAATGGAGTTCAGTGTCATGTTGCTAATTCTACTTTTTCTTCAATATTTCTCTTGAAATTCTAGACTTTTTTCTGTCACATGGATTTTATTATCATTGTATGTTTTTCTTAAAAATAGCCCCTCCGTTATTTGATTGGTTTATCAGTAAGTCTTTAATAATTTTTTTAAGTCTTATCATTTTTATTATGTTGGCATGGCCTGACTACAAGCAGGAAATATCTATCTAGCTATTTATTTATCAAGGATGTTTTATCATTGTATTCTCATAAATCTTCACTGTATCTTGGTAGGTTAAAATGTTATAGTTATTTTGAATCGAGTTTCACTTATTATCACTTTTTCTTGGTTTTTCTTAGTGCTATTTAGAAATGCTAATGATTTATATGGATTTACTTTGTATCCTACAAATTTTCTATAGTTATTAATCACTCAAATAACCTTCTTCATTCTTCCCCTGGGTTTTTCTAAATAAATGACCATGTCATCTGCAAATAGTTGTGTCTTTTTACTGGAGTTGGTAATTCTTATTTTATTTTTTGGTCTTATTTCTGTAACTTGCGTTTCTAAAATCAGACAGCAAGCACTAATTAAATGTTTACTGTGCACCATGCTATGGCCAGCAAGTTATCCTGACAAAACTCTGTTAGTCTCTGCCCTGCTTCATGTTGTACTCCAAGGCTAAACTTGCCTGTTATTCCAAACATCTTTCAGTTTCCTACATTAGCATTCCAATCCCCTGTGACAAATGTGCCATCTTTTTGATGTTATTTCTAGTAGTTATTGTAGATCTTCACAGAACTGATTAATACTGGCCTCTTCAGCATCAGTGATTAGAGCACAGACTTGCATTACTGTGATGTTGAATGATTTGTCTTGAATTCGAAGAGAATTCTGTCATTTCTGAGATTTTACCCCAGTACTGCTTTTCTGGCCCTGTTGTTGACTGTGAGGGCTATTTAATTTCTTCTTGGTAATTCTTGCCCACAGTGGGATATGTAATGATAACTTGAATTGAATTCCTCCATTACCACCCATGTTGTTCCCTGATGCCCAAGATGTTAATGTTTAATCTGACCATCTCGCATTTGGTCACACCCAGCTTATGCTTGTTCCCAGATCTCATATTCCAGGTTCCTGTGACATATTGATTTTTACAGCATGAGACTTTCCTTTCATCACCAAGCTCATCCACACCTGAACTTCCTTTCACTGACTGTTTCGTCAGCTCTGGAGATACTTGTTGTCTTCTCTGTTCTTTCCCAGTACCATGCAGGGCACTTTCTTACCTCAGGAGCTCATGCAGTGTTATATTATTCATCATCTCAATACTGTACATGGGGTTTTCTTGGCAAAGACACTGGAGTGATTTGTCATCTCCTTCTTGAGTGGATCACCTTTTGTCAGAACCTTCAAACATGAACTGCCCAACTTGGGTAATCCTACGTAACACATCTTATAGTTTTATTGAGCTATACAAACTCCTCAGCAGCCAAAGATGTAAAATCTCTATATGGTCCATTAAAACAAGACCTGGAGCTGACTATGGCCCATGAGCTTCTTCTTGAAAAATTCAGACTTAAATTGAAGAAAGCAGGGGAAACCACAAGTTCATATTGGTATGATCTAAATAACATCCCTTATGAATATGAAGGGGAAATCATGAATAAATTTAAGGAATTAGATCTGGTAGATAGAGTGCCTGAAAAACTATGAAGACATGTTTATAATACTATACAGGAAGCAGATAAAAAAAAATTACAAAGAAAAAAGAACAAAAAAAATTGCTATCTGATGGTATTTTACAGATATCTGGGGAAAGAAGGAAAAGGAAAAGACAAAGATATACCTTACTGAATGCAGAATTCCAGAGAATATCAAGGAGAGAAAAGGTTTTCATGAATGAGCAAAGCAAAGAAATAGAAGAAAATAATACAATTAGAAAAAAATAGATCTTTTCAAGGAATTAGGGATATTGAGGGAATGTTTCATGTAAAAAGGGGCATAATGAAAGACAAAACTGGTAGGGACTTAACAGAAGCAGGATAGATTATGAAGAGGTGGCAACAATATATAGAAGAAGTATGCAAAAAAAAAAGAAAGAAAAAGAAAAAGCTTAACATCTCCAATAACCAGGATGGCATGGTTACTGATCTAGAACCAGATGTCTTGTGGAAGGAAGTCAAGTGGGCTTTAGAAAGCATTGATAACAGTAAGGCTAGTGGAGGGGACAGAATTCTAGATGAGCTATTTAAAAACCCTAAAAGATGATGCTCTTAAAGTATTGCACTCCATATGTGAGCAAATTTGGAAAACTCAGCAGTGGGTACTGGATTGGAAAGGATCAGGTTAGGGCCCAGTCCTAAAAGAAGGGCAAATTACTGAACAGTACCAAAGATTGTTTAAATGTTCATTTCACATGCCAGCAAGGTTACATTTAAGATTTTGCAAGCTAGCCTTCAGCAATATGGTTTTGAAGGGGCAGAGGAATTAGGGACCAAATTGCCAAAACTCTTGGATTGTGGAGAAAGCAAGGAAGTTCCAGAAAATCACTTACTTCTGCTTCATTGACTACACTAAGTCCTTTGACTGTGTGGATCACGACAAAACATGGCAAATCCTCAAAGAGATGGGAGGACCAGATCATCTTACTTTTCCCATGAGGAATCTGTATGTGGATCAAGAAGCAACAATTAGAACTGAGGTTGGAACAACTGATTGGTTTGAGTGGAAAAGGACAACGAGGCTTTATGTCGTCACCTTACTTATTTAACATATGCAGAGTGCATCATGCAAAATGCTATGCTAGATGAATCAAAAACCAGAATTAAGGTTGATGGGACAATTTCAGGCATGCAGATGATAACACTCTGATGACAGAAAGTCAAGAAGAATTAAGAAGCTTCTTGATGGGGATGAAAGAGGACATGTAAAAGGTGGCTTGATGCTGAACATCAAAAAAGAATGTAAGATCATGTTAACTGGTCCCATAACTTCTTGGAAAATAGAGGGAGAAGGGATAGAAGCAGTGTTATGCTATTATTCTTGGGCTCAAAGTTCACCACAAACAGTGACTGTGGTCATGCAATTAAAAGACACTTACTCCTTGAAAGGAAAGTTATGGCAAATCTGGGCAGTTTACTAAAAAGCAGCAACATCACCTTGCTGACAAAGATCTGTAGAATCAAAGCTATGGTTTTTTCCAGTAGTGATGTATGATTGTGAGAGTTAAACTATAAGGGAAACTGAGTACCACTGATGTTATATGTTTGAGATGTGGTGCTAGAGAAGACTTTCGAGAATCCCTTTGGACAGCAGAGAGATAAATCAATCAATACTTAAAGAAAGTAATTCAGAATATTTGGTGAAAGGAGAAATGCTTAACCTTAAATTACTTTGGTCACCTAATGGGAAGATGAGACTCATTGGAAAAGACTGAAGGCAAAAGGAAAAGGGGGTGGCAAAGGGTATGATAGTATAATGGAAGCTATGAACACAAGCTTGGATAGACTTTGGAAGATAGTGAAGGATAGCAGAGCCTGGCATGCTATGGTTCACAGAGTCACAAGGAGTTGGATACAACCAAAGACTGAACAACAACATGTACGTGTACTGGGCCAAGCACTAGAGATTAAAAAAAAAGGAAAAAAAAGAAACAGTTCTTGACCTTAAGAGGCTCACATTCTAATGATGGAAACAATATGTAAATAGGTTCAAACAAAATACATGAAGGTGATATATGTATATATACATCACCTATAAATTATATATCACATACTATACATATGCCATGTAATAGCACATATTATACACATAGATCATCTGTGTGTGTGTGTGTGTGTGTGTGTGTGTGTATATATATACATATATATATATATATATATATGCTTATCCACATACATACATGTGTATAGATAGAGAGATAGATATATACATGGCACATATTCTTAGAGAAGTCACTAACTGCTAGTGGATACCATGAAAATCTTCCTGATATTTGAGTCTTTAAGGAAATCATAGAAACTAAACGGTAAAGTTGATAAAGGACAACATTATTGACTTGCACCCCAAGACTGCTATCCTATTAAAGTTCTCAGGCACCCTTTTTTCCACACAGCTTCTGATTCCCATTATCCCTTATTCCATCCATAGTCCCTCATTCCAGTTGTTAAAACCTATACTTCCATTAGCCCTGTTATTGATAAAAACCTAACCTGCAATTGTGTATATCAACTATCCCTTCCTAGCTGCCACTCCCCTATATGCCTTGTTTCTCCTTTTAGAATGTTTTTATTGTTGTTGCTGATGCTTCTGTTCTTCATCCTTCATTTTCAAAGAAGAACAATGACATCATGGGGCAATGTCTTGATTTGTACAAAATTTGGATGTAAGAGAGGTGGAGTTGTACAAAGTAGTCAGCTTCACTCTCTCTTCCAGAGTTATTGAATTCCATTGGCAAAACAAGAGTCAAGATGACTGGTGATGGCCCAGGATGTAGTAGATGATTTTGGCATCTTCAATGTCTGACCAAGCTCTAAGGGCTCTACAGTTCCTGCTTTCCTTCATGGACAATGGAACATATTGTGTTCATCTACTCATTCTACTAGGGGAAGTCTCCACATGCTTAGGGTATTATAATACCAATGTGATATTCACAGTGCCAGCCCACTGAGGCTATGAATATGATAGTGTAGTGCTGAATCACAAAATATAACAGACTCTCCACATGTAAGAAAGAAGCAAAACATTTATTCAAGCACTAGAAAGCCAAATTCCAATACCAGAAAGTCAAATCCATCATGGCAACCAAGAAGTTGATACACATAATGAATGCAGCTAGTACTGACATCCCCAAGCCATCTCTCCATCAGAAATTCAAAACAAAACAGGGCCTCTTAAACAAAAATGCCCTTCTCTCACTCATGTTAGCTGCTCTACCTTCACACTGCCTGCTCCCAGCTCTGCTCATGCTCTCCCCTGCTCCTTTCTTCTCCACCCTTCCTGTTCCACCCTTTCAGCAAGTTCCTCCCACCATGGGCTCCATGTGATTACATTTGGCCTATTAAGGGGCAGGGAAGATCTTCAAATTCCCATTGTGTCATCTAACCAAGGAGTGTGTGATGGTAGACTGGAAAGAAAGACTGGGAACAGAGTTGAATTAGGAGGCTGTTGTCATCATTTTTATATAACTTTCATTATTAGCTCTTCTCAAAATCAGCAATGGATTTTTAAAGATTTACTAATAATTTCTTCAGATTATTCCTTTGTATCCATCACATGCCTAATTCAAGTCATGGGAATAATGTCATTCAGAAACCAGGCTTGGAGATCTGTATTTTGTTTTGTTTTCTGTTTAACCAGAATGCAAAGGCAACTTCCTCTGAGTTCAGCAAAATGGCACAATTTTCTTAGGGATATTTCAGGCTTAACACAAGTTACAAGGTTTTCCATTGCTCAGCTTCAAGTTCATCAGCCACCCTCTGGCAGATGGAATGACATATTTTGTCTAAGTGATAGTGATGCCAACATCTGGACACAGGGTCGGTCTGAATCAGAACACGGCAGCTTTATTAGCAACCAATTTCTTAATTAGCAACAATAACTACCATGGGATTGAAAATGCCCAAAATGTTTTGAAGTAATTTATTTCTTTTGAGCTTTGGAAAAAACCATCATAGGCAAGTCTAGCAGATTTATTCCCATCTTTGTCATTTTTCAGTTGTCTTCACTCATGCCCAGCTCTTCATGACCCCATTTACTGAAATTATTTACTGTTTCTTTCTCTAGCTAATTTCACAGTGGAGAAACTGAGGGGGAAAAGGGTTCAGTGACTTGCCCAGGATCACACAGCTAGTAGGTTTCTGAGGCCAGATTTAAACTCATGAAGATGTGTCTTTCTGACTATAGCCCCAGCACTTTATCTACTGTACCACCTAGATTCCATTCCCATCTTACAAAAGAGAAATTAAATGACTTACCCAAAGAAAGAAAATCAGTAAGTGACAGAGACAGAATTTTAAGGAAGGACTTCCTGTCTCTGAGTTTAATAGCGCTAACCACTATGCAATCCTGCCAATTTTAGCCTTATGATGATACTCTCAGGACCATGACTTGGTATGTTTCTTTAAAGGAGAACATTGCTAGTCCTTTTTTATTTACCTTGCTTTTCTTTTCATTTTTTTCATGAATGATGAAGTATGTATGTGTGCATTTGTGTTTCTATGTTCATACGTGTGTGTGTATGTGTCTTGGATCTAACACATTCACTTAGAAGAACTTCAGCCTCATTTTACACTTCATTTTCTCTGCTTATTCCTGGCTCCAGGGTTCCCTTAATACCAGTAGTCACTCAGGTCTGTGATGCTCCTTTCTCAGATAGCTTCCTGGCCTGAGCTCTCCCATTTCTTGAAGAGCCAGATTACCTGTCCCTGTAATTTTCCTCATATGGCATCCAACAGAGAAGACTTCCTATTTAATCCTCTCACCACAATCCTCTTCCTTCAACCCTATGAAGATAAAATTAGCCACTTTGGCCAATGTTTCTAATATGTGAAAAGACTGTGTGTTTGTGAAGGCTGAGGGATCACAAACTCTACTGGGTTTGACCAGACAAGAAAAGATTTGGATAAGGTACCATCAACAAACTGAGGCAGCTCTCTAAGGACAAGCCTAACTTACAGAAAGGCTCACATCCAAAAGATTGAGTAGACTGTCCACGTGATAAATCTTTGGCCATAGAAACCCATGAAACAAAGAGAAATATAATGATTCTTGGTCCTGCCCATTGTCCTTTCCCTTTTGCAGTGATAGTGAGTGATGAGGGATGAAAATTAGTCAGAAAAATATCAGATTCACAGTTTTTAGACCATCTATAAACATTAAGTTCAAGATTTTGATTTAGCTTCTCGTTGTGGCCATAAAAGAGATATGAATATGCATGTGGTGCTACTGAGAGCAGAGATGCTTTTTCCTTTTTCTTCATACCTTTAGCACTTAGCAGAGTGCACATAATAACCACTGACAAAGAGTTAGCACTTATAAAACCTTGTGTATGTGTTATCTTTTATGCTATAAATACTTAGTGAGTTATAATTTCATGCCAATAAATGTTTTCCTATTGATTGCTTGTTCACTTAAACAGGCATTCATTTGGGGCAATGTGTTTTCAAAGAATTCTTGCATTTTGACTTTGATTGTCAATCTGGAATCAAATCACTCAACCCTACTACTCACATCTCCTTTTCTCTTAAGTCATTAAAATTTTAAAAAAAACCTCAGAGGGGTTCATAGGTATCTAAAGACCATAGACCCACTCACCTTCTCTATGATCAAGTGAAGCATTCTTTCACCATGAACTAACTCTTGGACCCTACAATTCCAAGGTACCCTATGAGTCTCACGAACTCAGTTACATGCCCAAGAAGTATGTAACTCAACTCAACTCAAGGAATTATTAAGCCTTTACAACATTCAAGGCTCTAGATTGATCATCAGTGATTACATACAAAAGGAAGGCAGTTCCACTGTTTTAGAGTTTAAAGGGACCTTTGAAAGCATCTGGTCCAAACCCTTCATTTTATAGGGAAGGATACTGAAACCTCCAGGAAGGAAGTGACTTATCCCAGATCTTACATGGAGTAAACTAGCATTTGACCCTTGGTCTTTGATGATAAATCCATTGCTCTTTCGCCTATGACATGCCCTTTCCCTACAAATAATTACATTTTATTTACTAAGTAGGGAGAAGGAAGATATATCATTTAAACAGCTGAGTGATATGGAAATGCTTCCTTTCGGAGGTAACATTTAGTTGACGTACCAGGAAGGAAGTTAAAGACTAGAAAGGTAGAGATGAGGCATGGGGTATATTTCAAGGATGGGAGATATCCAATGGCAGGAGAGAAAGAGATAGAATGCTGAGCTGTTGTTGATCAAGCTGACCCATTTGGCTGAAATATAAATTAAACAAAGGTGAATAATGTAAATTAAGTCACAGAAAAATGGGAACATAGTTTTAGAGCTGGAGGGGGAGTTTGATGTCATTAAGTTCAATGCCCTTAATTTGTAGATGGGGAAACTGAAGCCAAGAGAAGTGAATAGACTGGTTGAAGGTCATAACTCTTTATTAGTAATTTTATCTACTGGTGGCCTTTTTAGTGAGGACTGAGTCAGAATCTGAACTCTGGAATTCCTGACTCCAAACACAATGATTTATCTATGATAGTTTTATGTTTCCCTAATAAGTCTGTGCAGGTAATCTGGAACCATATGTCAAAGGAATTTTATGTGCTAAATTGAGGACTATGTGTTTTATCATAGAAGCAATAAGAAGCTGCTGAAAATTCTTAAACAAGATAGTGACATGATCAAATTTGTATTTTAAGAAGATCTTGACACCTTGATGGGAAACAGACTGAAACAGAGAGATCAGGGAATAAGAGAGTTCCATTAACAATCTTCTAAAATAGCTCAGGTGATGAGTGCCTGGTCTACTCTGCTCTCCACATGATTAGAGAGGAAGGGATGGAAGTGAAAGATATGATGGAATTAGAAGTGACAATACAGAGTAATGATATGATATGGAAGGTAAGGGAGAGTGAAGAAAAGAGTAAGTATCTAGGTGATGGAAAGGATAGTGTGTCCACAACAGGAATGGGGAAGTTAGGAAGAAGGATGGTTTGTGGCATAAATCCCACTGTTTTCACATGTAGCTTTTGAGATGCCAGTGGGCCCTTTGGTTGCAGATGTCCAATAGGTAGTTGATGATTCAGAAACAAAGTTCAGAAGGGATAAACCTAGATATAGAGTAATCTGCATAGAAGTGATAATTGGAGCCATGGGAGCTGCTAAAATTAGCCAAGAAATAAATCTGTCAAGAAGTCATAAACCAAGTTTGAATGAGCTTTTCCATGTATTAACCAATTGAGTTTTGGATTCACTCAAAGCTGTTTATGTGGACCTTGGAGGCAGATATCGCCTCATTCCCACCCAACCTGAGCCTGAATTCAGCTTTCAGCTCTCCTGTACTGCTTACTCTCAGACCTAGTCTCTGATTCTCTGATTCTGTGGAACCTATCTGCCATAGCTTATTCATTGTGTGTGAATTTTGCTTGTTTGTACATACTTTTGTATGTTGTCTCTGCCAGTGGAACATGAAATCCTTGAACAGGGACTCTGTTTCTGCCTTTCCCCCAGGCTTAGGCCTGGTACAGAGTAAGTCCTTAATACATACTTCTTGACTGACTGTTATAAACTCATCACTTTTCCCAGACACCACACAAAATCCTGGTAGCCTTTTTCCCCATGATACTTACATGCTATACCTCTTATTCAACCTTTGGTATACCATTTCTCTGTCCTTTTTACCCAATTGTTTGGGTTTTTTTGTTTGTTTGTTTTGGTTTGTTTTTTAGTATTCATCCTTTATTTTTGAAGAGGACCAATGACACCATGAGCATGATGTCTTGATTTGCATGTGAATTGGATTTAAGTGAGGTAGAGCTGCCCAAAGTCATCCGTCACTCTCTCCCCCAGAGCTCTTGGAGTCCAATGGCAAGACAAAGTGAAGACCACTGGCAGTGGCCTTTTGCTCAATAGACCCCCCTTGCTGACTAAGTACAATAGGTGTGTGGTTCCCAGGTTACTAAAGTCAAGGTTACTGAAGGACAGTTTGTTTAGCGTCCACAGCCTGGATTCCATCTTCCCTTTGCCTCTCAGCAGCAGCTTATCATTTACTTTAATCTTTTCTCCTTCCTCCATTCTCCATTATAACTCACCCTGGTCCGAGAAAATCCACAATCGATTCTGAGAATGTTGTTCCTTCACCTACCAATAGAAGGCTGGAGTGGGGAAAAGGGAATAGCTCCCAAATATCTCCCCCACCCCTCCCCCGCAAGTTACCTCATATGTTATCTAGTTCTATTGCCTTGAATCAGGTTTTACCAAGGATTAACAACATGGCTCACCCAAGTCCTTCCTCAGTGTGACCCCTTTGCTATCATCTAACTCAACTCCATTCAACAAATTTGCCCATCACTCTGCCAGGCACTGAGAGTACAAATTAAGAAAGAAAAAAAAAAACCGGTCCCTGCCTTCAAGGATCATACCTCATCCTGGAGTTCAAATAGCACATCTGGGTGTGATTTTCTCCCAATTTTGACATATACCTTAAAAATGAATTGCTGATTGCTGACCAGTCAGTTACACCTAATGAATAAGCCAATACATATAGCATATGTAAATCTTTAATGAATCAAGCATCTCGTTTCCATTTTAGGAAATTAAATATTCATGCAAGAGCTTATTCCACGAGCAAAATTCAATTCTCGGGAGTGGCTTTACACATTTGCAAGTCACAACTAAATTATGGTCCTTTGAAGTCCCCTACATTTTAATTTCCCTTTGGTATCAATGCTAGGTATTCAATAAACTTAATAGGAAACAATTATAGCTATATTAGATAAGCTTATATCCTCTGGGCTCCTAAAATCCTGGTAATGATTAGAAAGGATGAGAGGCTAGTAAGTAGATTACCAGAACAAATATTTTGTACAGAATTTATGCACTTTTAGTTCTATATTCCATCTGAATGTAAAGAAACAGTTCAATTTCATGTTGAGGTTAGGCTGACATTGATCAGTCCCTGACATCACTTTTGTCTGTTTGCCCTTCCTTCCAGAAGATGCTATTCTTCTATTTCTTTTTCCTTTGGCCGTGGATAATGGGTCAAATTGCGTTTATTCTAGTGGTATCATTTTCTACATCCACTCACATTTTCATTATTTCATCCTGAATCTCAATTATGTCATTAGGTAATAATTTTGTTATTTTTTTGGAGAGAGAATATTCTCACTAGAATAACTGCATACTAATAGGGTCTAACCACAAAGAAAGTTAGATTCTCCTTTTGCCCCCAGAATGGTCGATAATAATCATCATTTCAATTCAGTCCTTTAAATAGTCAAAAGCCTAGAGTTTTAGTCTCTATCCTTCTACCTACCTAAAATGAACATCAAAGTGTCATAGACTTGGAGGTGGCTTAGAAATCATCGTCATTTTGCAAGTGAGGAAACTGAGGCCTAGAGAGGTAAATTGTCTTAATCACAGTCATATAATTGGTGAGGGGACTATGCAAGATTAAGTTACAAGATTCAAAGGATCATACATTTAGGGCTGGAAGGGGCCTTAGAGCCCACTGATTCCAATTCCCCTATTCTGCACATGAGGAAACTGAAGCACAAAAAGGAGAAGTGAGTTGTCCAGGGTCATGTAATTAGTATTCATTTGAAACAGGATTTGAATCCAGGTCCTCTTACTCCTATCCCTTGTGTCCTCATACTATAGATAGTGCTGCTGTAGAATAGCAAAGGCTTTTCTTTTCTTTTCTTTTTGTATTCTCATTCCTGGAGAGAGGCTATCTAATGCTTTCACATATACCTCCTTCTTGTGACCCCCTCTGCTCCTGGAGTGCTCCCCAACAGGTTTTCTTTGAACCTATGGAAGATGCGATTACAGTCCAATACTTTTATTCAACTATAGAAAGCAGGTATTTCTTCCAATTGTACAATAGTCAGCAGAATATTAAATGTAAACTAATGATAGAATGATAGGGACTTGTCCCAGGACCATTTCCTTAGACATGCCATAAAATATTAGCAAAATGAGATGGTTATGTTAACAATCTAACCTCCTAATCGAGGTATACTCTGAGCCCAAGTAAGGTTGAGCATTTTACTGTGGGTCACTCATTTATCAATAGGCTCTGAGAGATTAGAACCCAAGTCATCTTCCCACTCATGCCAGGTCTCTATTTAATATAGCACTCTGCTTCTCAAGCACAAACACACCTTAACTTGACTTTTGAAATCTCAGGGAAGAGAGACATTAATTTCTAGTCATCATTTTAAGAATCTGCTTCTTCAAGTAGCACAGAAAGAAAAATTTTCTAAACCAACTACAATTTTCAAACCAACTTCCCTTGTTAGGAAGGGAGGGACAAAGCTTCCATCAACTTTGCCAGAGTTTAGCCTGAGCACAGGCTGCCAAAAGCGCAAAATCTATCCATAAGTGGGGGTTGAATGACTGGTACATAGTCCCAATGTTCCTAGGGTGCTGAGCTGAATGAAACAATAGGGTCAGCCATTATGTTTCTGGATGGAGAGATAAAGGAGATTTTTTTTCCCCGTTCAATGCCATATTCAGCAATTCTAGTGGCTGTATGGTATTTTCTAAATGAAGTGACTTTTCTACTTTTTCTATTTTTCTATTTCACAATAATGGCTATTTTGGGGAAGTCTACATTTATTTTTGTCCATCAATATCTTTGCAGTAATATCATCACCAGGCTCATCCAATATCATGTCTACATGACAGTTGAGGCGACAAAGGGACGTTGAACATAGTAGGTGGTTTGTGGAATCACAAAATTTGAATCTGGGAAAAAACAGGTCTACATGCTTATCTCCTTTTCCCTCCCTCCCATTTCCTGGCTCTAGAGCAGTTTCCCATTCATAGAGAACAATCCTGTGGCTAAGTATCCTTTTAACCCTCTCCTTCACCTCCTATATCCAATCTGTTAGCCAATCCTTTCAGTTCTGCCTCTGGAATACTTCTCCCACCCTCCACTTCTCTTCACCCATGCAATCACCACTGTCTCAGAGGTTCAGTTCATTCATATGGACTATGATAATAACCTCCTAATTAGTCTCTCTGACCCAAGTTTCTCTCCTCTCCAATCCACCAACCATGCAAATGCCTAAGTGATATTTGTAAATCACAGGCTACTTTCTAAATGTTGTAGAGACAAAGCTAAGGTCCCTGGGTGCAGAGCTGCCTTGTCCTCTGGCAATTCTGGATTCTACTGGTTCCATGTTACCTCTAGGATCAAATATGAAGTCGCCCATTTACCATTTAAAGCTATTCTCAATCTGCTTCCAGTCTACCTTTCCTGCATTATAACACATTATTGTTACTTGGTGCTCCTGTCAACTTGGCATTCTTACTGTTCTTCAAAGACACTACTTCATCTCCTCTTCTATGCCTTTGCACATCTCTCATCTTTACTTCTTAGAATCTCTAGCTCCTGTGAACTTTGAGCTCAAGTTCTACCTCTTTCATGGAGACTTCCCTGATTTTACCCAGGTCTCATACCCTTGAATTCAGTTTGTATATATTCTCTCTCTCTCTCCTTCTCTCTCTCTCCACCCCCCTCTTTCTCTCTCTCTCTGTCGCTCTCTCTGTCTCTCTCTGTCTCTCTCTCTCTGTCTCTCTATCTCTCTCTCTCTCGCTCTCTCTCTCTTCCTCTCCTTCTTCTCTGTCTTTGTCTCTTTTGTCCAGAGTGCTAAATAATGCCTTTGCCACCATCTAACTAATGCCACAATGAAAACTACAAGGAATATTGTAGCTAAATTTCCAGATAAATTTATTTAATTGTAGCCAAATTTGCAGAATTCACAAAACAAGGAGAGAATTCTACAAACAGCCAGAAAGAAATAATTCAAATACGAAGGAGTCACAGTCAGGATTACATAGGATTTAGCAGCTTCTACATTAAAGGATAGATAGCCTTGGAATTTATTCTCTTTCTATGTAGAATCCTTCTAAATGCCTTAATAATAATAAAGTTCTTTTTAAAAATATGGAATAGGAGTCAAGATGGCTGCATAGAAGCAGAACTCCATGAGATCCCCCTATAAACACGTCATATACCTGTAAAATCTGACTCTAAACAAATTTTAGAGCTCCAGAACCCACAAAATGACAGAGTAACAAAGCTCCCGCTGAAGGCAGCCCAGCAGGCAGACTGGAAGGGTTCATCTCAGCACACTGGGAGCTGAGACCAGTCCTACCCCAGTTTTATCCCAGGGTGGCCAAGTAGAACTGCAGTGGGAGCACTCAGGAGAGTGGATTACCAGCAGCTGTGGCAGATTCCAGAATTATCAACACATAAGAGCCAAGGACAAAGTGAAAGGTCAGTGGAACTTGGCCAAATTTGGGGGAGAGACATGGATCTGGCCATCTGCCCTCAGGGCGAGAAGCAGGAGCAGAGGCCCTGAAGCAGCCTCCACATGGCTGCTTCGGGGCTCCCAACCTGCAGATTTCAGGGGGCCCAAGTGACCATTCAGATGCTAAGGGTTCTTGCATTAACCTGACTGGATCTGGATCGTGGTCTTGGGTGGTGGTCCTGAGGTGCGTGATGAGTGAGCCAAAGCTGGTGGGGACTGAAGAGATGGCAGCCCCCTAATAGCTCCGGCAGCTGTGAAAACCCCAGTAATTTGGGACAAAGCTCTCCTCTCTGATAGCAGAATTCTACTGTGGCAAAGAGGTCAAAAGTCAAATAATTGACTGGCAACATGACCAGGCAAAGGAAGGAAAGCAAACTCAGCAGTCAAACTTTACATTCCTTTTTGGGGTACTAAAAGGATCAAAGCATAGAACAGGAGGAAGACAATACAGTCAGAACTTCGGCACCAAAAGCTTCCAAGAAAAATAGCAACTGGTTACAGGCCATAGAGGAGATTAAGAAGGATTTGGAACACCAAATAAGACAGGCAGCTAGGTGATAAAGTGAATAGAGCAAAGGCCCTGGAGTCAGGAGGACTTGAGTTCAAATATGGCCTCAGACAGTTAACACAAAAACTAGCCATGTGACCTTGGGAAAGTCACTTAACCCCAATTGCCTTGCAAAAAGCAAATAAATAAACAAACAAACAAATAAATAAATAGATGATTGATAGATAGATAAATATAAAAATAAATTTAAAAAGA
>CM053585.1:543857756-543888398 GCA_028646515.1 Pseudochirops corinnae
ATTGGGAAGAGAAATGAGAATGATGCAAGAAAATCATGAAAAAGAGTCAACAACCTGACCAAAGAAAATAACACCTTAAAAAAAATAGATTAACTCTAATGGCAAAGGAGGCTCAAAAAGCCAATGAGGAGGAGAATGCCTTAAAAAGCCAAATTTGCCAGATGAAAAAAGAATCTCAAAAGTTCACTGAAGATAATAATTCCTTCAGAATTAGAGTGGAGCAAATGCAAGCAAATGACTTTATGTGAAATCAAGATATTATTAAGCAGATCCAAACAAATGAAAAAATAGAAGGCAATGTGAAATATCTCCTTGAAAAACCCAGTGACCTGGAAAATAGATCCAGGAGAGACAATTTAAAAATTGTTGGACTACCTGAAAGCCATGATCAAAAAAAGAACCTAGAAATCATCCTTCAAGAAATGCTCAAGCAAAAATGCCCTGATATTTTAGAACCAGAGGGCAAAATAGAACTTGAAAGAATTTACCAATCACCTCTTGAAAGAGATCCCAAAAAGAAAACTCCTAGGAATGTTATAGACAGGTTAAAGAGTTCCCAGATCAAGGAGAAAATATTACAAGCAGCCAAGAAGAAACAATTTGAATACTGTGGGAAAACAATCAGGATAACACAGGATCTAGCCGCTTCTACATTAAGGGATCAAAGCACCTGGAATATGATATTCTGGAGATCAAGGGAGCTAGGATTAAAACCAAGAATCACCTACCCAGCAAAATTGAGTATAATGAATGTTTTAGGGGAAAATACAGTCATTCCATGAGGTGGAGGACTTTCAAGCGTTCTTGCTGAAAAAACCAGAACTGAATAGAAAATTTGACATTCAAATGCAAGAAGCATGAGAAGGTAAACATGGAAAAGAAATGATAAGGAAATAATCAAAGTTGAACGATTTACATGCCAACATGGAAAAACAGTAATGGTAACTTATGCAACTTTTCTCAGAATGAGGATAGGTGAAGGGAATACACACACATATATATGTGTGTGTGTGTGTGTATGTGTGTGTGTGTGTTTGTGTGTGTATGTATGTATGCATGTATATATATATGTATATATACATACACATATATCTATATAGGAGTGTATATATGCATATGGATACATAAGTGAGTGTGTATATAGGTGTACATAGACAGAGGGCATAGGATCAATTGAATAAGAAGGGATGATATTTTAAAAGGTGAAATTGAGAGGTGAGAGAGGAATAGAATGAGAGGAAACAGGGAGAGAAAGAATGGAGTTAATCATCACATACAGAAGAGACAAGGGATAATTGTTACATTGGAGGGGAAGAACAGGAAGGAAAAAGGGAATGGGTCAACCTTAGTCTCCTTGAATTTGGCTTTGGGAAAGAATGCCTTACACTCTAAATTGAGTAACTTGCCCTGAAGGAGAGTAGGGGTGAAGGGTATGAGAGGGGGGATGATTGAGGGGAGGGCAGGTTGAGTGGGAGAGTTGTTAGAAGCACACACTTTTGTAAAGGGACAGGGACAAAGTAGAGAATAGAACAAGTGGGGGGTGGAATAGGATGGAGGGAAATATGCTCAATCTTTCACAATATGTCCATTGTGGAGATGTTCTGCATAACTACACATTTATGGCCTGTATTAAATTGCTTGTCTTTCTAGTGGGGGTGGGTGACAAGAGAGGAAGGGAAAGAATCTAGATTTTTAAAAATATGGACTAAAACAAGAATTTCCAAAACACAGTACAATAAAAAATATGATTGTATATGAAATTGCAGCTCTGCAACAAAATTATCATATACATCTCTTTTTTTTTCCCTTTTTTGGTTCTATTCCCCTCCCACCCTAGAGATGGATATCATTAGATACAATTAGATATATGAATGTAAAATTATTCTATATGAACTTCCATCTATCATTTCTTTCTGTGGATGCAGATGCATCTATATATGTCCGTTATAGTTAATTTGGGTATTTATAATAAGCAAAATATCTTATTTACTCAATGTCATTCTTAACCAGCATTATTGCTACTGTATATAATATTTCTTTGGTCCTATTTATGCAAGTCTTTCCAAGTTTTTTTTAAATCATTGAGCTCATCATTTCTTATGTCACAGTAGTAATCCATTGCAATCATATACCACAACTTGTTCAGTCATAACTCAACTGATAGGAATCTATGCAATTTCCAATTCTTTGCCACTGCAAAGAGAGCTATTATAAACAACCTGGGACATATAGGTTATTTTCCTTTTTCCCTAAGCATCTTTGGAAAGAAACCAAGTAGTAACATTGCTTGGTCAAAGGGTCGAGGTAGTTTAATAAACCTTTGGGCAAAATTCCACATTGCTCTCCAAAATGGTTGGTTCAGTTCACAATTCCACCAACAGTGAATTAGTGTTCCAATTTTTCCACATCCTCTCCATCATTTGTCACTTCCCTTTCTATATTTTAGTCAGTCTGGTAGGTATAAAATGATAACTCAAGGTTGTTTTAATCTGCGTTTCTCTATTGAATAATGATATAGAGCATTTTCATATGAGTATAAATTGTTTTAATTTCTTTATTTGAAAAAAATTATTATTAATAGTTATGTTGAAGTTGAATGCATTATCTTCCTATATAGAAATGGAAATAGTTTAATTTTATTGAGTCTCTCATGATTTCTCTTTCATGTTTATCTTTTTTTTTTAATCCTTTTTATGCTTCTCTTAAGTTATATATTTGAAAATCAAATTTTGTATTCAAAACTTGTCTTTGTTTTCTGGAAAGCTTGAAATTCCTCTGTTTCATTAAATATAAATTTTTCCCCTGGAAGGATTATACTCAGTACTGCTGGGTAGGTTATTCTTGTTTGTAATCCCAGATATGTTGCCTTCCAAACTATCTTATTCCAAATCTTGCATTCCTTTATGATGCAGATGCTAAGTTTTGTTTCATCCTACCTGTGACTACGTGATATTTGAATGGTTTCTTATTGGGTGCTTGCAATATTTTGTCTTTCTCTTGCAAACTCTGTAATTTAGCTATAATCTTCTTGGGAGTTTTCATTTTTTGGATCACTTTCAGGGGGTGATCAGTATATTCTTTTGATTTCTATTTTACCGTCTACTGATAGGGTGTTGGGGCAGTTTTCCTTGATTGTTTCTTGGACTAGGATGTCTAACCTCCTTCTTCCATTATGTCTTTCAGGTAGTCCAATAATTCTTAAATTTTCTCTTCTTGATCTGTTCTCCAGGTCATTTTTTTCGGATGAGATATTTCACATTTCCAACTATTTTTCATTCTTTTGACATTGTTTCATTCTTTCTTGATGTTTCATGAGTCATTAGCTACCACCTGCCCAATTCTAACTTTTAAGGAATCATTTTCTTCAGTGAACTTTTGTACCTCTTTTTTTTTTTCATTTGGCCAATTCTGGTATTATTCTCTTCAGTATTCTTTGCTCTTTTGCTAAGCTATTGTCTTTTCATATTTTTTTCCTCCATTCTCACTTCTCTACCTCATTTTCCTCTACCAGCCTTATTTCATTTTGAGAAGAAAATTTAGTTCTTCCAGATATTTTTGTTGGGCTCATGCCCAATTTACTTTTTTTTCTTTGTGGCTTTGTCCATAGTTGTTTTGACATCATTGTCTTCTGTTTTTCCATCTTGATCTTCCCTGTTACCATAGTAGTTTTTTATGGTCATGTATTTCTTTGGCTTTATTCATTTTAAGCCTATTTTCTTAGTTTTTAACTTTATGTTAAATGTGTGCTTGTTCCTGCTGTGGATCAGGAAGGTAACTGTCCCAAGCTTCACACTTTTAATAATGCTATTTTTAGAGCTAGTTCTGGTGATTTGGAAGTTTTCAGCACTTCCAAGTTGAGGTCATCTGGGGAAAGGTATGGTCACTGCTCTTCTGGTCCACTCTCTGGTCCTTACCCAGAAAAGCTACTTGGTCTCTTAGGGCTGAAATTAATACTGCTCCTCAGAGCCCCTCTTCCCTTTGTCAGGAAAATGATATTGTACATTGGAGTCTCTGAATTCTTGGGCCTGGAAGTCATACTATTCTTCAGAGTCCTTTATTTCTTATGAGAGAAAATTTTCCTCTCTGGTCCTTGAACTGTGACCCAGAAATGGGGATAAGCAAAGGAATTGTCAGATACCTTCCCATCCTTCATCCAGTGCCAACACTGAGGTTCCCTGCAGTCTCATTCTCACCACTTGCCAGGTCCAATTACCATTTCTGGCTTGAGAGCTCACAAAGTTGCTTGTTTCTGTCACTAGTACCCATTCCCACCCTGGTACTTCATTCAAATGAGCTCCGGGTCTGCCTCCAACCCAGTGTAACAGGTCTCTCTTTCCAACCTCCTAACTCAGTGGTTCTCAACCTATGGGTTATGTTCAGTTTGTAACAATGAAAATACATCCTGCATATCAGATATTTACATTACAATTCATAACAGTAGCAAAATTATAGTTATGAAATAGCAACAAAAATAATTTTATGGTTGGGGTCACTACAACATGACAAACTGTATTAAAGGGTCATGGCATTAGGAAGGTTGAGAACCACTGTCCTAACTTGTCTTGCCTGGAAGAATGTCTCACTCTGACCTTGTGTTGGCTCTACCACCCCTAGAATTTGACTTGTAATTATTTTGAGGTTGTTTTTAGGGAAATACTGGAAGGGCTCAGCTGAGTACTTCCTCTATTCTATCATCTTGGCTCCACCCCTGGAAGTCTATATTGTAATCTCTTAATAAATGCTTAATCATTGATTAACAGATTTTACCTTCTTCTGAGTAGATATTGTTTAATTAAAAGAGAAGTATAAGAGGTGAGGGTCTATGGATGTGGAACATTGTATATACTTCCATACTCATTGATGAGTTGATTAGCTTGGCTCCAATACTTTTATACCCTCTTATAATGAATTTCTTACTAGGGAGGAGATGGGAAATATTCAGAAATAAAGGTGATGATGAAATAAAAACAGGAATAATTTTTAAAAAGAAACACGAAATAAGGCATACAACTTCTTTTAATTATTACTTTTAATACAATGCTAATTTTAAAAAAATATTTACTCTATGATCCAAGGAGTTTTATTAGGAGCATCATCAGTTTGGCTTGATTATCTTCTGCTTAATGGGAGTTTGACAGACTAAATGCTGGGGACCAACCTAAGAAAAGGAAGTAATAATTACACTCCTGATATATTCCAAGAGCATTTGTAGCTTTGCTAATAACAGCCATTCTGGTAGGAGCATAATCTCTTTAGCTCCATTTTACAGATGAGAAAAAGAGGCATAGTAAGGAATATTGTTCTACTCAAAGTCATACTTTTAATGTAGGAAAAAGACTACTGAGCTGGAGTCAAAAATTCTTTACATAAGGATCCCAGTTCTGCCATGTTGCAGCTATACAGTCTTACACAAGTTCTTTCTCTTCTCTGGGCCTCAGTTTCCTCACTCATTAAATCAAGTGTTTGATCTAGATTTCTACTGGGCTTCCTCCTAATTCAGACATTTAGTGAATCTATATTTTTGTGATATAGAAGGCAAAAGGCATGATGTAAACATAAGGGATGGTCCCCTGAAACTCAATCTTGCTTTTTTCTGGAACCTATAGCCACTTGAAATAGAGATCATAAACACTGTGAGCTTGGAAAATGAAATTGTACAAAGCATTATAGAACTAGTAAAGCAGGGAAAGTGGGGAACAGTGGATTTAAAATTGAATTCTATCAAACACTTAATTTATTTTTAAAAAAAAAGAAACAAAGAGTCAACAAACTCTGGGTCTATGAACTTGACAGATGCCTGGGGAAACAAATCATAGCAAAAGTGGTTACTGACCTAAATGAAACATTGAATACAAAGAGTCAATATGGTTCATCAAGGACTGGTCATATTACATTAGCCTCATTTCTTAAAAAAATCAGGATTATTGATTGAGTTGATCAATAAAATGCTAGAAATATAGATTACTTTGGTTTCAACAAAGAATATTGTAAAGTGCATCATACTATTATTGTGGACAAGATGGAGAGGTGTGAGCTAAGTCATAAGATGATTAGATAGATTTAGAAGTGGTTGAATGGTGAGAAGCCAGGCACCATTGTAAATGATTACAAGTCATCTTGGGAGGAAGTCTTCAGTGGAGTGCCCCAGGAATTGGTGCTTGGGCTGGTGATGTATAATACCCTTGCCCACTACCATGGAATTGTCATCAAATTCTCAAGGGCCATGAGATACATACACACATATATGTATACTTATATGTTATTAGGTTAGAGGAGCATGTTTCAGGAATTAAAAAGTGATAATCCCACTAACTACAGGTCTAGTCAGACGCCATATTTAGTATTATGTTTATGTCTATACAATATAATTTAAGGACATTAGGAACCTGGAGAGTGCCCAGAAGAAGACAATTGGGATAGCAAAAGATCTTGAGTTCATGTGATATGAGAATCAATTAAAGGAACTGAAGATACTTGGCCTAGGGAAGGGAAGAACAATGGAGACAAGACAGCTCTGTTGAAGGATCTGATAAGTCATCTTGTGAAAGTGGGATTCAATTTGTTCTACTTGGCCCTGATAGTGATATAAGCAATGAGAAAGAATCATATATTGACCAATTCAGGTTTGATGTCCAAAAAAAAAAAAAAGTTCTAGCCATTAATGCTATGTTAAAAAAAATGGACAGCTTTAAAAAGTGTCTTCTCAATAGGGATCTTTAATAAGATATTAAAGAGTCATTTGTTGGGTAATTATATTACAATTCCTTTTGAATATTAATTGGACAGATTGGCCACTGAGGCTCTTTTCCACTCTCAAATTTTGTTCTCAGATTCTATACACATAGACCTCAGATTGACAGTATAAACATGACCATATCCTGTACACATATCCTTTAAATGCATCTCCCTATCAATACAAGATAACATTTAAAATACTTTTATAAAAAAATACTTTTACAATGATTATCTTGACAATTAGAAAGGATTTTATGAATTTATTTTGTTTGATTTGTCTTTGAACTACTCTTAAAAATGACTTTTAAGAAAACCCCATAATGAATGCAGCATGAAGATTTTGGCAACCCACCGTCAACATTACAAAGTTAAAAACCCATCTGTCCTCCCAGCAGTTAGGCAATAATATTGTGGCTCTTTTCTAGATTAATGAAAACATTTAAAATGCCATGTTATCAGACAACAGAGCTGATGATGTATGGAGCTGCTTGGTTCTAGCATCCAAAAGCCATAATGTGAAAAGGAATAGGGATACTCATACCGGGATGAAAGGAATAATCTGCAGGCAGTACCTGGAAATACTCAGGTATGTGAGCTATATTTGACTGCTCTCTTGTTTGTAGGCCTTGGCAATCCTTTTAGAACTGTTGGTTTTTTTGCCTATCTATAGCTTAATCAATACACATCAAAATCATGGGGAAGAGAACATCGAAGCCAATGACAATCTTAGTGCGCTTCATTTGTATGTTGTTTCCTCTGATAGAAAATAAACTACTCCAGAGCAGATATTGGATCTTTTTTAAATATATTTTTATGCCCTAGAGCAGTGGTTCTCAACCTTGCTAATGCTGTGACCCTTTAATACTCGACCCACCTGTAGACGAATAGAGGAGGTTCCTAAGACCATCAGAAATATGTGTTTTCTGATGGTCTTAAGCAATCCCTGTGAAAGGGTCATTCGACCCAGAAGGAGTCACGACTCACAGGTTGAGAACCGTTGCCCTATAGCCTTGAACACTTCCTATGGCATACTGGTCGATTGATTGAGTTTTTGGCACACTGTGATCCTCAGATGTCTTTCATATGAAGGACAGCCTAACAACCTCTTCCCCATTTTCGACAAGAATTCATGTTTTGCCTATTAGATGTCATCTCCGACTGAATTTTCTAGATCTTTTTAGACCCACTATAGGAATTCTAGCTCCCAGTTTTCTCTCATCTGCAAATTTGATGAACATGCCATCTCTGCCTTTCTAAACCACTGATAAATGATTAGGAGTACAGCTGAGATGCTCATTTCTTTTTTATGTGAAGAAAAAAATGAGAGAGATTTAGAGGGAAAGGACCACTTATCAAAATTATATCTCCTTTTCCATACCAACATATCCCATGTCAGTCACCTAAGCACAAACACAGGAACAGAGATTTCCCTGTGTGGGAATAATTTCCTTTTCTCTATTTCACAATGTAACAACCTGATCAATGCCTTAGGTTGTGTGTCCACCACGCTGAAATACGAATCTTAGGAGCAAAGTGGTGTGATCTCTCTGACTTTGTGATGCCCTGATGTTGTGATAGAGCTGGCCTAACATCCACTCTTCACAGTGACACAGAGCACATCAAATCCCTTTAGGAGAGACTTGCGTCCCTAACTTCACATAAGTCTATCATAAGGAATCCACCCAAAGTGCTGGAACTGTTTTGTATTACTCTCCATGAATGAATGAAGAAAGGATATTTCGGGCTTTTCTTATATATAAACACTGTGGTTAATTCTGGGGACACAATACAAAATGTGGCAGTCCTTGCTATAAAGAGCTCACACTCTAATGGAGGAGATGACACAGATGGAAAGTTTCATGTGTATGTTGGATGGAAAGGCCCCATGGTCCTTAGGATCCAACCTTGAACACCATGTCCTAAAGCAAGTGGTGATATCATCTCTTATCTGTCTCTACACATCTGAGTTTCAAACTCCTCCTCATCAGTAAATACAATGGTAGAAGTTTGTTATAAGAAAAATGCTGTGTAATATGTCTAATTGCTTCAGTGGGTCTTTATGGACAGGAACTTGAAGCCTGTCACAATCTCACCCCTCTCCCCTGGATAATCCTAAGCATCTTGATGTCCTTCCTTTAATGTGGTACCAAGAACAAGTCACAGTATTCTAATGTGCGGCCTGACCAGGATAGATTGTACTAATGTTGTTTCTGCTATACTGGTTAAGTTTCTATCCCTTTGTTTAATGCCTCCTCTTATATAGGTAGTACTATCTACACTACAAGCTACTGCACCCCTAGTTGGGCCCTCCCTGAGTTGCTTTCAGGACATTAGCCTGTAATGAACTAAAGTGGGGTTTAATGAAGAACAATTTGGAAGTTTAAATAGGGGTAATGCAATTTTCCCAATGGAGCAGCAAAGTGAAGCCATGGATAGAGTTTTGGATATGGAGTCAGGAAGCCTCATCTTCCTGAGTTCAAATCTGGCATCAAACACTTACTAGCTGGGTGATCCTGGGCAAGTCACTTAACCCTGTTTGCCTCAGTTTACTCATGCATAAAATGAGTTAGAGAAAGAAATGGCAAACTACTCTAGTATCTTGGCCAAGAAAACCTCAAAAAGGGGAAGGGGATCACAAAGACTTGGACATAACTAAAAAACAACTGAATATTTTCCCAGGAGGCTGAGTAGCATGGGCCTCCTTCAAAGCCATTGAGATCCCTCTCACTGGACTTGTTCAGACAAAGGCTAGATAACCAGTAGGTGGGGAAGATGTAAAAGGAATTATTCCTCAGAGTTGAACTAGATGCCTCTGTAGTCTTTTCCAACTCTGTGATTATGTGGTTTATGGTTTATTTTCAAGTTTTTACTTCCTAGACATCTTCCAGGAATATTCATTAAGATGAATAAGACTACCAGTATGTTTAGTAGAAAGAGCCTTAGATTTGTAATAAGAAAGAATGGGCAACACTCCTGAACTATATACTTACTGTTTGGCTCTGGTAAAGTCATTTGGATATCTCTTCTAAGAGCTTCGGTTTCCACACCTCTAAAATGAAACTTATAATATTTGCACTACCTATCCCATGGAGGATTGTAAGCATCCAATAAAATAAGGAACGTGATGCTTTTTTGCAAGTTACAGAATTCTATATAAATTCATCCATGGCTGAATGTAGTTGAGATGCTAAAAATGCCCCTTTAATTTAGTTTGCTGTAGTGAATTGGCAAGATTATACTTAATGCAAAACTATATTCACATATAGCCTATTTTCACAGAGAGCTAAGCCATGTTTATTCACTGGGAAGGACTTTTTAAAAAGATATATTTGAGTGTGAAGCTTGCTTTATGGATAGAAGAATGTCTTTTTCCAAGTTTAGAAACCACTCAAAATTTGTAATTTCTGCATCTGACCTAGCTAGGACCTTTTAACTTATGGCTTCTTTTCACTAGTGGGATGTGTAAGGGAAGTGTAGAGAAAAAGGTGTATCCAGTTTTTCAAGGAAAGCATCCAATCCCAGCCTATCATTCACATAAATTCTCATATATATCCAGGAATCTTTTCCCTTGAACTAGTTACTTGTTTATTTGGCCACCCTGACACCCTCTTTTTTCAGTTTTAACATCTATGTGAATCACAAAAAAAAGAAGTGAGCTGCCTAATTGCATGATCAGAAAACCCCATTATTTATTTCAGCGAGGAAATATTCCTATTTTTCACATCTCTCTTCTCATTAAGAAAAGTGTAGCTTTCAAAATATGCTGTCCATTCAAAAAAAAAAAAAGACTTGACTCATAACCTTTTAATTATCTACTACCCCATACTCTCTTTTAAAGACTGTGAATTCTTCTAACATTAGCTTGCTACTTTATATGGTATGAGAGGTAGCTGCTGAATCAGTTGGACAATTGATTGAAGCTAATTGTTATGCCATGAAACTATGCATCCTAGCAGCCCACCCCCATCCCTGGATGGAAGAAGGTGACCTTCAGTTCTTCCTTTTATAAACTGATTGTGCCTCACTCTAATTTCCCAAACCATAGGAATCATGTACTTGGTTTTGACTCCAGGTTCACTCAAAGGCAAACACATCATTGCCCAGGAGTCCATTCGTCAGTCACTGAGTTCAGAGAGAGTGAGTGTGGAAGTCAGGAAGCCAGTTCAGAGCTCAGAATGATCGTGTTTCCATTTATAGCAGTAGTTCAAAAAGGAAATCTTGCCGCAGTGAAGTCCAAATATTTCCTCTGCTGACTGAAGCTCTTGGTCAGACTTCCATATTGCAAATCAGCTTTTCAAAAACTGTTTGTTAGGCAAAAAATTTTGCATTTCTAGCATTTTTCTTATGTCCTCACTCCCAAGTGGAATAAATGTGAATATTGCATGGGACTACCCAGTTGCAAGCAGAGCAGGTTTTTTGTTTTTTATGTGACCACCTACATGGTGAGATGTGAATCCAGATCCACCAACCTAAAGCTGGTTATGAAAGACAAACTATCATGGTGGCAGTAATTGTAGAAATTGCTTGGGGGCTCAAAAATCTTTTAAAAGGATTTTTTGTTGTTGTTTTAAGGAGGGGATACTTTTTTAAAAAGTACCAAGCAGTGTCCTGATAGTACAACATAAAAAAATAAATTAAATGAATATTGAAAGAAACCTCAATAAAGAAAAAAAAAAACTCCTGGAAATTTTCCTGTTAAACTTAATAAACTCTGAGTCTAACAGTGAGTAGTAGAGTTTTTAAACCTGATGTGTCCCCATTTTATATTCAGTCAGCAGGTCGGGAGTTGGGACCCTTCTAAGAACCACCCCTCTCAACTCTAAGAAAATTTACAGGGATATATTTTTTTGCTGTAGTTAACTTCCTGGTAAAGAGGAAAAACAAAAGAAATAAAAAGAAGACAAGGAAATACCAGGATTTAGTGTTAAGAAGGCAAATTAAACTAAACAGAAACAGAAGCAAAACAAAATACAACAAAAACCTTACAGTGTTTGCTTTGCTCTAGGGTTAATAAACATTTAGCCAATCAGCCTAGACTTTGGTCCTCTCTTTGTCAGAGAGAGAGAGACAGAGAGAGAGACAGATAAAGAGAGAGAGACAGAGACGGAGGGCAGGGGGAGACAGAGATAGATGCAGAGAGAGACAGAGACAGAGACACAAAGGGAGAGATTTTCATGGACACAGTTTAGAAGGCACGTGTGTAGAATGATGACCCTGAGGCATTATGATATTCTAGATCAATGGAGGAAAAGGGATTTAAGTCTTCTAGAATTTAATTTCAGTTGCCAGCATGTCAGAAACTCAAAAAGGTTTCTTTTTTATCCTGATAACCAGAGAGTCCAATATGGCAGATATTTCATTCCTAATATTCTCCAGTTAATGAGACACCTAATATCTTTAGGAGATAATGAATACATCCTCTAAATTTGTTTTAATATCAACTAGGCCACTGGTTCTTCCAACATGAAGAACTTAACACAATGGATGGATCATCGGACTTGGACTCAGGAAGACTTGGGTTCAATCCCTAACCTGGATATTTACAAGTATTTTTACCCTGGTCAAGTCATAACCTCTTTCAATCTCAGTTTCCTCATTTATAAAATGGGAGTAACAAGAGTATCAACTTTATAGGGGAATTGTGCAAATAAAGGAGAAGACTATGACCTTCTTTGCAAACCTTAAAGCACCACATAGAAATGTTAGCTCTGATTGTTATTGGAATCCTGTACTCTGTTAGCAAGTCAGCCTAGTGTGAGAATGCCTCCTGAGAAGGAATTGCTTGGAAGGTGAGGGAAGTATCTCTGTGCCCTGTGTGGGCATCAGCACTGTAATTAAGCTGCCTTCTCATCCTGGGCATCCTTGGGTCATGCCAGTCCTTTTCTCCCATTGACGAGTTCCTTCTGAAACCTCTTTTCTGGGGATGGGCCAAGCACAGCCCATCTTCATTCCCCTCCTAAACTAGGATGCTTCTGACTGTCTAGTCTTCACCACTTTGCCCTCATGCTAACACCTCTCTTTCTACCCCTTTCAGTCCTCTTTTATGGTTTGGCTGCTTCCATTAGAATATAAGCTCCTTTGTCTTTTCTTATTTTGTATTTAGATGTAAAATAAAAATACGAGTATGTATTTATATATGTGTATGCATACATGTAGATATATGTGTAGATATATCTCTGTGCACATACACGTGTATGTACATATAATTGTGTACAAACATTTGTGGTTTTGTTTCTATTTGCATTTTCAGCCCTTAGTACAGAGCCTAGCATGTAGGAAATCCCTGATTGTCCCTACCCACTTGAACAGAGGATAACCTGGGGTGTTTTGGAACTAATTTAGACCAGTACCATCTAAGCACTGTTGCCAGAGTAACACCAATGATGATCTACAATGGGAGCCAAAGCAAATGAGACATGGAGAAGAAAAGGCATTTCAGAATTCTTCAAGGGGCACTTCAGTGCATACTGAAGTGGAACTTGCTGAGAACTCCACAAGCCAGACTAGGATTTCCAATAATCATAAACAGTAAGTTGGCCACTTTTCATATTAGTTCTCTGAATTTAAGCCCATTTTCTCCTGGATTTTGTATGAATTTGTGGGACCGTATGCCCTAGTCTGGGAAGGTGTTTTGTACACCTGTTTTTATTTACTAAGCAAACACCTGTTTCTACAAATTAAGTAAATACCAGTGGACACTCAGAAGTGGTAATCCCAGAGAAACCATTCCTAGCTTCTAAGGGATACCCCTAAAGCACTGAGATTCTAGTAGTCTCTCTTGGGGATCCACCCTGCCTATGTGAGGAGAAGTTGGGATGGTGAGCTCAGAGAAGGTTCCATACAAAGAAAAGAAAAAAAAAAATAGTTATTTCCCTCAAGGAGCAGGGGAATATGTACTTGCCAAAAGTCTTGTCTACTATCTCAGAGGATTTCCAGCACAGATCAAAGAAGGCAGCTGGGTGGCATGATGGCTAGAGCCTGGAGTTGGGAAGACTGAGTCAAATACAGCTTCAGACACCTGTTAACTGTCACCTTAAGAAAGTTATGTAACTTCTCTTTGCCTCAGTTTTCTCAACTGTAAAAAGGGGATGATAGAACTTACCTCCCAGATTTGTTTTGAGGATGAAACAAGACAATGTTTATACAGCACTTAGCACAGTGCTTTGCAGTTAGTAGGAATTCTGTGGATGTTAGTCATTTATTGCTGTTATTTTCAAAGAGACCTCCTACAGGTGATGCAGCCCTCTAGTATTGCCTGTTTGCATAGTCCTGGTTATCTTATTGCTTTTGTGGAGTAGGAGGGCTC
Organism: Pseudochirops corinnae; assembly: GCA_028646515.1. Lineage (NCBI taxonomy): Eukaryota > Metazoa > Chordata > Mammalia > Diprotodontia > Pseudocheiridae > Pseudochirops > Pseudochirops corinnae. The sequence continues at coordinate 543,871,798 of CM053585.1, forward strand.
TGTCTAGGGTCTGAGAAAATGTGGACCACATGAATCAAGGAAACATTGAATAACAATGATATTGAACCCTCTACTTGCCTCACATGTAAGCTACTTTAGAATCTATGATCCAACTTTAGCAGGAGAGGAAGAGAATGTTTAGACTCCCCAATTCCCAGAAAAATAAAAATGCTCCCTGGCATTATTCTTGTCCTTCTACCCCCTCTGTTCTTGGCCTGTCTGATTCCCAGACAGGGGAATTTCGTTTCAGAAATGCCCATTGCTCTGAGCATAAAAATGAACTTCCAATGAGACAATGCACCTGGTCTGTCCCATCGGGTGCTTAACCCCTGATTATTGACCTCTTGCTTTCTAAATCAGTTGAAATTTCAGGAAGACCCCAGTGATCTAAAATGGTTCTGCACCTTTGGTCTGGAGTCGTGTCTCCCCCCCCGTAGATCGTGAATCTCTTGAGGGCAGGGAATAGCTTTTGCTTCCGTTTTTAATGTCAGCATGTGCCCAACGTGTAGCAGTCACTTAGCAAATGTTCACTGATTAATTGATTGTGTGATGTCTTATCAACTGTGATGAGAGGCAGATCTATATACAAATGTTCTCTCCACATATTTTGCCATGAAGCCACAGAATACCTAGGGCTTGGAATTTGTCTTCCCTTATGAGTTAGAGTTTGTGAGATAGATAAGTCTTTGAGTTATTTATAGGGTCTGAAGTAGCTTTTCTTTTTAACATTTTAAAAATTTATTCCATTAAATATTTCCCAATTACATGTAAAATCTTTAACATTCATTTAAAAAAATTGAGTTCCAAAATCTCTCCCTTACTTGCATCCTTCCCCCATGCTTCGAGAAGGCAAATTATATGATATCAATTATACATGTGAAGTCATGCAAAACAAATTTCCATATTAGCCATGTTTAAAAAGAAAACATATACACAAAACATAAAGTTTAAAAAGCATGCTTTGGTCTGCTAAGAGTTCATCAGTTCTTTCTCTGGAAGTAGATAGAATTGTTCATTTTAAGTCCTTTAGATCATTGTCTGATCATAGTAGCTAAGTCTTTCACAGCTGATCGTCTTTACAATACAGACATTACTATGTATAATGCTACCTTGGTTCTGCTCATTTCACCTCATATCAATTTATATAGTTCTTCCCAGGTTTTTCTGAAACTATCCTGCTTGTCATTTCATATAGCAAAATAGTATTTCATGGCAATCATACTACAGCTTGCTCAGCCATTACACAATTGATGTGCATCCCCTTGATTTCCAATTATTTTCTATCACAAAAGAGCCTTGATGAATATTACTGTACAAATAGATCTTTTTCTCCTTTTTCTATGATCTCATTAGAACACAAACCTAGCAGTGGTTTTTCTGGGTCAAAGAGCTTTCCAAACTTTCTAACCCTTTGGACATAATTCCAAGCTGTTCTACAGAATGGTTGGAAGTAGTTCGCCACTTCACTAACAGTTCATTAATGTTCCAATTTTTCAACATTCCCTCTCGCATTTGTCATTTTACTTTTCTCTCACATTATGTTATATGATCAAGATGAGCAAAGAGCTGAATTTTGTCCAGAGACACATTTCTAAAGTTTATTAAAAATTCCAAAAATATACGTGATCTATAAAAGTAAATTATGAAGCCAAGTAAAAGATCCCTTTGCCACAAAGGCAAAGTATTAGAGGGTAGGGTGAGCATAACTATGAGCTGATGTGGCTAAGACTTACCTACTCACATAAGAGAAAAATGGAGTTCATTAGTAAATTTGACCTAAAACAAACTTTATGTGAGGAAAAATCCTTTGCTTGGGAATTCTCTGTGTCTCAAGAAAACCAAGAGAAAATGGACGCAGTTGGACTTTTTGGACAGAGGAAGTTATTGGTGATTATAAAGCTAAAACTTATGAAAGAGATACTGATGACTCTAAATAAAAATGTATTTTTCATCATATAAAATTTGTTGAGCTTTTGTTTTTAGGAGTAATTAAGGAGAAAGGAAAAACATTACCTTCATCATGTGTTTTCTCTGGATCTCTTTTTGAATCTATGGGCATATATAATTTATGAATGGCAGAATCCTATCTAACTGGAATGATGTAAATTTTATATTTCAAGATGTAAACAGGTTTTGTTAGAAGATGGTGTCCCAAAAGTATGGTCTTCAGTATGTGCTTAGCTTACCCTTTCTGTTTTCTCCAGCCAAAAATTGTTTAAAGGATAGCATTAAAAATGCAAAAAGACATAACAATTCCCTCCCCCAAATATAGAATACAAAGGATTTAGGAATGTGGTGCTGAGGATTAGAAAGAATTAACTTAGAGGTACTTTGGAGAAGAATTAGATAGTGATGGCAGCCCAGTAGTGGGTTTATAAGTTATATAAGGGATTATACAAATAAATTCTACTTAATTCCTTAAATACTGTGTAGTTAAACCTCAAAATAAGAGGCTGCAAGGGGAGATTATATTGCTAAATAGATTGATGAATCCTAGTAGACAGTGTGGAAGAATTATACTGATGTCACAGGGCATCCTGACCATGCAATATGATTAGAGCAATCAGCAAATGGGGAAAAAAATGAGAGAGAATGGTATTGAAAGCTTCAGCTCTCCTGTGTGGATGTAGAGGGATAGAGAAATGGGAGAAAAAAAATGTCTTGATGCCCACTGAATATTAATGTCAACCCTAAGCCTCCCCCCCTCCCCCAACTCTGAGGTTGTATAATGCTTTGACTTGGGGAGAACCCAGATGGAATTTTGATTCAAGTACAACCTGGAGAGGACAATCTCTGAATTCTTTTCTGTTATGGTAATTCTATAATTTTCTGAATATGTTCACTTTATCAGTGAGAGGTTGTTTCATTGGCTCATACAATTGCTCTTTTTGTGTGTGACTCTACAAGTTCCCTTGGTGGTCTCCAATGAGTTTACATTCTATTGAGAGAAAAACAATATATATACAGATTAAAAATGCAAAGCAGTAAGAGGTGACATGCTATTTCTAACTTGGGGAATCAGGAAAGGCTTGGGGTAGGATGTAGAAGCTGCAATGAGCCTTCAAGAAAGAATGATTCAAAGAAGTCACGGCAAAGCTCATTCCATGAATGAGTTACAGATGATGCAAAGGCATGGCGAGGAGGTAGAATGTTACATAAGGATAACTGGAAATGGCCAGCTCTTCTGGAACATGCTATGGGTGAAGTAGATGTGCAGTGTGATTGGCTGGAGACAGATTGGGAAAGAAATTAAATGTCAACTGGAAGAGTTTGGCTTTTATTTTGTTGTTCATTGTAAAGGCATTAAGGAACCACATGTGCTTTAGGATGGTCATGCCAGTACCTTAAGAGGCTAATATTTTAAGTGAAATATTTAAAGCTCAAGGTCAATCTGTAATTAGTAGCTCATAATATAAAAAACATTTGTTGTTCTAGGAAGACAGTAGGCTTTGGTAGAGAGAGTCATAGTCCTAAAATTAGCTACATAAGCATGCACAAGTTATGTAAACCCTTTGGGGCTCAGTTTTCTTTTCTATAACATGGTGATAATAACAACCAAGGTTGTTGTGATTAAAGCATGATAGAACTTAGTGTTATCAAAAGGAAATTAATATTATGTGCACATTAACTTGCTTAATGATAAAATAAGAATCATTCGAATAAGTATTTATAACACAACTTGTACATTTCAATTCAATAAACTTCTTTCAAGTTTCTACCAAATGCTTGATCCAGTGACCCAAGTACAAAAGAATAATAATCTCTGCCCTCAAGAAGCTTGTGTTCTATTGGGAAAAAAAGCAAACTATATAAACAAATAAGTTAATATAAGGAAATTTGCACTTATTAGAATTTTTTCCAATTACATGTAAAGATAGTTTTCAAAATTCACTTTTATAAGGCTTTTTATTTCCATTTTTTTCTCCCTCCTCCCCTCTCCTCCCTAAGTAAACAAGAAATCTGATATAGGTTATAAATGTACAGTCATATTAAATGTAATTCCACATTAGTCACATGAAAGAAGAATCAAAACAAAAGGGAAAATCACAAGAAAGAAAAAAAAATAACAAAAATGGTGAAAATAGTTTGCTTCAATCTGCATTCAGACTCCATAGTTCTTGCTCTGGATGTGGATAGCATTTTTGATCATGAGTTTTTTTTGGAATTGTCTTGTATCATTGTATTCTTGAGAAGAGCTAAGTCTATCATAGTTGATCATAACACAATGTTGCTGTTACTATGTACAGGGTTCTGGTTCTGCTCACTCCACTCAGCATCAGTTCATGTAAGTCTTTCCAGGTTTTTCTGAAATCTGCCTACTCATAATTTCTTATAGAGCAAGAGTATTTCATTACATTCATCTAGAACAACTTGTTCAGCCATTAGCCAGTTGATGGGCATCTCCTCAAATTCCAATTCTTTACCACCACAAAAAGAGCTGCTATAAATATTTTTGTACATGTGGGTTCTTTTCCCTTTTTTAGGATATCTTTTGGATACAGACCTAGTAGCACTATTGCTGGATCAAAGGGTAAGTACAATTTTATAGCCCTTCATGTATAGTGCCAAATTGTTCTCCAGAATGATTGAATCAGTTCAAAATTCCACCAACAATGCATTAGTGTTCCAATTTTCCCACATCTTCTCCATCATTTATCATTTTCCTTTATTGTCATATTAGTTAATCTGGTAGATGTGAGCGGGTACCTCAGAGTTGTTTTAAATAGCATTTCTCTAATCAATCTGATTTAGAACACTTTTTTTCATATAACTATAGATAGCTTTAATTTCTCCATCTGTTCATATCCTTTGACAATTTATTAATTGGGAAATGACTTGTATTCAAATTTATAGAAGCACGATACTATAAATTTTATTCAGTTCTCTAACTATTTGAGAAATGAGGCCTTTATCAGAAATACTTACTGTTAAAATTGTTTCCCATCTTTCTTCTTTCCTTCTAATCTTGGTTACATTGGTTTTATTTATTTGTGCAAAATATATTTTTTAATTTAATGTAATCAAAATTTTTCATTTCGTATTTCATGATGTTCTCTTTTTCTTATTTGGTCATAAATTCTCCCATTCTCCATAGATCTGACAGATAAATTGTTCCATTCTTTCCTAGTTTGTTTATGGTAGTACCCTTTATGTCTAAATCATGTACTTATTTTGACCTTATCTTGATATACCATGTAAAACGGTGGTCTATGCCTAGTTTCTGTCATACTATTTTCCAGTTTTCCAGCAGTTTTTTGTTAAATAGTGATTTCTTATGCCAGAAGTTGGAGTCTTCTGGTTTATCAAACAGTAGATTACTATAGTAATTTGTTACTGTGTCTTGTGTACCTTGTCTAGTCTCGTCTACTGATACACCACTCTATCTCTTAGCCAGTAGCAAAGAGTTTCAATGATTGTCACTTTATAATGTAGATTGAGATCTGATATGGTTAGACCACCTTCTTTTACAGTTTTTTTCTTTAATTGCCTTGATATTCTTGAACATTTTTTCTTCCAAATGAGTTTTGTTATTATTATTTTTTAGCTCTATAAAATAGTTTTGATACTTTGATTGGTATGGCACTGAATAAGTAAATTGATTTTGGTAGAATTGTCATTACTTATTATATTAGCAAGGCCTAGCCATGAACAATTGATATTTGTCCATTTGTTTAGATATGACTTTATTTGTGTGAAAAGTATTTTGTAATTGTGTTCCTACAGTTCCTGAGTTTGTCTTGGCAGGCAAATTTACAAATGTTTTATATTGCCCACAATTATTTTAAACAGAATTTCTCTTTCTATGTCTTCTGCTGGGATTTATTGGTAACATATAGAAATACTGATGTTTCATGTGGGTTCATTTTATATTCTGCAACTTTGCCAAAGTTGTTTTATTATTTGAAATAGCTTTTTTAGTTAATTCTCTAGGATTTTCCAAGTATACAATCATATCATCTGCAAAAAGTGAGTTTTGTTTCCTCATTGCCTATTATAATTTCTTCTATTTCTTTTTCTTCTTTTCTTGCTAAAACTAATATTTCTAGCACAATACTAAATAATAGTGGTGATAATGAGCATCTTTGTTACTCCTGATCTTATTGGGAAAGCTTCTAGCTTATTTATCCCCATTACATATAATGCTTGCTGAGGGTTTTAGATAACACTACTTATCATTTTAAGGAAAACTCCTTTGTTCTTTAGTGTCAGTATAAGGAGATTTGAAGAGAGAGGGGTCACCAAGAGCTACAGGGAGTTGGGGAAGAAAATGCATTTTACAGCATGGATGTGGAAGAGATTAGAGAAAGCACAAATATGAGGAATGACACATTGAGATATTCTCAATTCTGATAAAAATCATAATAAAAGTATTGTGGCACAGAAAGTAAGTGAAACTTTAATATTTATACTGTTTGTTAGAGATTGTACCTCTTATAACCATTAACTGGTAATGTGAGTATTAGCCAAGTTGCATGGAGCTGCCAGGAACTGAATGAGTGTTTCTAATCACTTATTGACCCTGATTCCTTTGTGAGACTTACCTGATTCTCAGGTGAGTCTTGGGGAGTGAATGGTCACTGATCAGGTCCCTCAGCTGCCATCTTTTCCAGCAGGTTGTCCTCTTTAAGAGTCCCCTATCTGTTTTAATCTTAAATATCTCCTTATCTATTAATTCCTTCCCTGCTGCCCATAAGCATATCCCCAAATTTCCCCTATCCCCATTTATTCTATTGGGACTTACAAGGGTAGGGCTCCTGCCCCATCCTGGTCTGCACACAGCATATGTTATTATACCAGTGTTATTAATAACAGAAAACTTGACTTTTCAATAGGGGATATTTCCATTTTTTACATTTGATTATCAAACTCCTATCCCTGATAATGTGGAGGGAGGATGTTACTTTTAGCTCTTTTCTAGAATCCTCTGCCAAAGGTTAAGTAAACATATATTCAATAGACAAATATCAATCAGGTTGCCACATAGAAAGCAATGTCAAGTATATGATTATCGCTGTCTTTACTAATGGAATGATTAGTATAGAATCAGTAACTAAACTTACTATGATGAGTACAGTCAGTTATTCAAGCCCTAATGGGACATAACACAATCTATGTGGGACTGCTCTTTAGATGTAACAGATTTGATCTCTATGGACATTTTCTGATCAAACATTCAGCCTTGATGGAGAAAGGATGGTAGCCTTATGCCATTGCTCCCTGCATTCTGTCACAGGGAAACTTCACCCACTAATATTCATAAACCTTTACAGACCTTCCAATATTTGGGGACTCAAAAAATCACTGACTTTTAGGATGCAATGATATTGAGGTTACTGTTCCATCACCTACTGAGGGCAGAAAATGAGAGAGAAAAAAAGGGAGGGAGACAGGGAAGGATGGAGGGGGAGAGAAGGAGGGAGAGGGAGAGGAGGGAAGGAGGGAGACATGGAGAGAGGGAGAGTGAGTAAGTGTAAGCTAGTTGAGTCCATATTCCATACAGGGCCTGATCATCTGAATTATATTAGTTTATAAAAATGCCACCTTATTCTACACTTCGATGTGATCACATCTTGTCACCCGCAAGGCTACATGCAATGGTATGCCAGCCAGATGCTATATATCACCCCTATTCTGGCCCAGCTTCCCACTAGGATATATATTGATAAGTCATGTGTGGAAGCTTAACCTATACCCAGAGTTCTTATTTGTTTTAACAGAAGTCAGAAAATATCTATATGCCCAGTGTATGTTGGGAGATGGGCTGATTAATGGGAACCAATATACTTGAAGCTGCTCTCCAATAGCTTTCATCATATACCCTTTCCCTATTTAGTTAAATTCCTTGAAGAAGCCATGTATATTTGACACTTACTGTTCCTCTTTTCTCAGTGTCTTTTAAAACCTATGCAATCTGGTTTCTGAGTTTATCATTCAACTGAAACCACTCTTTCCAAGGTTATCAATGATAATGTAATTTCCAAAACTAATGGTTTATTTGTTTTCAATTTCCATCCTTCCCTACCTTGCTTTAGCATTGGACACTGGTAATTGCTTATTTTGGTCTACCTTCTTATTCTCCTTTTGTTGGTTCTTCATTCCTGTCACTCCTCCCATATGTGGGTATTCCACAAGGTTCAGAGTCCTCTTCTCTTTTCTCTCCATACTCTCTCACTTGGTGAACTGAGGCTAAGGGAGTCTAGGGTCCATGTGCAGAGGCCAAAACTATCCTGTCATGTGACTGAGCTATGAAGAAGTTTGACTGAGGCAGATAAGGAAGATTCAGAAAAAAACTGGTTCTACCATGATGAACATTGAGTGCCCTGAATAGTGGTCAACATGTTAATCCATTTGTCAAAGAACAACTTCTAGACCATTGGAACAAATGGATTCTAAATTATAACATATGGTTATGATATTTTTTCATCAGTTTTTTTTTGGAGGGGAAACTGTGTCTCAAGTGTGAGTAGATATTTTTTTTCCAAAAATTCTACTTTGCAGCATTTTTATAATCACATGTTTATAACCATTTTGTGTCCACAATCATCAGAGAAAGAGAACTCACTAGGGAGCATGGTGCAATGTATACACTGTCAAATTTTGGAGTCGAGGTTCTTGGGTTCATATACCAGCTCTGTCTTCATGACCTTTAATAGACTATTTCACTTCTCTGGGCTTATGTTCTCACATTTGTACAATGAGGAATTTGTACCAAATCATCTCTTAAGCTTCCTTTCAGCTCTTTTTCTATGATCTTGTGATCACTTAGAGAGGTAGGAATCCTCTGAAACAATTTTTGTAGACCTTTGGAATATTTTTAATATGACTATCAAATACTTCATTTATTTCAAAAGGAAAGCTCAGGTTAATGCATTAGATATAAATATTTTACAAATAATTCTCAGAAATTAACAGGATGAAATTAATCATTTTTCTGTTTAATGCTTTTTTCACTGAAGAGAAGCACTTGATTTCCCACAAACTATTGCTAATCACTTCCAGATGTGCCCAATCTTCAGAATGACCACTTGCTTGTACAATCCTATTTGTGGACTCAGTATGACAGTCAGGAAATATGCAATTGCCATTAAAATGCTGAGTCAACAAATAGACTGGCTGATGTTCCATTCATCACACACCTCTTTCAAAAAATAAATAAATAAATCATGACAACAACAAATGAGATGTAGCCTCTATGCAGTCCCAAGCAGCTGCACAGCCATTTTTCCAAACCTTTACAGAACTCTGATTTCCCTAGTGCTTGGTTTTTGCTTGTGTGTGTCTGTGGGGGGAGGGGAGGGGTGTGTAAATTTGATAACAGCTTTCTCCAGGAATAAATCATAAAACATTCACTTTAATAATGCCATTTTCCTTCTGCTCACTTCTATTTGGGTTTCCCATATCTTTGTAATATTATACTTCTTTAAAAGCCCCAATCTGATAGAAAGAACAAAACTGAATTAATGGAAATTTTGTAAGATGGTAGGCACATCTGCTGTCATGTTGTGAAATCCTGGTAGGGAAGCAGAGGGGAGTTGGGGAAGAGTGTTAATCTTGGAGTCAGTGGTCTGATTTCAATCTTCAGTCTTTCTTTTATTGTCATTATGATCTAGGCCTCAGTTTACACATCTGTAAGCTCAGCTATATTTATCACAGTGCTTGACACACAGTAGTCACTTAGCAAATGCCTGACGATGGATAAATGCTAACTAAATAACTAAATGTTGACTGAAGTCATTTGGCTAATTGATCTCTCAGCTTTCTTCTGTTGATATGGTCCTACTTAAGATGTGTCTTCATGGTTTTTTCCCATTGACAGAAGTTAGGATTTTGATTTTTAAGTTAAATGAAGCATGTTGAGTCTTTTATGTACTGTCTAGTAACCAAAATCACATTATCAAGGGAAGGGTGAATGATAATAGCTGGAATTTATGTAGTACTTCAAGGTTGTGGGACCACTTTATATACATTTTCTCTATGAACAACTCTATCAATTAGTTTTACAAGTATTTCTCTTGTCTTTTTTAGAAATTGAGAAATTGAGGCTGAGACAAGTTGAGTAATTGACCATGGATACTGATATAAGAAAGTTTGACACTTTGAAGGGAGTGGAACAAGAAATTTCTGCCTCCAACTCCTGTATTCTATTTCATATGCCACACAAGCTCTAAATAACCTTGTCACTTCATTGGGTTGTACCTATAGTTAGGAAGTATGTCTCTGTAGTCAAAAGGAAAGGTCTATTTTCCTCCCAGATTAATCCAAATGGTCAAAAGGAGTGGTCCCCTCACCAATTCTCCCCCCCCCAAAAAAAAGGGGTTATCATATATTTCAAGGTTAATATGGAAGAAAATGTCATGAAGATCCTAACTTATGAAGATCAGTTCCTACAGAATTGAATATTGAAGGACACATGTAAATAAATCATCAAGCCTGTTCATTGGAATGATTAGCAAGAAATTCAATGATCTGAAAGCTGGGACAAAAAGTTGCAGTCCTTCTCAGAAGAATCATACACAATACAGCAGAAGGAACTAAGGATTCAGGGCTTTTCCTGTTTAAATATGGCAGCATTTCAGGGCTGGAAAGGATCTCAATGAGAATCTACTAAATACAACATGCCAGGCACTGTTAGGCACCAGGAATATAAAAACAAGGAATAAAACAATCCTTTCTTGCAAAAGATTTCATTCGTCAAGTCTATTACACCTGAGGGAAAATTCCTTATATAATGTACCCAAAACATGGTCATTCAAGTTTAAAGATCTGATCAGCCATCAGCAAACCAGGATGCCCAGAGAAAGTCCATTTTACCTTTGGACATATCTGATTGTGTTTTTTTTTTTAAGTCCCCTGACTTAACAAGCATCAATTTACCTCTTTGCTATTTGCTATTCATTCTTCTGGATCAGAGAAAGTTTTGTTATCAAAACCCCACTGGAAAATATATTATTCTTAAATATTAAATACCCAAATGGTATTCAAATACATTATTTTGGCTTTGTTTTGCTGCTTACTTCTGACAATTTTCGATATCCAAAGGGTTCACAATTACTGAAAAACTTTCTTCTTCCTTCATTCTTTTTTTCCTCCTTTTTTTTTCTTTGAAGGGACCAAAGGTTCTCTGTAAGTAATAGTCACCATTTTGCTTTCTTATATCCATTGTATGAACCCAACCCCAAAACTGATGTTCAATTAGCCATTGCCAAATCATTTCCTGGGTCACAAAAACTCCTGTTCAGAAGCATAACAATGGAATTGAAAATACTCATGATTCAGAGGAAGCTTACAGCCTTCCCAAGAATTACTCCTACTCACAGCTGAATCTTGGACATTTCAAAATCTGACTGTCATTAGAATTTACATTGCTGTTGTTTTTGAAAAGAAGAGAATCGAAATGCTCAGACCTCAGCCACCTGGGACAGCCATGCTGAAAAAGCAAAATGTGGGGATTTTGGTTTCCCGTTAAAAAAAATATTCTCTAAAATGTGTGTGTGTGTGTGTGTGTGTGTGTGTGTGTGTGTGTGTGTGTAGCCACTGCCCACATTTGGAGCACTGAGAAGGGATCTTCTCTCAGTGACTTTGTATACGAAAGCAAGAAAAAGCTGAGAAATGAAAAAAAACTGGTAAATTTGATAGATGAAGAAAGCCAACAGAGAATCTCCACTAAAAAGCCACTCAAATAATTATAACACACATTATGATGGAGCCCAAGTGTTTGCAAACTTCTTTGAAACATGAGACAATTTGATCCTCACAACAACTCAAAGAGGCAGGTAGGGAAGTTAATATTAAATATGTCTAATAAAAGAGATTATGAGTTCTGAGAAGGAAAGGACTTGACCAATGTCACACAGGTAATAAGTGTTAGAGCCAGGATTCAGACTTATCAAGTCTCTCTTTGCCCTGCTCTTTCAACTATAGGCTGGCCCCTCTCACATCGGTAAGTAAAGAGTCTGAGGATCGATAAAATGCTTCTAGAATCCACCTGAACCCTGTAATACATGCTTAGATAAATATACCTGGTAGAGGGACAAAACTTTTATTGTTTCTTCACCTCCTCTACAAAGGTGGCCATGAATCATAGAGACAGATGTTAATGAAGATGACATAATACTTCCCTATCCTTTCTATCTCTTACTATGAGCATAGTGATCAAATAAAGCTTCAACTGTCACTGAAAAACCCTATGGCTACATTCACAATCCATGTGCTTTCCCACACCAAAACACCTTTTCCTGACCACTGCTTCCTTACATGCATAGTCTTCCCCTAATAAAATGTGAGTGCTTTGAGGGAGAGGACCATGTCTCTCTTGCATATGTGTTTGCAACAGCTAGTACAGTGCCTAGAAAATAGTAACTGCTTAGGAAATGTTGCGAACCATTCATTTATACATTCATTGAAACATTTACCTTAGTAGAAAATACACTTAGCCCACCAATGCTACCATTGCTCAAAGCATTGTTGAGCTCCTTCTTTGGAATAATTACATTTAGAATAATTTTGAATCTACAGGTAAAATTTGGTTCCTTCCCCTGGACAGAAAAAAGTGGCACAGGGATACAGAGTCATCAGGGATGATTGATGAGCACATAAATGAAGCACTGACACCAGAGGAATTCTACCAAATCCTCTGTTTATTCTTAAGATTGAGGACTGGTATCCCCAGAAATGGCTGACACCTACAAGCCCTTGCCTCCTCTCATTCTCCTGAATGTTAAACAATACTGGCCATAAGACTCATAATGCACACAGAGCCTACCATTCCATATGGGGCTGACTTCCTGAATAATGGTTACAAGTATGACTTCAGTTCTCTGGACCAGAAACAGAGAGAGATCATGAGAGTCATGAAGTAAAGTCTAAGGTTTCTAAACCTTTTATTATGTGTGTCTTCTAGAAGCTTTTTCTTGTAGATTTTAGACCACTCTCATTTCCTAGTAATCATTGCCTCATATGACCCTTCCTTACGATCCAGAAAAAAAGAAAGCAAATCACATCCAAGTTTCAAATACAGCAGCATCTAACAGTTATTGCAAGAAGCTGATTTGTATTCTACTACCTCCTACTGAGCAGAGAGAAACAGGCCTGATAATGTGCTATGGATCGAATATTGGTCTTTAACTTTAATAAAAGTATAGTGACCTTTTTTGTATCATTTTAATTTAAATTATTATAATCATTGTATATATTATCCTCCTGATCTGACATTTTTCACTCTGCATCAGTTCATGCAAGTCTTCTGGTGCATCTCTAAATTTTTTACATTTGTTTTTTTTTTTTTCTCACTTAATATTTAAGTACATTCGTAAGCCACAGTTCATTTAGCCATTCTTCCCTACATAGACTTTCACTTTGTTTCCAATTTTTGTTTGTTAGTTGCTGCCACAAAATGACTGTCAATATTTTTGAAGCCCTAACTTGAAATTTCCACCGTGTAAGGATATACAGTGTTGAATACTTCTTCTACAAATGAAACTAGTAACTGTTCTACAACTTCAAGAGTTTACTGGCAATGAAATGACAGGTGATTATCTCAGCATAATATGGCCATTTTGTTTCAGAGATAGGACATGCACCCAGGCATTTTGATTTTGATAAAACTTCTGTAGCAGAATCTAGACCAAAAATGGAATAATGGAATACATACATGCATATATCCATGTGTAATATATATGATATATATGTGTGTATATATATATATACATATAGATATGTATATATGTATATATATATATATATATACATATAATGTGTATACGTGTGTATATCACCATTTTTTCTATCTTTGCTCTCCTTACAATATTCCCATTTATGGGATCATGTTAAAGGGTAAAAATAATTTTGTGTCTTTCCCACATAATTAAAAATGTTTTGTAAGATTTTAAGACCAATTTACAATAGCATCAGCCAGTTAGTCAATAAACATTTACTTACTATGCTCTGGGAAGAGTTTATTTGAATGCCTGCCCTACCACAGTTGCTCCAAAAATGATGTTACCAATTTCATTGATGCCTTTATTGTTTTTATATGAGTGTATCACTGGTGGCTTCTACTTCATTAATTAATCACAAAAGATGAACAGTGGCTTAACAGATAAACATTTATTTTAAGAAAGTATAATCCAGGTTCACATCTCACCCATGACAGAAATTGGTTTGTGATCTTGGGCAAATTACCTAATCTCTCTGTTGTTTATGCAACTTGCTAAGATTATAAACTGCAAGGTATATGCAAATTTGCATTAGTAGAGAAAGTAACTCACTAAGAGATTCCTAGATTGATGAAGTCATAGGTATGATCAGAAACAAAAATGAGAACTCCATAGTTAAATTAAAATAGTATAGGAATATGTTTCTATTCCATGTAATCTAGAACAGGACTGATCCAAAGCTGTCCAAATACTCACAAAGATGTGTAAGTTGGTAGGGACCTTGGAATCCATCTATTCTGGTCCTTACATGTGTCATGGGCCCGATTTACAACATACCTCCAAAATATAGATCATTAAATTTTGGCTTGAAGACCTCTTATTATGAAGAAATTATGATATCATATGATATCCATTCTGCCTTTGTACAGAACCAATTGTTAGGAAGTCTTTCATTAAAGAAGTAAAAACAAAACCACTTACCTATAAATCATTTCATACATACTTGGTCTACTCCAGGTCCAAACAGGACCAATTAAAATTTCCAAATGTGTGAAGATATATATCATATCCTGCTGAAGTCTTTTGCTAAAGCTAAACAAATCCAATTAGATATTTGGATTTAGAGTTAGACAACCTGCTTAGCTAATTATGGCCATTATTATTATAAAAATAATAATAACTGATCTTTAAGGCTAATGTGGGCTTTAAAATTTACCAACTGCTTTACAAATATTAACTTCTTTGGTCCTCACAACAATCTTAGGAGGGAAACTCTATTATAATCACCATTTTTCAAATGAGAAAATGGAAGCATGTCGCAATTAATTAACTTACCTAGAGTCACAAAGCTAGTAAGTGTCTGAGGCCAGGTTTGAACTCAGATTTTCTTGACTTCAGGTCTAGGGCTCTATTCACTGTGTTCTTTAGATGCTTATTATTCATATATCCACAGCCAAATTTTTTCTACTCTTTGATTATCTACTTATCTATAGAATAAGGAAACTGGACTAGATGATCCCTTAGGTACCTTCTAGATCTAAATTTGCTACCTTTTGATCCCTTCTACTTGAACGAGTGGCCTGACATTCACTGAAGTGTAATTGAGATAGATTAGAGACAAAAGGAAATTTCCCGACACAAGAGGTTGTTAGTCACTGGCATGGTTTGTAATCTCTTTCTCCAGCAGTTCTCTGTGTTGGCTTGGGTGTGAGTCAGCAGGTTGGCCAGGGACCAGGATTAGAAAATGGTTTGGTACCTTTTAATTTTAAAGTAACATTTCTGTCCTACAATCCCACCTTGAGCCAATGTATTCTACCTTTTACCTGCAACTTTAAATACTGTGGGACTATGGCTTATTGTGGAAATTCTATGCCATGCAGCACGGAGAAGCATGATTATTGAACTCAGGTTATAGCAGGACATAATGCATCAGCTAAAATTGTGAATACAGTTGAATCCAAATGGGAAAATAGAGCAGAGGACACCCTAGACCCATATAAATGGGAATATCAAAACTTAAAAGTAGAACTCTTGAGTCAGGTGAGGGCTAAAGGCTAGAAGGATCAACAATTGATAAATAAGAGGTCAGAAAAGTCCACTTAAACTGAGCTTCTATACTAGACGGGCAAAGTCTTGGGTATTTTTGTTTTGGGGAGCCAGAAAAGGAGCCTGCTTTTTCAGAAGCAGAAACAAAGTCACATACTTTTGGATTTTTTGTTTGCTTTCTAATGCTTCCCTCTTTCAGCTGAGAAGGAGCTATGAATATACCTCCTATTGGGACCTCTACAGAGGATAAATTGGTGGAGAGAAGGAAAGGTACTTGGGCTCCAACTCTCAGCTTTTGATCTCAGAAGCTCTGATTAAGAGTTTCATTTAGACATTCTCAGTATTCTGTAAGTTTCAAAATACTTTAGTGGATATGGTTTAAAAAAATAATGCCAGATTATACTTAAATTGGAAAGATTTAGTTATGCATTTTCTTAATAAGATTTTGTGGAATGTAGAATTTTCTCAGAAGAAAAACACAAAATTCAGGAGTATCCTTTTCTGAAATGGCTGCTGTACACTATCCCATCATAAGACAAAGGCATTAAGTCAATAATGAAGACACTTTATTTATTGTATGTTTATGTGTAGAAATACATACATACATATAGATATATTGTGTGTATTTGACTTTTTTTGAATTTTGAATTCCACATTCTGTCCATTCTTTTCATATTTCCCACACCACTTTAAAAGGCAAACAAAATAATATCAGTTATACCTATGAAATCATGCAAAACACATTTCCTTTATTTTTTTTTTCCATTTCTAGGCTCAGTTTTTCTTTTTTTTTTTTTTTTTAATTTATTTTTTATTTACTCATTTACTTTTAATTTACAAGATTCAGTTCCACAATCACTTGGGTTTCAGATTTTCTCCCCTCCCTTCCCCCCTCCCCCC
>CM053585.1:543888898-543899569 GCA_028646515.1 Pseudochirops corinnae
ATCCTCAAGACTTCAAACAGGACAGGCTACCTCAGGCAAAGATCCTCCTCTCCTCATGCACGCAACTGCTCAGCATCCAGGCAGCTTGGTCCCAGCAGCTCCGGCCCCTGGCAGTTCCTGCCCCAGGCAGTCCTCAGCAGGAGTCCTTAGCAGAGATTCTGCCCTGCTCAAAGCAAAAGGAGTTTGCAACCGCAGCCACTGCCTCTGACGCTGCTTCCAGTCAGCACCGCACGGAGACTAGCTTGGTTCCAGAGTTCTCTTGCTCCACCCCTTCCTGCTACGTCAGCAAACTCAAGGGGCATGGAAGATCTTCAAATCCCAGTATTGTTACAATGTTCCAGGCCCTTAGATCCCTCAATATAGGAGTTACCAGATCCTGGGTTATCCTAATTGTGTTTCCACAGTATTCAAATTGCTTCCTCTTAGCAGTCTGTAATATTTTCTCCTTAATTTGGGGACTCCAGAACCTGGCTATAACATTCCTAGGAGTTTTCTTTTGGGGATCTTTCTCAAGAGGTGATTGGTGAATTCTTTCAAGTTCTATTTTGCCCTCTGGTTCTAGAATATCAGGGCAATTTTCCTTGAGAATTTCTTGAAGGATGCTTTCTAAGTTCTTTTTTTTTTTTGATCATGGATTTCAGGTAGACCAATAATTTTTAAATTGTCTCTCCTGTATCTGTTTTACAGGTCAGTAGTTTGTTTTTTTTTTTTCCAGGAGATATTTCATATTGCCTTCTATTTTTTCATTTGTTTGGTTCTGTTTAATAATATCTTGATTTCTCTTAAAGTCATTTGCTTCCATTTGCTCCACTTTAATTCTGAAGGAACTATTCTCCTCAGTGAGCTTTTGAGATTCTTTTTCCATCTGGCAAATTTGACTTTTTCAGGCATTCTTCTCCTCATTGGCTTTTTGGGCCTCTTTTGCCATTTTAGTTAATCTATGTTTTAAGGTGCTATTTTCTTCAGTCAGGTTGATCACTCTCTTTTCATGATTTTCTTGCATTGTTCTTATTTCTCTTCCCAGTTTTTCCTCCACTTCTCTTATTTGGTTTTCAAAATCCTTCTTAAGCTGATCTATGGGTTTTAGGCAGTCTTCATGTTTCTTTGATGCTTTTGGTGCAAGAGTTCTGACTGTCTTATCTTCCTCCCATTCCATACTTTGATCCTTTTTGTCCCCAAAACAGGATTCTAGAATTCGGTTGCTGTTCTTACTTTGCTTCCTTTGCCTGCTCATGTTGCCAGTGAATTACTTGATTTTTAGCTCTGTGGAACTCTGCTTCCAGGGGGGAAAGATCTGTCCCAAATTTCTGGGGTTTCACAGCTGCCAGAGCTATTAGAAGGGGGCTGCAGCCCCCACCAGCTTTGGATCACTCAAAATGCACCCCAGGACCACCACCCAAGACCACGATCCAGATCCAGGACACTCAATGCAAGAGCACTTAGCTTCTGAACAATTGCTTGGCCCCCCTGCAGTCTGCAGGGTGGGACCTCTGAGGCAGTCATGTGGAGGCACCTGCAGGGCCATTGCTTCTGCCGCTTCCTTGCCCTGAAGGCAGTTTGGCCGGACCACTTTTCTCCCCTAAATTTAGCTGAGTTCCACTGGCCTTTCACTTAGTCCTTGTTTCTTTTGGCTTGATAATTCTGGAAACTGCCAAAGCTGCCACTGATCCTCTCTCCTGAAGGTTCCAGCTGCAGCTCAAACTGGCCACCCCGCGGCCAAGCTGTGGTTTCAGGCTGGGCTGGTTTTGGCTCCCAGCATGCTTTGATGAGCCCTTTGGCCGAGCTGCCTTAAGCAGGAAATGTGTTTTTCTGTATTTTTGTGTGAGTTTTGGAGACCTAAAATTTGTTTAGAGTCATATTTTATGGGTATTTGAGGTGGCTATGTGTGAGCTGTGTAATCTTCCTGCTTCTACACTGCCATCTTGGCTCTGCCTCCAGGGCTGCCCTCTTCAGTAATTTTTGTGACTCTTTTACCAAGCTGTTAATTTCTTTTTATATTTTTTTGTATTTCTTTTAAAATTTTTTCCTCTACCACTCATCTCTTTCTTTAACACTTCCAGGAATTCTTGCTGACCTTAGGTAACTTTAGCATTTTTGTTGAGACTTCCCTTGTAGTGGTTAAGTTTATATCTTGGTTTTCCCTGCCTCCATAGAAAGACATTATATTCCCAGAGCAAACGTATATCTCTTTGGGATAATTGACAATTTTAGAATATGACAACAGTCAATAGAAAATCAATATGGGCCTTCTTGCATCAGGAAAATCAGGCACAAGTTGGACTAGATAACAACAGAAGTCCCTTCCAACCCTATGACTCTCCTGTGAAAACAAAGTCTATTAAAGCCCATAGGGGACCACTCTCTTGGTTGGGGCAGGAAAGGAGAGGAGACTTTGCATCTTCATATCCCAATACTTTTCACTGATAGAGCAGTGATTATTGCATTTATTCCATCATATATATCATTAAATCTTATGCACCCTCTCTCCAAAAATAAAAAAGGAAACAAATGGAGATATGTCAGTGTAATGCTCATGTCAATAACACCCTTCTCTAAGATCTTGAGACCACATAAAGAAGACACAACAACAGAATGGCAGCAAATGCACAGCTAGCCATAGCATATAATTTTATATATACTTATATAGCATATAATTTACTTTGAATATACATGTTTGTATATCATCTGAACCTCCCCATGAAATCATAGTTTTTGACTTGTTTTTAAATCCCCATAACTTAGCACAGTGTTTGGCACATAGCAAGCACTTAATAAATGTGGTTTTATTTTAATTTATTTTATTTTTGTTCATTGAGAAAGCTCTGCACTTGCCATTGGGAAGATCTAAATTCCAATCCTGACTCAAATATCACCTGTGTGACTATGAGCAAGCTACTTAATGTCTCTCAATTTACCTCATTAGGTTGTGGGTTTCACAAGAAATTATACACACACAAAGAGGAATGCATGCACACATACATACACTTTAATGTATGGAAAGATATAGGTAAATACATAGAAAGATAGATCTATACATAGATATATCTAGATATCTATCTAGATGTGTTTGCACATGTGTGTATGTCTTATTATTAGCCTAAAGAAGAGAAGCTGGAAAGGAAGACGTTGTCATGAAAGAAAATTGAATGTATTTGCAAAACTGTCATGAGAGAAATGAATAAACTTTGTCAATTTGAACTTAAAGGGTAGAAATTGGAGTAAGACATGTAGATTTCAGAGAGGCATATTTGGGCTTTTGACTGCTAATAATAAGAGTGGTCCAAAAGCATATTGTGCTCCCTGAGTACATGTTGGTACCCACTCTCTAGAGATCTTTAAGCAAAAGATGGATGATCACCTGTTATTTTTGCTGTAGGGGGACTCTTTCAGGCATAAGTTGGAAAAGATGACTATTAAGGACATATACAGCTTTGAGACTCTGGGGTTATAGGATTGACCTTGTTCTTATCTAGGCTATAGTTGAAATCAAGGTAGAAATCTGATGAAAGAGCAGTGGTAGTGGATAATAGAGATAACTCACATTATCTTAACATGATTAGGAAATGTGAATTTTCTTTATAACCCAAGATGTCCCATTGTTTCTCATTTCTAGGTATAAACAGTCCAGTTAGGTTTAGAATACCTCCAAAGTCAAAGGCAAAAGATTAGTATTTGCATACAGCTTTTAGTTAGCCATAATAACTTTTATACTCCCCTGTTACCTGTATTTGGCTTCTGAAATTGCTTCAAAAATAGCACTTTTTTATTGTGTTTTCTCACATATGCCAAAGATAATGGAAAGAGAGTGAAGGGAATAGAATAAATGATAAAGTGTTTACCATGCAAATCCCAGCTCTGCAGATAATGTGATACTTCTCCTAACTAATTCAGTTTTAGGAAGGCTATTTTAAAATATGTTTCTCTTGATCCTTCTCCCTACTGACTAACTATACTCAATAGAGCCTGGCACAAACAGAAGACATGTGTATTGCTATATTTTTAGGTTAACTAGCTTTCCAGGTGGGATTTCTTAATTTTCCCTAGCTCTAAGCCTTCAGCAGGAGGTAATGTCATGCAGATTATAAAGAACTTCTTCAAGGGATACAGACATCCAGACTCATAGCATCAAGACATCTTATTGAACATAATATTTCTATGCCCTCAAAAAGATCATATAGAGTTTGGTGGCAAATATAAAATTGTAGCCTATTGGGTAGTTGGTGACATGCATTGCGCTGGCTCTACCCCAAACTCTTTCAAGTCACCAAGGACTAATTTTTCTTCATGCTGTCAGCAGATCTTAGTGACTTCTGGGGGAATAGCCAAGATGGCAGAGTAGAGAAAGCACTAAGCTAAATTCTCCCAACAATGTCCTACAAAATAATACTTTTCAAATTTCAAAATTATACTTCAAAACAAATTCTAGATTGGGGGAAACAGCAAAAGGTCATAGTGAGACATTCTTCCAGCTGAAGACAACATAGAAGGTCGGAAGGAGAGATCTGTGACATGAAAGTAGAGCCCAGATCCCACATGGATGAAATATGAAAGGTAAGACTACTTGGGGATAACAAGACTGAGAAGTTTTGTGACCTCTCAAGCCAGAAATGGTAAAGGGACCTGGAAATTGGTCAGAACGAGATTACAGGACACTCCTGTACTATCACTGGATGTAGGACCAGATATTGTTCGATAAATCCATTACCTATACCCACTTCTGAGTCATAGTTTAAGAGTAGATGGAAGCTCTTGGAAGCAGATGGAAGAAGGATCAGGAGCCCTGAGAGGAAACTATTTGCCAAGTCCATTGCCTATAACCACTTCTGGATCATAGTTTAAGGGCAAATGGGAGTACTTTCAATAAAGAAGGAGTAGAAACCCTGAGGAACAGTATCATTTCCTGTCCCAAGGGATCCGGGATGCTGATAAACAGTATTGTTTCTGATCCCAGGGGAGGAAGGGCTCTGAGGAGCATTATTGATTGAAATACCAAGAGATCAAGGGCCCTTTCTTGGCAAGTACAGGAGTGGAGACTAGGAAAGCAGTAACCAAATCTCTCCCAAGATCACACTGAAGACTTTCAAATGCGCAGAACTAGCTCTGAAAACAGCAGCATGAAAAAGTCTAAAATTTGAGACAGAATCCTCCACCCCCAAGCCAAGAACAGAGCTCAAAATTAATGTAAAATTCCAAACTAAGAAATAGAAAATTTTAGCAAATAACAACAATAAAACCCAGAAGAAAGAAAGTTTCTGTGGTGACATGGAAGATTACAACACAAACTCAGAAGACAATGAAGTCAAAACAGCAATAAGCAAAACTTCAAAGAGAAAAAAAAATATATGAATTGTACACAAGCATACTGGAAGAGCTAAAAAAAAGTCAAAAAGACACGAATGGTAAAGGAAAGATTCAGTGAAGAAAGGAAAATGATGAAAACTAACAAAAGACAATAAACAGCTTTGTAAAAGCCCATGGGATACAGTGCCAGACATGAAGAATGACTAATCTTGAATTCAAATCTGACTTCAAACACTTGCTAGCTGTTTGACCCTGTATATATCTCTTTTCCCTGTTTTCCTCAGTTCTTCATCTGTAAAATAATCTGGAGAAGGAAATGACAAATAACTTCAGTATCTTTGCCAAGACAACCCAAATGGTGCCATGAAGAGTTGGACATAACTGAAATTACTCAACAGCAACAACAAAGGAGACACAAAAACTGAAGAAAATAATACCTTAAAGAAACAAAATTGGTCAAATGGAAAAAGAGGCTCAAAAATCTACTGATGAAAATACCTCATTATAAAAAAAACTGGACTAATTGGGGGGATAGGTATAAAATCTTACTGAAGAAATCAAGTTCTTAAAATTAGAATTGGATAACAGGAAGTTAGTGACTGCATAGGACATCAAGAAACATTAAAACAAAGTCAATGAGAGAAAAATAGAAGAAAATGTGAAATATCTCATTGGAAAAAAAAAACAACTGAATTGGAAAATAGATCAAGGAGGGATAATTTAAGAATTATGAGATTGCCTGAAAGCTATGATCAAAGAAAGAACCCAAATACCATATTTAAGGAAATACCAAGGACAACTGCCCAAATATCCTAGAACTAGAGGGTAAAATAGAAATAGAAAGAATTCATTGATCACCACCTGAAAAAGAACCCAAAATGAAAATTCTGAGGAATAATATTATGAAATTCCAAAGATTCCAGGTTAGAAAAAAATATTTTTCAGGCAGTCAGAAAGAAACCATCCAAATACTGTGGATTTACGCTGAGAATCACACAATATTTAGCAGGTACGAGACTGAAGGAGGGAAGGGCTTGGAATATGATATTGTAGAAGCCTGAAGAGCTGAGATTTCTTTCTTTCTCTGTTTTGGCTCTTTCTGGTTTATATATGTACACCATATTTGTTTCACAAGAGCAATTTGATAGAACTCCTTCACCAATTTTTCCAAATAGTTTACATAGTATTAGAATTAGTAGAATTCACTTCTAAATTCATCTGGCCCTGGAGAATTTTTCTTAAAGAGATGAGATGACTTGTTCAGTTTCTTTTTCAAAAATGGGTTTAAGTATTTTATTTCCTCTTCTGCTAATCTGGGCTATTTATATTTTTATAAATATTCTTCCATTTCACTCAGATTATCAGATTTATTGTCATAAGTTGGATAAAATACCTCAGAATTACTGTTTTGATTTTTTCTTCACTGGTGGTGAATTCACTCTTTTCATTTTTGGTACTGGTAATTTGCTTTTCTTCTTTCTTTTTTTTTAAATCAAATTAACCAGAGATTTGTTTCATAAAACAAGCTCTTTGTTTTAATGATTAGTTCAATAGTTTCTTATTTTCAATTTTATTGATCTCTCCTATGATTTTCAGAATTTCTGATTTGGTGTTTAATAGGGGATTTTTAATTTGTTCCTTTTTCTAGCTCTTTTTAATTGTATACTTGATTCATTGATCCACTCTTTCTCTACTTTATTCATGTAAGCATTTAGAGATATAAAATTTCCCCTAAGAACTACTTTCGTTGATTCTCATAAATTTTGGTATGTTGTTTCATTGGTGTTCTCTTTGATGTTTTCTATGATTTGTTGTTTGGCCCACTCATTCTTTCGGATTAGAATGTTTAGTCTCCAATTCATTTTTAATCTATCTTTCCATGGCCTTTTGTTACACATAATTTTTGTTGCATTATTATCTGAGAGCAATGCATCTAATATTTCTGCCTTTCTGAATTTGATTGTAAGGTTTTTATGCCCTATACATGTCAACTTTTCTGTAGGTACCATGGACTACTGAAAAAAAGGCATACTCTTTTCCTTCCCCTTTCATTTTTTCTTCCCCTTTTCATTTCAAAGATCTTTCATATCTAAATTTTGTAAAACTCTGTTCACCTCCTTAACTTATTTCTTGTTTATTTTGTGATTAGATTTTTCTAGTTCTGAGAGGGAGAAGATGAGTTCCCCCAAGGAAAGAACTTTTAATACTGAAGAGAGGAATGGTGGAGGCAGGCAATGCTTGAAACAGTCTAAATTTGATCAAAACAAGAAGAACACACACACACATACATGCACATTTCTTTGATAATAAAAATCTGTCTTAACCAACAGAAAAATAGGAGGAGAAGTAGGTAAGAGAAAGTCAGAGATGGAAAAAGGGAAAACCAATACAAGAAATCTTTGGTCAGAAGCAAAACATAATTGAGAGAGAAGAGGGAGGGAGCAAGGGAGGGATGGAAGGAGAAAGAGAGACAGACAGACAGACAGAGAGAAAGAGAAAGAGAGAGAGAGAGAGAAAGAGAGAGAGAGAGACAGAAAGAGAGAGAGGAGAAGGAGGAGGAGGAGGAGAAATGAAAGGAAATGCACAGTCAGCAATCATAAAAGTGAATGCAAATGGAATAAACTTACTCATAAAATAGAAGAGGATAGCAGAATAACTAGAAACCAGAATCTATCAATACACTGTTTAAAAAAAATGAAACAGGGAGATATACCCAGAGTTAAAACACAGTATTGGAGCAGAATCTCTTATGTTTCATCTAAGTCAAAGCTTCAAGTATAGCAACCATGATTTCAAACTAAGGAAAAACAAAATTAAACCTATTTCAAAGGAATAAGCAGGGAAACTACATCTTGTTAAAAAGTAGCCATTGACAATGAAGTAATGTCAATACAACATATTTGCAAAAAATGGCATACTATTTAAATTCTTTAAGGAAAAGTTTAATGAATTACAGAAGGAAATAGTAAAACTATACTAATAGGGTACCTCAACTTTCTCTTCTCAGAGCTAGATAAATCTAACCCTAAAATAAATAAGAAAAAAAAGACAAAGAGATAATCAGAATCTTAGAAAAATAGATTTGATTAATAGAAAGGAGTATGCATTTTTTTCTGAGTTGTGAATAGCACCTTCATATACATTTACCATATATTTGGATATAAAAATCTCGTGACCAAATGCAGAAAAGGAGAAATATCAAATGTATCATTTTCATATCATAATGCAATAAAAGTTACATTCAATGAAAAACAGTGGAAAGATAGATTAAAATTAATTGGAAATTAAGTAATCCAATCCTAAAGAATGAGTGGGTCAAAGAACAAATCATAGAAACAGTCAATAATTTCATTAAAGAGAATGACAGCAATGATAAAATGTTCCAAAATTTGTGGGATGCAGCCAAAGCAATACTTAGGGGAAATTTTACATTTCCAAATGATTACATCAATGAAATAGTGAAAGATTAGATCAATGAATTGGGCATGCAGCTAAAAAAGTAAACTAGAAAAAGTCCAAGTTAAATCCCTTAATTAAATACCAAAATGGAAATCCCGAGAAACAAATGAATGATTATTAAAATGGAAAGTTAAAAAAATTGAAGTAATAAAAGCATAAGCTGGTTTTATGAAAAAAATAGATAAATCATTGCTTAACTTGATTTAATAAGAAGAAATCCATATTATTCCTTTCAGAAAAGAAAAGACTGAGTATAACAACAATGAAGGTAAAATTAAAGCAAATATTAAGAGTTATTTTTGCCCATTTTTTTGCCAGTAAACTGACCATCTAAGTGAAATGGATGAATATTTACAAAAAATATAAATGACCCAAATTGACAGAAGTAAAAATAGAATGCTTTAATAATCCTAACTTAGAAAAATAAATTGACCAATCATGAATGGAATACTTAATTAAAAAAAAAAACAGGACCAAATGGATGTCCAATTCATTTCTACCATAAGTTTAAGGAACAATTACTTTCAATATTATACTTTTTTTTTTAAACAGGCAAAGTTGAGTCGAGATGGCAGCATAGAAACAGGAGAACTTCACAAGCTCCCCCTAATACCATCTAAAATACCTATAAAATATGACTCTAGACAAATTTTAGAGCTCCAGACTCCACAAAAATGACAGAGTAACAAAGCTCAAACTGAAGGCAGCCCAGCAGGTGGTCATCACAGCACTGGAAGCAGAGCCCAGCCTCATGCGGTTTCAGCTCCATGGCATCTACAGCTCCAGAAGCTGGGGCTGTAGTGTTCGGGAGAGCGGATCAGCAGCAGCTGCGGTGATTTCCAAAATCACCAATCCACAAGAGCCAAGGACAAAGACAAAAGGTCAGAGGAACTTGGCTAAATTTGAGGCATAGAGTCTGACTGAACGGCCTCCAGAGCAAGAAGCAGTCTGAAGTGGCGGCCCTGCAGCCGCCACCACGTGGCTGCTTCAGAAGCTCTCAGCCTGTAGATTGAAGGTGGGCAAACCCATCATTCAGAGGCTAAGTGCTCTTAGAGCTGGAGCTCCCTGGTTGTGATAGCAGTCTTGAGTGGTGGTCCTGAGGTGTGTTTTCAGTGAGCCAAAGCTGGCAGGGGCTGTAAAAAAATGGCAGCCTTGTAATAGCTCCAGCAGCTGCAAAAACCCCAGTGATTTGGGACAAAGCTCTCCCCTCTGAAAGCAAAGTTTTTCTCCTGAGCCCAAAAGCCAAGTAATTGATGGCAACATGAACAGGCAAAGGAAGCAAAGCAAACCCAGCAAACCAACTTTAGAATCCGTTTTGGGGGACAAAAATGACCAAAGCAGGAATGGGAGGAAGACAACATAGTCAGAACTCCCACACCAAAAGCTTCCAAGAAAAATATGAACTGGATAGAAGCCATAGAGGAGCTTAAAAAGGATTTTGGAAACCAAATAAGAGAAATGGAGGAAAAATTGGGGAGAGAAATGATAATGATGCAAGAAAATCATGAGAAGAAAGTCAACAACCTGACTGAAGAAAATAACACCTTAAAAAATAGACTAACCCAAATGGCAAAGGAGGCCAATGAGAAGAAGAATGCCTTAAAAAGTTGAATTGCCAGATAGGAAAAGAATTTCAAAATTTCACTGAAGAGAATAATTCTTTCAGAATTAGATTGGAGCAAATGGAAGCAAATGACTTTATGAGAAATCAAGATACTATTAAACAGATCCAAACAAATGAAAAAATAGAAGGCAATGTGAAATATCCCCTTGAATAAACCACTGACCTGGAAAATAGATCCAGGAGAGACAATTTTAAAATTATTGGACTACCTGAAAGCCATGATCCAAAAAAAACCAAAAAACAAAAAACCTAGAAATCATCCTTCAAGAAATTCTCAAGGAAAAATG
>CM053585.1:543908643-543944946 GCA_028646515.1 Pseudochirops corinnae
TGACTTGTCTGGGGTCTCACAGCTAGGAAGTTTATGAGGTTGGATTTGAACTCAGATCTTCCTGACTTCAGGCTCAGCACTCTTTCTGCTGTACCAAGTGTTCTGTTGATACTCTAATGCAAATATCTCTTTACTTTTTGCACCTGTTGGTCTATACTTGAATATTCTTCACCATGCTTGACTTTCCTAATCTTCATGGAATTTTTTTAATGCCAATTAGTCTATCCCTCCCCTCCATCATTTTTTTTTAAATATTACATTCTTCTTTTTTTTTTTTTAATAAGGTACAAATTTCTAGAGTTTTATTTCTAGGTATCCTCTCGACCCCTCTAAAGCTCAATGAAATGTAGGAGAACAAAGTTACATCCTTTCGTTTTTGACTTAGAATTCTCTGATATGACAAAATGTTTCACCCGCAGCAAATGTTTAGTAAGTGTTGACTTGGCAGGATACAAAAAAAAAAAAAAACTACCCAAGGGACATTTGAGGAAGGGGAGAACACATTTTCCTGAGAAGACTGGCAGAGAAAGAAAGGGTCATGGAGAATGTGGCACTTAAATTGAATCTTGAAAGGAAAGAATTTGTAAACTTTTAAATTAAATTTTGAACAAGAGAATACAATTCATTCATGGCAAATTTTCCTTTGAAAATTCAGAGACACAGAAGAAAATGGCATTTTTGAATCCTTGGAAGAGATAGTCAAAATTGGCTTGAATGGCAAGTGCATCAAGTAGAGTTATGTCAGATAAGGTTTGAAACAGTGTGTTGGAGTCATTCTCTGACCTTGCCTTTTCTGTTTCCTTTCCCTGGAGAATAAAAGCACTTTCTCATAATCCCACTGACTGGGAATTTGTGTAATTGGTCAGTGGACCAGTCATCAGTATGAGAACCATACATTTCTTTTGGGCTATTAACTGTTGACTTCAGGAGAAAGGAATGTGAGAGAATACTCCTGATTGCATCAGTTTCCTAAGAAATAGAGGTCACTTTTTTTTTAACTTATGCATGGAAAAGCCAGCAGATGGCAAGCTTGAGACTTTTAAGGCATTTCTGATTTGATTTTCAACTTGAAATCCTTGATATATGTGGGCATTTACTGATTCCTCCAGTCACTGAATCTCATGAATGAATCTTTTCATGTTAAGTCTTACACAATTCTAGAAGTTCAGGGTTCACAGATATCACAGTAGAATCTCAGCCATCAATCCACAAAGGACATACTTTGTATTATTTCTTCTTTGTTACTCAATCATAGAGTTTCAGCATTTTGTGGGAACGCTGAAACAACCTATAACTGACTATTGTTAATTCAGACTTTGATCAGAGACCTCCAATGAGGAGAAATTTAGTACTTTCTTAGGCATCCCATTCTGCTATAAGAAGATGTAACTTTTAAGAAGTATTTTTCCCCTGATGTTAAACCTATCTATGACTTTGGAACCTTTACTGTTGTTCCTGGCTCTGCCCTTTGGGGCAAAATTAAACAATTCTAGCACCTGTTTCACCTGAAAACTCAGCAAATATTCAAAAGCAGCCTTTATGTATCCCTTCAATCTGTTTTGGAGGGCGAACCAAACATTTCTATCCACTTCAACTGAACCTTTGATCCTGATTAACCTTCTGTGTTTATTGATGATCTTCCTAAAATGTGAGTACCCAAAACTGAATCTATCAGATCTGATCTGACCAGGAAAGAGTGAAATGGTTGAGGGAGGCACTGTTACTCCTCTTATTCCTGGGAATTCAGCTTCTGTCAATGAGACACAGGATTACATTACTTAACTAGCATATAATATTACTGATTCATATTGAAAGGAGTTCACTGAAACCCTCACATTTCCTTACATGAACTTTTCTCTAAGAAATGCTTTTCTTATGTAGTTATCCAAGAAGTGACACTATATGGGTCATGTCTTGCATGGCACATACTCAATCTTGATTACTATGATTAAAGAAAAATGTCACCTGTCCTTAAGTTTGACTTTGTACATCTGTGTGTTATCTCGTGAGATACCCAGAGCATAATTTCTCCAACAGAACTAGTCCCAGAAATCCTTATTTGTATTCTCAATGTTCTAAAGATGCATTAATCTACATTAGATACTACCAGAAACCAAGAGCAATTTGCTTTCATTTACCTTTCTATGAACAAAACCGAAAATGTGCATAAACTTCTTTGATGGCCACCATCCAGGTCCATGTATCAGTGAAAATCTGTCTCGATTTCAATAAGTGAATTTGAGTTGCACAAGTCTTGATTTCATCCAAGGGATCTAGGCAATGTAAGTATGTTTATGTGCTTACATATCTAATCTGGGACTTCTATAGGTGCATTTAATTAGCCTAGAAATAGAATTATAATTCATTAATTTGTTCATTATTTTCCCCTATGAATTCAAATGTTCTTCCGAATATGAAACAACTTAACAAGAATGCATTAAGCATATTCTATATATCAGGTATTGTACTAGGATCCAAGGATGTAATAAAAAAAAAAAAACAGAAACAGTTCATACCCTCAAGTTTTTTAACCTATCTGAGCTGGTTTTTCTCATCTCTGAAATAGGAATAATAATAATTGTATGTTATGTTAGACCAATAAACCCCCCTTCATAATCACATTGCAGTTATTTAGGTTCTGCAATTATTACTAAACTTAATCAAAAAGTTTATAATGAATTTCTGGCTCTTTCTGCTGAGAAAAAAAAAAAAAAAGTATTAGACAAATATAGCAGTGATATAGCCAGAAAAAGGGGACAGGCAAAGTGAATATTTTATCATTTTCTTAGAGAAACAGAATTAATTCAATGATTTTGAGATAAAGTTATAGATCTGTTAGAGCACAGAACTTGTTGAAAGGGTCTGGAAATACAAGACTTTGTGTATGTTTGTGTGTGTGTGTGTGTGTGTGCGTGTGTATGTCTGTGTGTCTGTGTATCTGTGAGAGAGAGAGAGACAGAGACAGAGAGAGAGTATTATTTGAGCTGTTTCTCAACTCTAGCTTTTATTCTATCACTTTCCTAACATCTGGCAATGCCCTGCTGTAGCTTAAAGGAGAAGATATGAAGAAAATATCATACTTTCTCTTGTTTAGGTATGCTTAGGCACTAACAGCAGTTAGGGCATAGAAGGGGGAAACAGGAATATACACGGGTATGTCCCAAACGTCTTACTGGAGTTTTAAACTAAGAATTTTGGGACACTTTGTATCTGTATTGTGGGGCTGTGAGGGGGAAACTAACTTTCTAGATGAGGCGTGGGGAACCTGCAGCCCCAAGGCCACATGTGTCCCCCTAGGTCCTCAAAGTGTGGCCCTTTGACTGAATTTAACTGAATGCAAACTTCGCAGAACAAATCTCCTTCATTTACAGAAGAAGAGTTTGTTCTATAAAATTTGAAGTCAGTCAAAAGGCCACTCCCAAGGGCCCAGAAGACCACATGTGGCTGCAGGTTCCCCACCCCTGCTCTTGATTCCGTCCCTTTGGAAAATATGAATATTTCATTGAATTAAAAATCAAAAATTGAACATGCTGACAATGATTCTAGGCAGGGTAATGTGCCGCATGAACCTTGAATGAAAATCATGGAAACATATTACTAACTTAACTGAACAATAGTGCCTCATTCAGTGCTTTGAATCTCTGTTGTGGGAGGGTTATGGATAAGCCGTGTGTGTGTGCTAGTGCGTGCTTCTTTTCTTTTATCAATGTCTTGTTCAAATAATTTTAAAGCTTATCTTTCGTATTAGAGTGAGAACCTAATAAGCCTTTTCACTGATCTGTCTAGGGCTGGCTACTGACTGGAATGAAAGAAATACTGCATCTGATATCTATTGGGACTCAACAGAATAAAAAAAAAAATCCTTCCCCAGTATCATCTAGTTTAAAAAAAAAAAAAAAAAAAAACAACTAACAATTAATGTTCACTTTAAGCCCGACTTGAGAGACTTCCTTGGAGTAAGAGGGTCTTTGGGCTGAAGAAGAGCCCTGTCTCTTCTACGAAGTGGATGTGTTTCTATAACTATGCCCTTTTGCTTTAGGCACAGTAGCCTTCTCTATGTCTGCTGTCTCCCTTAACACCTCCACCCTTTCCCCTCCCCAGAAAGTTTTTTTCTCAAAAAGAGCTTTGAATCTACACAGGTATATTCTCCTTTCCTAAAGGGAGTGCTAAAGGGGGGAGGGATGGGGAAAAGGTGCGTCTTGCTCCGCTTATAGTTCATTAGGGTCTCTGGGCGGGGCTGAGCAAAAGCCAGCTAGGGTATTGGCTCTAAACACACACACACATATATCTGTCTTTTTCCGTCCTCCATCAACCTCCTAATTCCAATGAGGTCACTGCGATGAGCAAGAACAAGATTAAAAGAGAAGGGGAGGAAGAAGAGGGTGGCGGTGAGGAGGAGGAGGAAGGAGAAGAGGAAACAGAGACAGAAAGGGGCAATCAGACAAGGTCGACTTTTCCTGAGACACAGCAACTGTGAGGAGTGTGGTGCTGAATGTAATCTGCCTGGAAGAGAGACGGAAGCGGAGATAGCAGGACCGAGCCACTTTTCTATTACGACAGTAACAAAGGGAGAGGAGGCAGAGGAAGCAAGAGAGAAGGGAGCGAGCCATCCCACGCGCCCCCCCTCGCCCCCCCGCAGAAAACAAAACCCATGGGCTCAGAAAAAGAATCAAGGTAGTCCGAATTGTTGAAAGACACAGGACAGAGAAAAAGCCAGCTAAGAAGAGGGGATGTTCAGGTTTCCTGCAGGGGACTTTGGACGCAGCAGCACCCTGGACAGAGCCCGGGTGAGCACATCCCTGACAAAAAGACTAAGCTCTAAGCTGCCTTTCTCTTGAGAAGAGGCTACTTTCGCAGCATCTCCCCTTTGTCTTTCAGTCCCTCCACTTCAGCTTGCCTCTAGTCCTGGAGCAGAAGGAAATCCTTTGTCCTTTGGCACTTTGAATGTGCCAGGGTGCCTTCGCCGCTTTGGCCCCGTCCAGAGAAGCTCGCCTCTGTCTCTGGGACCCGCATACCTGCTGGAAAATGCTAAACTGGTGAAGAAAGGGGGAAAAAAGTTTTGGGGGGTCTTCTAGGGAAGCAAGAGGAGTACACAGGGAAAGTGGAAGACAGAAGGTGGATGATTTGTTTCCCGGGCTGATCTGGAAGGAATGATGACCGAGGAAGGATGTGCACCAGCGGCCAGATCATTGGGAGCCTGCTGGTGCTCTCTGTGCTGGAGATAGGGCTGGGGGCGTCCAGCGTGGCCGTGGGGGCAGTGAGCTTCAGCCTGGCCCTCAGAGAGCACCAGCCGCAGCTTGGAGACTCCTCTCCGGTATGGAGCGGGCTGTGTGTACGTTAAGCCATTTCACTCTCTCTTTAACTCTTGTTGCTGATGATCATTGCGTGTTTAATAGCTCCTCCCTGGGAGGGAAGGCCATAATAAACCTCCCCCTTGCATGCCAGTCTGGAAGAGAATCCCCTGTGCATTGTTCCTTTGGGTAGGCTAAGCTGGTCCTCTATGGTCCTTTATTATTTGTTTGAATGCCTGTTTGGGGTGAAGATCCAATGAAATAAGATCTCTGGTTTACCTGGAGGGTGAAAGGGCCCTCTGGGAGATCGTGGAATGGTCTTGTTAGTGGGAATAATTAGGGGTAGCTTTTTCAAGAATCTCAAGGGCATGTCTTCTGACTCCTCTGTTCCCATTAGAAAGAAAATCAGATAAAAATATGCCATGGATTTCTTAGGATCATCAAGAGCAAGCAGGATCGTATTTATTCTTTTGTCTTAGGGAAAATGGTGACCAGGATACACAAGTGGCCATTCAAATGTGACTAAAAGAGATACGTGTGTGTGCCTCTGTGTAATCTCATATACCTGAAGTAATGCTAATATTGCTCTCCATTGTACTTTCCTGCTAATTCTCTCTAGATGATTATTTATCACCTATCAGCATACACCTGGAAACCACTTTGTAAGTTCTAGCCAATCACTTGTTTGTGGTGGAATGTAGGGCGTGAACAACAACAGAGTACAATTTGTAAAAACACCTCTAATCACATAGTTCCCACTGAGAGGTTTCATACATTTCATGAGGCAAGTTGTCAGAACCAACATACCTTTTGTTTCTTTCACTAGGTAAGATTCAGTAAAACTTTAGGAACTCATTTCTTCTGCTAGGAAATGTAGTTTGGGCCTGTGATTTTTTTTTTCTTCTTTCTGGGTTCCAGTGAATCTCATTACCTTTCTAGATTCACATTCTACTTTGGAAGATTGCTATTGTAGGATGTGGCTTTATTTTGCAGTAATTCCATTAGTGAAATTATAAACTAATTGTATTCTTGCATTTTATGTGAAAATATGGTCATTTGTATATACAAGTATAATAATCCCAAAGATAATTATTCTTAATTAAGTTGATACATAATACAAGCATATTGATGAAGGTTCTCATGGGGTTCTCTAATAAGCATAAATTAAACTAAATCTTACCCTTCAGAATTTAGTAACTGAGTCACATCTTTTAAAATTAAATTTAAACATATTATTTTTCTTCACAAAAAAGAAGACAAAACTGAACTCTAGCTCCAAGAAAGTATTAATATATTCAAATGAGTGTGCAATTCATCTTCAGTAATAATAGCAATGATAGCTAAATTGTGTAGCATGCTTTATAGCTATGAAACTTTTTATACACATCATCACTGGACATTCTTTTGATCTGATCATAAGCAATTTGCTCAGATTGACAGAACAAACATATGGAATTAGAATTGATCAGTTAAGAGAACAATGGAAACCTTCAAAGTAAATTTTCTTCATCTTATATACAATAGGTAACATTTTTTTTTTTTAATTTACGGTGCAATCACAGAGCAGAGCAATGAACTTCCAAACTCTTCCCATGAAAATTTGCAGTTACTATGAATTTTTGTGTAGCTCTAGGGTTCATAGCTGTAGGGTAAGTTAGCGTAGCTAATGACTTGATGATCAGGATTCCAGCACTGTTTTCCAACTTTGCTCCTTGACAAAGCAAAATAATAAAGAAAATGAACCCATGACTTCCTGATGCCCAAAGAGCAGATTTATTTAGTTGGGATAGGAAAAAGAGATCAATCAAACTGGATGTTGGGTTTCATATATAGAAATGCTTGTTTTGTTGACAGCTTCATTTTGCACCTAGTTGTTTACCAGCCTGGAGAGGCAAACTAAAAGAGGTCATGACTGTGTCTTCATGAGACTAAAATGTCTGTTCAATTCAGTGGGGGAAAGAGCTATAACTTGTCAAGTGAACAGGGGTCTGGGAGAAGGTCATATACATTACAATTGACAAGTTAAAGGAGTGTGGAAATTGCTCCCTAATACCACAATAAGCAAATAAGTGGGCAAGGGGACAGTGTTTGAAAGCGATGCTGTGACCAAAATGAGAAATGGCATTGAAGACCAAGGAGTAGTCATAGCAAAAGTTAAAAGAGAAAAAGGAATGAAATTGGTGGGGAACCTGCTTTTCCCAGCATATTGTCACATAGTTGATAACTTAGCATTGAGTTTTTCTATGAGTAAACTAGAAACAGGGACTCAGTCCCTCCCTTTGGCCTGCATTGTCCCAAACAAGTCATGAAATCAGTCAAGTTGGAAATGAATTCAAAGGCCATCTCATCCAACCAACAATTCAACATGAATCCCCTCTCCAACGTGACCAACAAGTAGGCATCACTCACTATTAACTCACTAAGTAACTCTTTCCATTCTTGCTAAGCTACTTAACTTATCTAGATTTCCATTTCTTCATCCATGAGTTAGGGGATTGGACTAAATTATCTCGGTTGTTATTCTTGGCTCTAAAGTTCTATGGTTCTATGTTTCCTTATCATATTTTAGCATTCGTGTGTTTGGATCTGCCTCTTTTTCTCTCCTACAAATACAATGTTAAGTAAATTCTTGGAAATGGAAAAAATGCTGCAAATGTTTAGATTCCCTGAACAACTCTGCTTACTATATTTTGTATATGATGGGATGTTGGAGGAAGAGCTAGGAAGATTTGGATTTTAATTCCACCCCAGATATTTATTTACAAGTTATAAAATGCTGACCAAGTCATTTAACTTGTCTCAGCTGTCAGATGAGCACAATTATTCTTGTGGCTGTTGTCTAAAGAGGTTGTTTTGAGGATCGAATGAAATAACTTCTGAAAACCATTTTCAAAACCAGTGAGAGATATTTGAGTTATTATGATTATTTATCCTCTATGTTAATTTACTCTATATAAAGAATCTAGCATTTCAGATGGGTAGAATTTTTATGAAGCTTCAGACACCTACTTGTTTAATAGCCTCTTCCTTCATTGTGACAACTCATCCAATTGCATGTTGTATTAAAGTCCACATGTATGTAAACCTTAATCCAGACCACAGCAACATAGAGATAATAGTTTATACCTGAAGGGCAACTGCACAAAAGAGAAATAAGGCATTTCTTTTTGCTATAATTCTAAAGTTATTTATTTACCTTTAATTAAAAATTAAAGGTAGAAGATATCACAAAACAAGGAGTGACATTGGGTGTGGAATATTTGGATCTAATTTATCCATGATTGGGAAGTTCCCAAACTTCTTTTGCCTACTGCCCCCTTTAAAAAAAAAATACTACCTCCCAGGAAAGCAGGGAAAAGGTCTCAGATTAAGTATACAACTGCACCCAAGGCTATTACCACTCCCTCTATGAAGGGTAGTATCTCCCACTTTGGGAACCACTGCAAGTGACTCTTTTCTCCCATAAGTCATATGACTTGGCATTTGCTTACTCTGAAGTTCTGACCTCTACTTGGGAAGCAATGCTAGGTATCTGAAGAAAATAAACCAATTATCTTAGTGTAACTTGTAACAATGCTTGATTCATTTAATCAAAGAAAACCAGCAGATTGTACAACACATCTTGTAATGATGACAATCATATTTGAAATAGTGCAGACAATGAAGAGTCTTTCTCTAGACACTCATGGAATCAGTAACCTCAGGTACTAAATTGAGAAAAAAAAAATATATATATATACATATATATGTATATGTGTGTATATATATGTGTGTGTGTATATATATATATATATATATATATATATATATATATATATATATATATATATATATATATATATATATATGATACACACACACACATATGTATATGCTATTTTACTATCAGAGTCTCAAAATGAGGAGTGGCTTTTCCCCAGTGAGTTAACATAAAGTTTAACTGAGCCTCAGTTCATTCAGTATGAAGCTTTTGGTTGTCTTAGCAACCAGATACAATTGCTAGGTGACTCCTATAATTGTGGATGGAAGAGTCCAGATATCCACTTGGTATACCAAGGGATATATCTGACTTCCATATTTTAAGGGTTGATATTTGAAAGAGGAAATAGTTCTCTTCTGTTTGGTCCCAGACAGAAGAAATAGAAGCAATAGATAAATACCACGCAAAGGATTATCTTGTTTGGATGGAGGGAAAACTTCCTCATTATCCAACCACCCACAAATAGAATGGGATGCTCCAGGAGATCCTAGACTCTCTCTCATCTGAATTGGTCTTCAAGCAAATAGTAAGTGACCACTTGTTGGAAATGTTTTGGAGGGGATTCTCCATTGAATACCTATGACTTCTGAGGTGCCTTTCCATTGTGAGATTTTCTATCTATAAAATCTGCTCCAGTTCCTACCTTGTAGTGGGTAGGTAGGAAATCAAGGGGAGGCTGGAAAATCAGTTGCTAAAAGATGTTTGGGCATAAATAACCTGCTGCCAAAAACATTTAGTACATTGACTAAAACAGAGGAATATGTTTCTATTGTTTGTCCCACGAAGCAGAAATATCCCCCAAAATAGTAAGATGGAAAAGGCCGTGAGACTGCAAGAGAAGCCTGAACAAATGTAAAGATTAAGTGAGGTTCATCCAAGGAAAGCCAATTATAGTCTTTGCCTGAGGTGATTTTGCACATGCTAGCTCAGCATCGCTTCCTAAAGAACTCAGGATTTCTTTCATGGCAGTCTCAATTCAGAAGGTGGCACTCTTTGATTCTTCATACAGGCATGGAATGTCAAAACTATCTGTACCAGGCTATTGTGATTTGTTTTTCTGAAAATGCTCATATTTGTATCACCCTGGAAGGGGATTTCCAAGACAGCCGATTGGAAAATGTAAAAGTTTGAACTGGATAGAAAGTGAGGAAATTAAACTCAAATTACTTTTGGAATTTCAGCCAGAAAATATGTACGTGTTGATTAGTCCAGTGTGACAAGTGCCCAGCTCTCATGCTCAAGAAGCCTTCATTATTTTTAAAGTGTCCATGAAAATGAGTTATCTAGATTAGAAAACTTTTAAATTTCCCATTAGGGGAGTTAGGTATTATCTCTAACTTATATTGGGTCTTTTGGAGTTGTAATAAGGTTGGACTAAGGGAATAGGGTCAAAGTTCAAAAGTCAAGGACAAAGCAGTGGCTTCCTCAATATATTTTACCCCAGAATTTAGTCCAGTGCTATCTCCAAAGTATAAAGTGGTGGGAACGGGATACAAAGTGAGAAATACAGGCCCCTGATGCTTTTTTCTTCTCCTACAATCATCTCAGCATAATAGCTGTTGTTCTTCTTGTAGAGTCATTTTCATTTGTGGCCAACTTTTTTTGACCACATTTGGGGATTTCTTGGCAAAAATATGAAAGCAATTTTCTATTTCCTTTTCCAGCTCATTTTATAGATGTTGAAATTGAGGCAAACAGTGTTAAATGACTTGCCCACAGTCACACAACTACTAAGTGCCTGAGGATGACTTGAACGCAGGTCCTCCTGACTCCAGGACTGGCATTCTATCCACTGTACCATGTGGCTGCCCCAGGATAACAGTAGTGAAAGACAGGTGGCACATTGGATAGAGCAGTGGACTGGAAACCAGGAAGAGTCATCTTCCTGTGTTAAAATCTGGTCTCAGATATTTGCTCGCTATGTGATCCTGGGCAAGTAACTTAACCCTGTGTGTCTCAGTTCCTCATCTGTCAAATGAGCTAGAAAAGGGAATGGCAAACCATTTCAGGATCTTTGCCAAGAAAACTACAAACATAGTCATGGAGAGTCAAACACTCCTGAAACAAACGAACAATAAAAAACAGATTAATGTAGTCCAAAACATCCATTTCACATATAGGATGTTTATGATTAGAGAAGTAAAATGACTTGCCTAAATTCATTCAACTCATGAGTGCTAAATCTGGGATTTAGATCCAGGGTCTTTGATTCCAAATCTCATATTTGTTTCACTATTCCTGAAAGCAAACAGCGTAATAAATCTCTGAACTTTTCTTTTTTTAAAACATAAATCTGTTATGTACTCAGGACAATGACCATTCCTGGAATATACAGAAGCATAAAACCTAGTCCCTGTACTCATGGTTTGTTTCAGATTCATTGACTGGACGAGAGTAAAATAAAGTAAGTAAGGACTTACCACAGTCTGTAATTAATGTTTGAATTGTCTCGTAGAAACTAGAAGTATAGCAGTTCAGAAAAAGAGGAGCTCTAAATCTCAGTGAGAATTTTGAGGATCAGATAAGCCAATGGAAGAGATCTAGTTTAAATTTGAGACCTTTTAAAATGATATGAAAACGACAATTGTTGTTATTATGATTGAGAGGCTGTGTAATGTCGTAGAAAAATTACTGGATTCGGAGTCCAGTGACCTAGTTTCAGATCCTAGCTGTGCCACTCCATGTGTGATCAACTTGCAATATAATCTATACTTCACAATCCTTGTCCATAAAATGAAGTTGGGCTAGCAATCTACAAGGAACCTTCCAACTCTAAATCTATCCCTTCATCTTGGTAAAGTGAATAAGAAAGAGCATTCTAGAAGGGAATAAGCAGTCACAGAGCACAGAGCATAATTGTGAAGCAGTTTATGGGACTAACTTGGATAGAATTTGGAATGAGTTTAATTGAATACAAAGACACCTAGATGGATAGGTCTGCTAAGACTGCACCATAGAGGACCTGAAAATCTAGACCAGTGGCTGCTTTTGTTGTTTCTTTACCACCAGGGTCAAAGGACCTAATTAAAGGACTCTGATAAAACTGATTCCAATTCAGTGAAAGCTTTCAATGCTGCATATCACAAGCCTAAACTCAGGAGGCCATCATCTCCTCACCATTGGCATATGGTCATATGGGACACTAACTGGATGGAGAGGCATAGATATTTGCAAATTTCTCACTCACTTAGGATCCATTCTCTGTTGAGAATTGGTCAAACCAAGACAATTCTACCATCATCATCATCATCACTAAGCTCAGAAAATGAATTTTTGATACATAGCCACTATTATTTTGACTCTTGATTATCTTAGTTTTCTTTTTTTCCAATGTTTTTTTCCAAAAGAAAGATTTTGGCACCATTGTAAGTTACATAATATGCAGACAGTCTTTTTAGCAATTATGTCATGTCAATTTCTTTGTTTTTAAATTTTTTTTTTA
This sequence comes from Pseudochirops corinnae, assembly GCA_028646515.1. Taxonomy (NCBI): domain Eukaryota; kingdom Metazoa; phylum Chordata; class Mammalia; order Diprotodontia; family Pseudocheiridae; genus Pseudochirops; species Pseudochirops corinnae. The sequence continues at coordinate 543,921,137 of CM053585.1, forward strand.
AATTTAATATAGTGACTTCTAATAATGGTGAGCTTTGGTCTGATGTACCTACACAGCGAAAGAATCAGATCAAATTAGTTTTGAGTGAAAAAAAGTAGACAGACAGAACCTCTGAAATGGAGGAGACCTGAGAGGCCAATGTATAGTCCAACCCAGGACTCAACAAGCACTTTTTTTTTTTTTATGTGCCCTACACATGGTTATCCAGCCCTTGCTTAAATAAAAGGAAATCCATGATGTCTTGGGGCAGCTGATTTCACATTCAGAAAAACACATACACACACAGAGATTCTCTTTTGGGTCTAACATGCCTAATTTTTTCAAATGATCCTTATATGGCACATACTCAAGGTTCTGCATCACTTGGGCCATCCTGCTCTGGAAATAATCCAAATTCTCAAAGTTCTTCCTAAAATATGGAGGTTTGTTTTGTCCTCCAAATGGATATTTATTGAATCTCCTCACCTCTTACTGCTGGCACAGTGATTAAATCCTTCTCTATTTGTCTCCTGGAAATTATTCTCCTACACAACTTATTCTGAGAAGTTCATACAATGCAGATAACAATACTACTAATGAGAGCAAAAGTTTATATTGATATTACCATTCGTTTCTTCTGAAGTCCAAGTGCTCCTGTTACCTCATTTTGTTAACATCCTGCCAGTTTTAGTGAGGAAGTTTCATTTATTGGGCATAGAACCTAAAGTACAGAGAAATTAATTCATGGGCTCAAGATGAAATTCATTATGAACTAAACCAATATCTGTTGTCTTCTCATCCAAGAATACAAGCAACAGACTAAAATACCAGAAAAAATGACCCTAAAGACAATGTAGGATGTGGTAAAGGTTCCCTGAAGTGCAAGCGACTCCTAGATTTGACTCAGGGGTATGACAGTGGAGGGAAACCTCTGACTTTTCTATTATGTCAGCAGATTCAGATGACTATGCGTCATCGTCATTTGGGGAGGGGGACATGCCAGGAAACTTGTATGGACCCTGTTTATGTTGACTTACCTTGGGAAGACAAATTTTCTCACTTTTTTTCTTATAGAGAAATTGGAAATACAAAATTCAATGAGGATAAATCACAAATCAGAGAATCACAGGGTCAATCGAGATTGACTTTTCTTACCTAATGTGGGCAACACATAGCTCCAGAAGTGGAAGAGATCTCAGAGGACAATGAGTCCAATTACCTCATCTTTCAAATCTGTATGATACTTCAGACATATCAAATTCTAAATACTTTATTGGCTCATAATTACAACAGGAAGCACTAAATAATTCCATTTCACCTTACTTGAAATCAGAATATATTAAATTCATCATTCTAATTCATGAGGCATAGGAAAATTAGGATATACCTGGCTTAATTAAAAAAAAAACGTCAAGCTACTATTGTGAAAAAAAATCTCAAATGCTTTGCCCAGGATTTACAGGGGAAAAAAAAACTCTCTAGATAACATTATTATCAACAAGAACTTGGAAACAAAGTGTCTTATAAGCATATAGAATATGCCTTTAAATACATGAAAATAAATATGAAATGTAGATATGCATGACTAGCGCTGTCACTTGCATTATTGTCAATTTGCTTTTAGAGATTCTTTTTTTACTTTATGTCAATTATTTGTGAACTATCCCCATCTACCCACCATTTAGTGAGCCTTCACTTCTAACAAATAAAAACAGTTAAATGTAATTGGCATAGATAATAGATCTCATGGTCAATTTACATTCTACACTATATTCCCTAAACTCTTCATTAAATTCAGGACAGGACATTCCCTCCAATCTTCTCCAGAATTACCTGGTAATTCCAATTACCCACCTTCCATTTTGTTCAGTCTTTTTTTTTTTTTTATATTTACATAATTGTAGCCATTGAGCATTTCATTTTTCTGGTTGTCTTACATTTACCCTACAATAGGTGGCATAAGTTTTCCTGTGTTTCTATGAATTCCTAATATTTTTCATTACTTAATTCAAGAAAACATTGCATTGAAATGTGATAATTTCTTCAGTCATTTTTCAGTTAATAGGCATTAATGTTATTTCCTTTTTTCCTACTATGAAAAAATGCTACTCTGAAAATTTCATTATATATTGGAATTTTTCTCTGTTCTTGCAGAATTTCCCTAAAAGTGAGAATTCCAGGTCAAATGATAAGAACATTCTTTTGGAATGCAAAATATTCTGTCCAAATTTGTCTTCCCAGAGAGTTGGACCAGTTTTCAGATCTAACAACAATATGCTATCATTCTTATCCTTCTACAGATCCTTCAGTGTTTACTTTTTTTTGTTTTTCTCTTTATTTTCTAGAATTTCTAAGAGTGAAGGGAATTCCATGATGTTTTCATTTTATTTATCTTATCATTAGTGATGCAGAACAAGTATTTATGTACTTGTTAATGGTTAGTCATTCCAAATTTTGGTAAATGAACCACACATTTTCACCACTTCTCTATTTGGAAATGGTTCTTGGCTAGATTGAAAGAGTTTGCAAACTGAAGTTAGGAAGAAGTGAGTTCAAATTGAGCCTCAGACACTTACTAGCTGTGTGAATGACTCATCCCTCTGTCTGCCTCAGTATCTTCTTCTATAAAATCAGGATAACAATAACACTTACCTTACAGAGTTTCTGTGAGGATAAAACTAGATGATATTTTCAATATGTTTTTCAAACCTTCAGCCAGTACACACACACACACACACACACACACACACACACACACCTCTTTCTCTTTTGCTCTGTGTGTGTATACACATATAGATAGCCGTTATAATCACCATCATTATTTATGTTAGTCAACAAATGTATGTTAAGCATTAATTGCATGTCAAACATTGTACTAGTGCTAGAGGTACAAAGAAAGACAAAAAGGTCGCAGCATAGGAAGTTTACATTTTAGTGGTGGAAAAAGCACATAAAAATGAGGCATATATGAGACATATACAGAGTATATTGTAGGTGTTCTCTGAAGAGAAGCCACTAGTAATTGTGGGGATGTGGAAGGACCTCTGTTAGAAGTTACAGTTTCATCTGATTCTTGAAGGAAGTCAAGAAAGCTTAATAGATGAAGGTGACAATGCTGAGGATTGTGATACAGAATTGGGAGAAGACTGTTACTTACAAAGAAGTCCAAGTAATTCAGATGGGTCTAGAGAGTACATGGAAAGGAATGAAATATAGGGATACTGGAAAGATGAGAAGGCAGCAAGTTAAAGAGCTTTAAAAACCACAAATAAAACTTCACTTTTTTTCTTCCAAGAAATAGGAAGCCTTTGGATTTTATTCAGTAGGGGAGTGACATGATGCAGCTTAATGGAGGATGGATTTGGATGGGGTAAAGAACTGAGCTAGGGAAACCAATTAGGAAGCTATTTAAATAATCTAGACAACAGCTAATGAGGGAATGAACTTGAGTGTTACTGAACAGAGAAAAGAAGATGTATACAAGAGATGGTATAAAGGTTTAAAAGAAAGACCAGAATTATCACTAGATTTGAAAAGTGAATGAATGAATTAAGAGTCAATGATGAGTCTAAGGTTGAGAGTTTGTGTGACTGGGAGGGTATTCTTTATATGTCTTAGATACTGATTATTATTCTAATATATATATATATATATATATATATATCTATATCTATATCTATATATATATATATATATATATATATATATATATCTCCTAATCATTCCCCTTCTTATCTTTGCTACATTGATTTTGTTTGTATACAAGCTTTAATTTTATGTAGTCTAGTTTCCTATTTTCTCTTTTGGGATCTCTTTTATCCTTTGTTTTGTCATTTGCTTTTTGTAAGAAATATATTTTAAAAAACTAAACCCAAATAGTTTCCATGAGTAAGGTCCACTTGATTAGCCAAAGGAAAAAAAAATTGCAAGTCAGACTCTTCCTTAGTAAACTGCAGGATCTAAGTTTCCTTCCTCCTTGCTATTTTTCAGAGAGTATACAGTAATAATAGCAAAAGACCTCCTTTACTTGTCAAGCTGAGAATCTTCACTGGATTATTTTAAAAGAAGAAAAAAATATCACATAGCAGAAATGGAACAGAACACAATGCATAATGCATTAAAAATGGCATTAAGTTAACAGTGTGGGGGAGATGTGAAGATGGATAGAAATTCTGAGGAATAATTGCAATTTTCCCTATATCTTAAAGAGTTTGGGTTTCTGGCCAGTGATTTTTTTTTCTAGATAATATATCAGGGACTAGAATTTCACTTATATGACTGTGCCATGTCCATGATTCATGTGTTCCATGAAAGTTTTCACTTTTTGATTCTTGGTCTTCCATGATTAACCTCTCTTTCTTCATTTTTTCTCTTACTTTCCATGCCAATGAGAATTTCTGTGTTGCTATTGGTGGGGACTCATGCTGCACCTGCCCCTATAGTATTCATTTCAGTTTAACTTCTTGTTCATTCAACAATCTTCATCCAATGCTGTGAATGTTTTACTTTGTTGTTGACTAACAGAATAGCTCCACTCCTATTAAGGAACATTTTATTTGAAAAAATTCTCTTCAAGCAAAAGTAGAATTACATCTTCAACTGAAAGCTAGATGACTCACACTTGGCAATGTAGCACAGATTTCTGTTAAGATACAAGTTCGACTAGATGTCCTTCCAACTCTGAGTTCTGAGATTCAACCACATAATTTAAGCTAATAATTCTACTTTTGCTGGAATTGTGACAATGGACTTTTTTTTGCTCTTTTCTCTGGTTAACAACTATTCTTTTTCTTCTCTCACATTCCCTAGTTGGCAAGACTCTGCCTTTACCACTAGAGAGTCTATCTTCTACCTTTGCCCCATCCCTGATCTCTCCCCTCATTGCCTTTAGCACCAAGTTAGACTGATTTATGTCCTGCTCAAATTATATTAATAATCATAATTATCACAACACAAATGACATCCATCATAGATATTACTTCATTTCTTACTCAAAGTAACCATGTGAAATAGGTACTGGAGTTGGTTATTGTCATCCGTTCTCACAGAGGACCAAAATAACATGACAATGCTAGCATCGAGTGTCAGTGCATCTGACTGTGAGTGAACAGACCAATACTAGCTTGGAATGCTCTACCACAGGTCAAGCACAAATAGTTCATATGAACATTTGTGGTGGATTTTCTAACTCTGTGCACCTTTTACTTCTGAGCTATTTCAATTCTGCTTTGCTCACAGAGCACAGCACTTTCTCTGATGTGGGCATTCCATGCTGGATATTCCAGTGCCAGTGTCTCCCACACAATCAATTCCAAAGTTCTTAAGAGAGACCTTGAGGGTGTCCTTGGTCTGCTTTTTCTGACCACCATGTGAGTCTTCACCCTGTGTGAGTTCTCCATAAAATAATCTTTTTGCCAGCATACATTTTACATTCAAACAACATGGCCAGCTCATCAGAGTTGCACTCTCTGAAGCAGAATTTGAATGCTTGGCAGTTTAGTTCAAGTAAGGACCTCAATGTCTGGTCCCTTATCCTGCCAGGTGATCTTCAGAATCTTCCTAAGACAATTCAAATGGAAGTGCTTCAGTCTCCTGGTGTGGTGTGCTGGGAGACTGTCTAGGTTTCACAGGCATACAACAGTGAGGTCAACACAGTGGCTCTGTAGACCTTCACTTTGGTAGGCAGCCCAATAACTCTTCGCTCCCATACTTGCCTTTGGGGCCTCCCAAACACTGAACTGGCTCTAGCAATTCATGCATATTCTACTATTGTCCCTATGTTAGAGAAGATGACGAAAAAAATTAGAGCTCAAAGACATTAAGTGACTTGACCAGTGACACAGCCAGTAAATTTCATGGAGAAAATTAGAGAAAATTTTGTAGGTCATGGATGTGCTGCAATCAAACATGTGAAAGTCCAGATCACACTTATATACTAACATGGATCATGATGCTTGTGATAGTTCACACCTCTAGAGCACTTAATGGTTTGCAAACTGTTTTTGATGGAGAATATCATTCAATCCTCCCTACAACACTGAGAGGAAAGTGTTACTATTATTCTTGTTTTACAGATTAGAAAACTGAGGCTGAGAGAGATTGAATTTTGTGTTCAAAGTCGCTCAGCTCATTTTTCCTGAGACTTTGAACCCATCTCCTAGCTCCAGGTACAGCACTCTGCCCACCTTGCCTCTCTCACTATCTCTGAATCCCCTATATCAGGGACTCCAAACACTTTAAGAAGCTTAGCAAATTTGACTTTTTCTTCTTACAGAAGAGATTCTGTGGCCAAAGGTTAGGTAATAGTGATATTTCAGTGAGAAAACTCAACCAATTCAGATTAGCACCTACTCAACAGTTAATATTCTCAATGACTTGCCTGAGGCATTTAAAGGTTAAGTGACTTGTTGCTGGTCAGTGTCTGTGGCAGGTCATCCTGACTTTCTTGGGGCAGCTAGGTGCCACAGTGGGTAGAGTGCCAGATCTAGAGTCAGGAAGACCTAAGTTGGCCTCACACACTTACTAGCTCTCTGACCTGGAGCAAGTCATTTAAGTCCGTTTACCTCAGTTTCCTTATCTGTAAAATAAGCTGAAGAAGGAGATGGCAAACTAATTTAGTATTTTTGCCAAGAAACGCCCAAAAGGAGTCATGAAGGGTCAGACATGACTGAACTGGCTGAAGAACAGCCTGCCTCTTAGGTCACGTGTCTGTTGAAATGTGTTGAACTACTTTGAGGATTCTCTGCATCTTTGTATGCATTATTTCATTGTAATACAATGATATTCCACAATATTCACAACTTGCTTAACCATTGCCTAATTCATAGCTATCTACCTTATGTCCATTTAACACAGACCAAATAAAAGTGTTACTAAGAATCCTTTGAAAATATTTAATCTTTTTTGTCTTAGACCTCCTTGACATGCAGAGGTCTCGAAATTTGAGTGACTTTCTTAGCATGATTGCAAATTACTTTCTAGAAGAGTTAGATAAAGTCACAGGACTATCAAGAATGTAGTAGTATGCCTGTCTTTCCCCATCTCTCTTCTACTTCCAACATTGACTCTTTCTAATTCTTGGCATCTTTTCCAGCTTGTTGAGTTAGGCAAAACCTCAGAGTTGTTTTTATTTTCATTTGCTTATTAAAATTGATTTATTATTTATTCATATATTTTTAGCACTAATCCACTAGAGAATAGGTTTTTTTATTTGCCTTAGTTTCATATAAAAAAAGATCCCCCCCCCAATTCGCCATTTGCCTTCTTATGCTATCACCGATTTTGTTCTTGCAAAATCTTTTCAATTTCATGAATGTAAAATTATCTTTTATCTTGTGTCATCTTCTCCACCCCTTGTTTGGTTAAAATATTTTCCCCTGATCAGAGCCATTCTTCTACTTAACTACAACTTGCTTTTATCTTCTGGTCTCATTTATAGGTTGGATGTCAAGATTGATACAGTTAGTGTCCACAGTGATAAAGAGTCAAGTATTTCACATTTAGTAATAGGGTAATATCTCTGACCCCCTTTCCTGCCATCTGGCTACCATCAGTGAAAAAGTAGAAGAAGGACAAAAAGACCTGAGGACCACCCTGTGTTTTGCTTTGTTTCATGGGCTGCCATGGCCAGACTTCATCACCAGTCTATGGTTGTTGAGCATCTCTATGCAATTAACTACCCTCATAAAACAAAATTATTTAATTGTTGGGGCAGTATGTGAAGCCTTTCCAATATAGTGGAATGAGCTAGGATTTTTTGTTCTGCTAGGAAAGCCTTCAATAATCCAAGGCTATCTAGACTTCATAGTGACACATTTGAGGATATCATAGAATAGCAATAATTATTATCAAAACTTCTGATAATAGCACCCACAGCTCACATATGTGTGTAGATGTGGATGTGGATGTATAAATATATATATATATATATATATATATATATATATATTCACATGTGAAGACATTATAGAATGACAATAATTATTATTAAAGGTTCTAATAATAGCACCAACAACTCACATAATGTGTGTCGATGTGTATACATGTATATGTGTGTATACATATACACACATGTGTATATGTGTGTGTATTACACAATAGTCACGAATTTTTATCTCCCCCAAACCATGAGTGTTTCAGGATCATAGAGATTTTTCAGCTAGAGATGATCAAATCCAATTTCCTTCTATAGATGAAGTACATGAAGGTAAGAGGAGTAAAGTAACATATACAGTGTCACACAATTAGTAAGTGTCTGAGGCAGGATTTGCACTGAGGTCATCCTGTCTTCAGTCTCTGCACTCCTGACAATACCCTCCAGTAGCCTCAGAACAATCACAACAACCAACATTTCTGTAGTTATAAAGTTTGCAATGCACTTTACATAGACTGTTATTTGAACCTCATGCCAACTTTGTGCAGCACGTACTACTATTACCTCCATTTTATTAATAAGGAAACTGAGGCAAAAAGGTGTCTTGCCCCAGGGCTATATGACTATATGGTTAAAGTCTAAGGTGGAATTTGAACTCAGGTCCTCCTGACTCTAAATTAAGTGTCATATTCACAAAGTCAAAGGAATTCACAAAGTTGAAGCTTTCACTTTAAATTTCCACACTTCCTCTTTGTTCTCTTTCCATAGAAAGGTATTTCCCTGGAGTTCTTGGGAGAGTAGAGCTAACATTTTCAAAGCTACCTGGATATTTTCAAGCCCCTGGAAAGCCATTGATTAGCATAGGAAAGGAGGAGAAAATGTCTTAAGAGTCTATAAAAAAACAGCCAACTCATTTGTCAATGACCAACTCACAATATTTAAAAGAAACTTCAAAGTCTTGCAGTTCTGAACGTTGGCAACCAGGGTGCTGTGTTGTGGTTTCTTTCTTTCTTTCTTTTTTTTTTGTTTTTTAAAGAAATCCAAAGATTTGAGAAACAAAATTGCAATCAGCTATGCCTCTCAGGAGAGAAAAATAGCATTTTGGGCATGGCTTTTTCAGAAATGCTTGTGAATAAACATGTTCCCATATTCTGCCATAGGGTGCATTATTTCAATAAACAAGTCACAGATGATTCCATTAAAAGAAATGCCTTAAAATCCACCCACTTAAAACAGAGCTATGTCACATGAGATCCATGCATGTCCATATCCATGCCCCAGAGGCCCTCACTAAATCAAAATAAGGACTGAATTTGGGGGCATATTATGAAATTTAAACATCCTTGCTTAATGTAAACCCATTTTCCCCCCACTCAACTATAATCAAGTTAAGTGGCATTCCTTAAACAAACAGTTATGTTGGCAAAGAGTGGGGTAATACTAGCTGTAATTCGTGATGCTTCTAACCTTTCCCTTGCTCCCAGTTAAGAGGATAGTGTGTGTGTGTGTGTGTGTGTGTGTGTGTGTGTGTGCTTGCACACACGCATTTGTAGCTAGAGATTAAACATGTGATTTCCCTGGTATAGGGAACTTCTAAATGTTCAAATCCTCTCTAGTAATATAGACTGGCACCTTTTCTGCAACTTAGTCTGAACATTGCCTAGAGGGGAGGGGGAGGAGGAAGGGGAGGAAGGGAAGATATTGACAGAGAGAGAGAAAGAGAGAGAGAGAGAGATTAAATGACTTCCCCAGGGTCACCAAGACAGTATATATCAGAGACAAGACTTGAATTCAGGTCTTCCTAGCTCCTAGTTTTCTATCCTTTATGTCATGTTGCTCCTTATATAAGGAAAAGCAACCTGCAACAGTACTGGGAGACATGTGGCCTGGAAGTCACAAAGAGCCCCATTCAAGCACCACCTTTAGCCATCTTAGCTCTGTGACCCTGGGCAAGCTCCAGGTAAGTCTGAAAGGCTGTACATTGCATAACAGATGCCAACCTATATTGGTAAACAGAGGAAGTTTCCTATGTCATTAAGATTATAGGAGGAGTCTCTATCTCTGTTGTTAATGATTAGTAAAAAACCATCATAGGTTAATATATATAATAGAAAGAGTGTGTCTCAGAGTCAAGAAGACCTGAGTTCAAGTCCTGCCTCTGATACATGTTGTCCATGTGATCTTGGGCATGTCACATGATTTCTTATTGCCCTCCCTGGAAGTACTCAAAGACCATAATTTGAGAAAGAGTTGGTGATCTGCAGTGGTTGACATTTCCACACAGGGAGTACACTAAGCTGATGAAATCGGTGGTCTGGAACAAGAACAAAAGAAGAGACCAGTCCTGCTTGGGTCACAGGGTCACTGTGAGAATCAAATGAGATGATGCCCATGAAATGCCATATAAATGTCAACTAGGATTAGAATCATCCCTCAGACCTTTGCTTCGGTCTTTAAGATCAGTCCGTTTCAGAAACTTTCAAAAGAACAAAATGGGATGGAACTAGGGAATGTCTTGCACTGTCTTTCTTCAAAGCTGCCATCTGGAACTCATTATTGGCCATGGGCTGTTCCGGAACTGGGGCACTCACATATCACATTGCAGCACAAAGAGTTCTCTGGAAGCTGGAAAGTAAATACTCTGTGCGTTAAAGACATACTCAGAACAAGGCCCCCAGTGCCCAACTGCCTTGAAGTCCATACTAGAAATGGGTTGATCATTCTAAAGTATCTCCCTCTTCTACATCAGGCCAGGTTCACGTTCAGAAGCAATGGGCAGCAGGATCCAGTCAGACTTCTAAGAAGATGAATCATGGCCTAGAATGCCTGATTCAGTGGGACTGATTTCTATTGGCTGTGGGACCAGAACGAATATGCCACTTGCCGAGCAAGAGAGGTATTACAGGTTCTGTGTATGTGTTATTTCTCTGGGTCTTCTAGCCCCTATGTGAAATCATCTGTTTATGTTGCCTTGACATGAGACCTGTTCATTCCCTATCCCCTTCTTGGAGAAGAAAAAATTTAAACCCAGTTCTAGGAAGTTATTTTAAGGTAGAGTTCCCTAAGTTCCACATCTGTGGTTAGATTTGAGGGAGTCTGTAGTCAGATTTCAGGGGGGGCCAGGAATTAAGATTGGATCAAAGAGATAACATCATTTCTACTAATCTTTGAAATTTAGCATTTCTTTCAGTTACACATGTAATGTTAAAGTGACTTATGTCAACACAATATAGACATGTTTCCATATTCTCCCATAGGATACATTATTTCTATGAACCAAAGTAAGCATTGTTTCAATAAAACAAAAAGGTCAAGGATTCCTCATTCAAGGTCCACAAGTTAGTGTTGAGAAGAACATCAAGGGTCCAATGATCTGGTTCCTAGAGTCAGCTTGGACCTTCATCCTCTGTCATTTTAGGGCTATCCTGCAATCCTCTGTGTTTTTCTCATGATTGTAGCCTCCTATGAGCTTTTTATAATGGAACTCACACCTTGTTGGGTGACTCAGTCAGAAGGGGCCTTAGAGATCAGGTAGTCTAACTCCTTGATTTTATAGGAGAAGACACCCAGGGCTAAAGAGGTAAAGATGCCATGGGCAGAAGTGATAGAGACAGTGTATGAAGGGAGCCCTCTGAATCTGTGTTCAAGCCCAAACTATTAATTGCATCCTTTATGACTGGGGTGGGGGGACATTTTAACTTCCTTGGGCCCCATTTCCTTCTCTATAAAATGAGGGGGTTTGATCAGGGGGCCTCAGTCCCATCCAGCTTCTCTCTATGGCCTTATTTTGAGGCATCTCTCCTCCTGCCTAGGAGGAGGAGGGGGCCCAGGGCAGCTGGGTAGCTCAGTGGCTCAGTGGATGGAGTACTGGACTGGAAATCAGGAGGACTCATTTTCCTGAGTTCCAATCTGGCCTCAGACACTTACTAGGCTTGCAACTCTAGGCACGTGTTTTAACCCTATTTGCCTCAGTTTCTCCATGTCTAAAATGACCCAGAGAAGGAAATGCCAAACTGCTCCAGTGTCTGGAGTGGCTCAGCCAAGCTCAGGGCTAGCTGATGCTGTTTGCCATTGGGTCTATTCTAGTCTGACTTTCATTCTTTTGGCAAATCAGGGTCATTCTTCATCTAACAAGCAGCCTATGATAAATGACTAGAGATAAATGACGTCTTCTGATATGGTGACTATTTTCTGGGCTACATCCAAGGCCTTCCACCTTAGGAAGCCTGGACAGTATTGGAGAACATTGTGCACACAAACTGCCTTCCTGGAAGGGTTCAGAGCAGTTTCCTCCAAGAGAAAATGAGATGGTGTCAGAGCATTTTTCTCTAAGCAATTGTGAAAATGGTTTGACAAAGTGTTTTTATGCTTTATGAGTGTGGAATTCTAGAAGAGCGTATCAAAGGTTTGGCTAGATGCATCTTTTTATTATTTCCCAACTGTAGGAGACATAATTTTTTCCATGCTGTAGATAACCTTCTTGAGTTTAAAAAATAAATAAAGACGGTGAAGGGACAGAGTTCAGGGAAATCAGGATAATTCCAACTGATGGAGCACTTTCAGGTTTACAGATAAGTTTATGTGTACTGATTCCTTTGATCCCCATAGCAAGCCTGTAATGTAGGTGCTATGGTCACCCCCATTTACAGATGGGGAAACTGAGACTTTGAGATGTGAACTGACTTTCCCAGGCTCACAAGATAAGTGCCCCTGCAGGATTTGAACCTCTATTCTTCTAGGCTCTAAGGTCATCTCACTGGCCACTATATTATCCTTAGTCAATAAGGGGGATGTGCATCGCCAGGTCCTAATAAGAGTAGAGGACAAGAATAATTGATATGGGAGTTGGTGTCTGCCTTGATACTTGTAATTATATCATAAAAGAATCAGGATTTTAGGGTAAGCTGACTTTTTTCTCTTACTATATGGACGGATTAAGAATTCACCAACACTTTGTTATTAACTAACTTTTCAGATCTCTATCATTTCAGAACAGAGGAAAAAAATACCGTAGGATAATAATGAGTCCTCTTTGGTAATGGTCCCAGGGTTTCAATTTGAATTTGTTTACTTTTGAACATTTTCAAGTCATTCATCTTAGCCAACTTCCAGTCTTTCTCTAGATCAGGAAACATGATTCCAGAGAGAGTACGGCATTCACCCAGCCTCACAAAGCTAAATTGTGCTATTCTTGAGTCTAGAATGGGATCTAAGGAGAGTAAGGGGAGATGAGAATTTAGGGGGAAATGAGAAATGCATTGATTGTTAATTATAAAAAGAGGAACGCACAAAGGGAACAATTTTAATACAACTGTGTTCAACTATGATGAAATAGACATCAATGGTACAATAAGCATTTAGGAAACACATTGTGTGCCAGGTGCTGCAAAGAGCATACAGATACAAAGCTAGGCTAAGAACAGACAAGTCTAGATATACAGACCTGCCCATCTTGTTCAAATGCTCCTGAAAATGGAAACTAACAAGGCAGGGTGCTATAGGGGTAAGAGCTCTCTGTCAATTTAAACGACTTTTTAAAAATTCAGCTTTTGAAAAAACAAAACAAAAGAAGGAGACAGCTAGGTGGTGCAGTAGAAAGAGCACTGGCCCTGGAGTCAAGAGGACCTGAGTTCAAACCCAGCCTCAGACACTTAACACTTACTAGGTGTGTGACCTTGGGCAAGTCATTTAACCCTGATTGCCTTGCCTTCCCCCCTCCAAAAAAAAAATTAAACTTTTGGGGTTATCTTTTGTTTTAATATCATCTTTAATTCTGACTACATTTTTTACCCCCTTCCAAACCAAGGAGACCTTCCTTGTTAAAAAATACAGAAGAACAAAAAAGCAGTGCAGCAAAGCTAACCAAGACATTAACTGAATCTGATGGTGTATTTAGTACTCCACACACAGAGTGCCCCACCTCCCCAAAGATGAAAGGGGCAGTGGAAGCTTATTGGATATTCCATTACCATTGTGATTGCCATTACTTATGTTCTTTTCTAGTTTGGGTTACTTCCCTTTTGCCTAGTTCCTCTAAGTCTTACCATGATTCTTTAGACTCCATTTTTACAGTGTAATGTTACTCTAGTACATTCACATATCATAGGTTATTAAGCTATTCCCTAAGCATTAGGCATCTACTTTGTTCTGGGTGCTTTGGCAACATAAAACAATGCTATAAGATTTTGGTGCACATGGGACCTTTCTTTCTTTCTTTCCTTGGAGCATATGTTGAGCAAAGAAACTTCTGGGGCACAGAGTAGAGACAGTTTAGTCACTCAATTAATCCCTAATCACATTTTGAATAAATTCCTTGCCTCAACAATAGTTTTGTCCTGAGTCTGCTTGTCCGCAGCCACTCTGCAATCACTCCTTCCATCTCTTGCTAGCTTTGCCCCCCCAACAGGTGGGAGATGAATCTGCATAACTACTTTGTTTGGGGAACAAGCTTCTATCTGGTTGTTAAGAGCTTATAATTTTTCTTTGTAACTTTTCTTGAATCTTCAGTCCTTTAAAAAAACCTTTTTTTTGTAAAGTTTTTATATGTATTGAGCGTGTCTTGGTATGTTTATTGCCAGATGTTTCATGCTATTTGTCATTATAGTAAGTAGAAGTTGTTGTCATTCATTTGTCCAGTCATATCTGACCTTGACTCAGGAAGATCTGAGTTGAAATTTGACCTTAGTCACTCACTATGTGACCATGGACAAATCACTTAACCTCTCTTTGTCTTAAGATTCCTTTTCGACTGCCAGTAGATGGAGAGCTGAGTTCTCCTTCCACCCAGACATGACTGGAAAATATTCAAAATAAATGCTGGAACTATTTGCTATTTCTTTCTCCTATGGATTAAGGCAAAGAGAGGTTAAGTGACTTGCACAGGGTCACATAGTGAGTGTCTGAGGTCACATTTGAACTCAGATCTTCCTACTTCTAGGTCCGGCCTTCTATCCACTGAGTCACTTAGTTGCCTAAATAAAACTTACCTTTGTATTATTTTCTTCAGAATATTGTTACGGTTACTTACAGGTGCTATTGATTTTTCAAATTTATTTTTTATCTTGAACCAGAACACAATTAGTTTTTTTGATGAGTCTCTGGGTTTTCTAAGTAAGGCACTGTGTCATCAGACATGTTGTTTTGACTGGTTTTTGTCCTCTGTTTAGATGTTTCATCTCTTTCTCTTATTGCTTCACTAGTGATTCTAGAATTATTTCAAATGCTTTGACATTTCAAACTACATCAAATATATGTATTTAATTTACTAAATACCAATTATGTACCAGGCACTTTGCTAGGCTCTGGGGAACCAAAGACATGAGGAAATGGTTCCTGCCTCCAAGGAGATTACCGTCTACTCATAGAAAATATGTTCATTCTTGAGTTGTTCAGTCATGTCTGACTCTGCACGACCCCTTTTAGGATGCATTTTACTGATAAGGAAAGTGAGGCCAACAGGGCTAAGTGAATTTCCCAGGGTCACAGAGCTGGTAAATGTCTGAGGCCAGATTTTAGCTCAGGAAGACAAGTCTTCCTGATTCCAATCCCAGTGCTCCATCCACTGTGCCACCAAGTTACCTTACAAAATATGCACCTAAAGGGAAATTTGAAGGAGAGGCAGAGACAGAGAGAGGAGAGACAGAGACAGAGAGACACAGAGAGAGAGGAGAGAGACAGAGAGAGAGAGAGACAAGAAGAAGAAGAAGAAGAAGAAGAAGAAGAAGAAGATGAAGAAGAAGAAGAAGAAGAAGAAGAAGAAGAAGAAGAAGAAGAAGAAGAAGAAGAAGAAGAAGAAGAAAACTATTCCCTGTAAAAGAGAAATTTTGCTGAGCCTTGAAAGAAACCAGAGAAACTAAGAGGCCAACTCATGGGTCTCATAACTAGAGTATATACCTTTCTGTTGATGCCTTAATTCTATCCTGTTCTACTCTCCCTACTCTACCCTATGCATCACTCGAACTCTAAATTTTTAACTCTTGTTATTTGAGGAAATGCATATGTATTTGAACATGTCTTTGAGGAATGATCAGAAACAGATCTCACTATGCCTGTGCGTTGACAAGAATAGCAGGCAGGAGCAGGCACTGGAACATACGGCCCAAAATGTCATCTCTTAGCCCATCACTGGGCTACAGAAGTATGTGGCTGATGAACAGAATTCTTTTGACTACAGTTTTCAAAGCCTGCTCAGGAGTCATGGTTCAAGTCCAGCCTAACTTTAACAAGCTTTCCTTCCTTTCCTTCTCCCATTTAAAGTCAGTCTTTTACATTAACTGATCATTTCTTTCTTTCTTTGTCTCTCCAAAGGCTCATTTTCTCCTCTTTTCAATTTCCTAAGAGATTTATGTCATGCCATTCTGCTTCCCTCTTTGGTTCTTTGGTTTTCCGGTCTTATCTCTGACCTTTATTATCAATGTCATCAGGGGTGTCACAGCCTCTCAAAACCTCAATTTCCTCATCTGTAAAATGGAAATAATAAATAGCATCTATAATGCCCACCTGTCACAGAGCTGTTTCCAGGATCCAATGAGATAATACTTGGGTAGGACATTGCAAACCATAAATCACCATAGAAACGCTAGGTGGCGCTGTTGTAACTGCTGGTTACAAACCCTTAAAGTACTATATTGTTGTTACTGTCGCAATTATTGTTGTCCAGAAGAAACCAATCAGGTCACCTACTACAGTGCAATGGAAGGAGAATAGAATTGGGAGTCAGAGGAGATGGGCTTAAATTCCAACTTCACTAGAGATCCCCTATTTGAACCACCTCATTTTCTTAATAAGGAACCTACCCAGAGAGGAAACATGACTTGCCTGAGGTCATTTAGCTAGTAAGCAGCAAAGCCAAGCTCTAACCCTGAGACTCAATTTCTTCAACTGCAAATCAACTTAGCCTCAGTTTCCTTATCTGTAAAAATGGGCCAGAGATGGAAAAGCAAACCACTCAAGTATCTGCCAAGAAAACCCCGTATGGGGACATGAAGAGTCGGATAGTGATATGACTCAACAGTAACAAAATTAAGAATAATGCCCAGAACATCCCCCTCAGAAGACCATTGTGAGGCTCAAATAAGACGATCTACGAAAAGTACTTGGCCTCAAAATGCTATATATGCTAATAAATAATGAACGATATGTTATAGGAGCAATAGAAACAGAGTGTTGAGGTTGCACTTGGTGTAAGGAAGGCAACTCATTCCTGGCTAGGAATTTGGGAAGACTTCATAGAGAAGGCATCATTTAAATGAACAACAATAGATAAAAGCCAAGTGATGGACTGGGCAGAGTGTTGGATTCGGCAGCAGGAAGACTTGGCTTCCAGTTGACCTCTGGGTTTTACTGGCTGTGTGACCCTGGATAAGTCACATCTCCTCCGTGTGCCTCGGGGGTTACTGAAGAACTAATTTACTTAACCACAGACCCAGTTATGATCTGTTTTGGTTGAGGGGGTAAAGAGTTTCCAAAATTCACCCTGGGAGATAGCAAAAGAGCAACTCTTTCCAATTAGGTCCCTACTTTCCCCATCAAAATTCATTTCACATTAATAATTTGTCCATCATGACAAAGTCATAGTTTTTTGCTTTGAAGGGCAGAGTATCTGAAGGGCAGCTGGTACCCTGACAGAATGGGCCATCTTGCAGAATTACTTCCATAAAAAAAAAATTCACACTATGTCTATTTTATAGACCTCAATGAAGCATATTGTTGGGAAGTGACTGCCGATTTGACTGGGATTTCTGGATTTTTTTTTTCTTTTTCCATTTGCTTGCATCTGTGATCACATAGAGAACCCCCATTGGGTAGACTCCCTCTAGCAATGAAGTTGCCATGTTTCATCCAGTAGAGTTTTCTGCATAAAGGAGAATTAATCAGAAAATGTTTCACTCACTAATTCATCTTATAAGCATTTATGTCATACCTACTGCATATAGTGTGTTACAATACGTGTTAGAGAAATATAAGAAAGAAGGTACCTGCTCTTAAGGTATTTGTAATGAAAGAAAAATGATTAGATGTGTTTATAGGAAAATGAAATGAGAGCCAATGTGAGTGAGTGATAAGAATGCTGAAAACAGAGGGTAGGGGAGCCTGGGTTTGGATCCTCCTTCTGAGAGTCAGGATGCAAAGACTATGTTATTCTTATTCTGAATTGTTCTTTCATAAAATAGGGTCATGCCATCCTACTACTTTGCCTCACAAAGTTGCTTCAAGTAACAAATGAGTTATTGAGTATAAATTGCTACGCAAATTTTAAAACAGTATATAAATCATGCCATTTTGTTGTAACAAGTTAAAATAGAATAAGAATGCAAAGTGATGGAAAGTCAAATGAGGATCTGAGGAGGGGGTCACAACACCTATGTATTTTGCACATAATAGGGCCTGATAAATGCGTGTTGACTGACTCTGGTGGAGGGATCAGGGAAGATTGAAAAATTGTCAAGGCCATCAAGTCTACCTCTTTAGTTTTCCGGTAAGGAAATGGGAGGCCAGAGAAGTTGAGAGCTTTGCCTAAGGTAATGTAAGATGTAAGTGACAAACCGAGGATTTGGACCCAGGTACTCTGACTCCCAATCTATCATTCTTTCCACTGATCCCCATTGCTCCAGTGGAGGTAAAATTAGGCTTGTCCCTTGGAAGATAGGTAGGATGTCCACAGAAATAGACTGGGAAAGAGGAAGCTAGAGCAAACATTCTGGCCATATACAACAGCCTAAACAAAGAGGGAAGGCAGTACAGGTCATGTTGAAGTGGCTCTCTGGTACTCTCAATTGGCTGGCTCACAGAGTAGGTCCATCATTCAATCAATAAACATTTATTAAGTGCCCAAGCACTGTGCTAAATCCTGGCAGTATAAAGAAAAGTAAAAACAAATGATTCTTGATCTTGTGTGAGATGAAAGAGTTCAGAGTCTGAATCTGAGGTCAAAAAAGGTCTTTATTCTTTCTCATGAGAAAGGACTCTGCCCCTGTCGCTCCAATGGCATTTGCCAGGGAGAGAGAAACAGGTAGAAGCCAGCCCATGGTTATAGAACCTTCTAATGCAGAAACCCAACCCCCCAACTGGCCTTCACTCTCATTGGTAGGGAGGCTGGCCCACAACTAAACACGGGAATCTATCTCTGAGACAAATGACCCAGAAACATGTGGGTGTCCAATGCAAGGCCAGAAAAGCAGTTTTATCCTTATTTGGCATATCTTGTGTTGAGGTGGCACTGGAGAGGGTCTCCATCGCTCTAAGTCATAGATTCCTATAAGGTCAGGTGACCTCTAAACTTAGATGCTGAAGCCACTCTAGATTTGATTTTTCAGAATGGAGACACTTTACTGCAAATTTTACCTCACAATCTCAAGAAACTCCTAGTTTCTTGATGGTGTAGACAAACTGAAAATCATTGTACAAACAAGCTATAGATAGGTTAAATGGGAAATAACAGAGGGCAGGCACTAGAATAAAGAAGTAGCTGGAAGGGCTTCCAATAAAAGTTATGTGAGAGGAATAATTCAACTACTATGGTGAAAGAACATTGCAATTTAGAACACTTTCACATAGTAGAAAGAGGAGAAGTAATAATTCATTTTTCTTTGACAATTAACATTTTTGTAATGATGCCTACTCACCGCTCTAAACATCAGTTATGACTATGAACAACTACAGAGTAGAACATGTGGAACATACAAGGTAGATGTGGGTTTATTTGGGAGGTATTCCTCTTCTTATTATTTTATTTTTGTAATTATGTAAAACATTTCTGTATTAGCCATTTTATACAAGAAGATTTGAATAAAAGAAAAAAAAGAAAGAAAGTAGAAATAGCCTGCTTCATTTTGTGTTCAATAAATATCAGTTCTTTCTCTAGTCTAGAGGGAGATAGCATGCTTCATTATTAGTCCTTTGGGATTGGCATGGATTACTGTATTGTGGAGAATAGTTAAATCATTCACAGCTCCTCATCAAACAATATTACTGTTACTGTCTACAGCATTCTCCTGCTTCTGTTCATTTCAGATGCATCAGTTCATGTAAGTTTTTCCAAGGTTTTCTGAAATCATCCTTGTCATTTCTCATGGCACAATGGTATTCCATTAAAATCATATAGCATAGCTTGTTCAGCCATTCCCCAATTGATGGACATCCCCTTGATTTCTCATTCTGAGCCACCACAAAAAGAACTGTTATAAATATTTTGTACAGATAGGTCCTTTTTCCTTTTGGGGGGTATCTTTGGGATATAGACCTAGCAGTGGTATTGCTGGATCAAGGGTATGCAAAGTTTTATAGCTCTTTGGGCATAGTTCCAAATTGCTCTCCAGAACGGTTGGATCAATTCACAACTCCACCAACGATGCATTAGTGTCCCAGTTTTCTCCCATTCCCTGCAACAGTAGATGTTGATTTTTAAAATAAATGCCTCCCTCATTCATTCAACATACAGGTGATAACTGAACCCATGGAAACTACTGAAACAATCTCTCCAAGATCACCATTTATTTTCTAACTGCTAAACCCAAAGGAATTTTTTCTGTCTTCATTCCATATGAATTCTCTGCAGCCATGTAAACTATCCACTACTAGACACGAGACACTTTTCTTGGCCTTTGACCTCCATAACACCACTCTCTCCTTTGCTGATTTATCAGCTTTAACCCACTCACTAAGATTAGGCAATTCCCTAGAGAGCTCTGCACTGGGTGGTCTTATGTCATCTCTCTCCTTCTCTCTCTCTCCCTCCCTCCCTCTCTCTCTCTCTCTCTCTCTCTCTCTCACACACACACACACACACACACACACACACACACACACACATACACACACACACACACACCTCTTAATAGCTACCATGGTTTCAATTGCAATGCTTACCAACTCTATGTGTTCAGCCCCAATCTTTCTGGAAGTCCATACTGTTACCTGCCTAGTAGACATCTCTAACTAGATATCTCATAGAAGTCTCACACTCAACATGTACAAAACAGAGCTCTGTATTTTCCCGCAAACCTTCTCAAAACATCCCTAATTCTGTTGAAGACGTCACTCTCAGATGCCATGCAGTCAGTCATCCAGGATCTCCACCTCAGAGGCATCTGTTATCCGTCCCTCTCCTTCAGCTTCCATAAGCATACAATTGCTTTGTTTCATCAAATTTCCTTTCATCGCATGTCTCTCATATTCCATATTCTCTCAATTTATGTGGCCTCTACCCTAGTTGTGGCCCTCATCATCTCTCCCCTAGAATAGCCCCTGATTCTTTTCTCTACGTTTAGACTATCCTGTCTCCAGTTTATTCTCCTCACTGCCACAATTTGGCATTCCTAAAGCATACAGCTAGTCATGTCAAAACCTGCTCAAAATTTTTAGTGACTCCTCATTACTTCTAGGACAAAAATATAAAATATTCAGTCTGTCATTTTAAGCCTTTCTCAATATATCTTCCACCTACTCATTCAGTCATATTTCAAATTATTCTCCCTAATAGACTACATTCCAACCAAACTTGTCTCCTCTTTCCCTAAAGGTACACATGTGGGAGATTAAGCTTGATAAGAGCTGGGGTAGGGAAGGAAAGAGCAGCCAGGTCAGACCTTATACATAAATAAAGGGGCAGGCACACAATCATAATCCTAGAGCTGAGAACATCCTTAGAGGTCTAAAGTTTAGCTAGTTCACGTTTCCTTTCTATGGCATTTTGGCACGTAGATCTTCCCAGGTTTTTTCCCCGAAATTTCTCACATTTGTCACTTTTTAAACAGTGCAAAAAATAGAGATATACACTGGATCTATGAACTGATTAGTATAAAGAACTATAACTATATTAATGAGAACTAAAGAACTTTCCAGTGAGCAAATTCCCTCTCCAATGTATACTGGTATTTTCTGTGCAACTAACAGTCCTTAAGAGTAGCCAGTGGCCCTGAGAAGAAAAGGCTTCATAGTACATGTCAAAGGTGGCACATGAATCCACCTCCTTGACTTTGAGCTCTCCTACACAAGGCTGTCTGTTATGGAGTGGGGTTATTGCACTATGTTTAAATCCCATGGGTTTTGTTCAGCCATCTCCTTCCATGGGGGGTTTCCCAGGGCTTTTTTTTTTCTCCTATATTGGTTTGTTTTGTTACTATCACAAACAGTGCTGCTGTGAAAACTTAGTTTATGGTTCTTGCCTTTCTGTCTTTGACCTGAACACCTTTGGTATTTATGCCCACCCAGTACTTGGCTTTCTGCAGCAGAAATGTAAAAGCATTCACTTCAGAGTCAAAGGTTCAAATTCCAGCTCTGAGACTATCTGCCTGAATTTCCAGAAGTCAAATAACCTCTCTGTATCCAAGTAGGAATATGTTATTAAATGGGAGTGGAGGGAAGTTAAGGAAGGGAGAGCTGACCTTTAGAGCTCCTTCCAGATCTAAATGTGTAATTGCATTAACAATTCAAAATGAAGGTGTTTCTTTCATACTGATTGTCATGAATGTTTATATAAAACACCTAGTAAACTTAATTTTCAAAGTTTTATTGTTCCTTTTTTTTTACACCAAAGGAATTTCTACCTTAAGGAGTTCCACCAAACATTTTACTAGACCCACTCAATCCACAGACCTTATCTGATAATACTAGCAGTGCTTTGCATCCTTATTACCCCACCTTTCGGCAGAAAGTGTATTGTCTTGACTTCTTAAGGTTGGAGCTTTGTCGTTCTAAATCACCAGCCTCTTAGGGTTGAGATAATTTACTTTTTTTGGAATCAATAAGTTGTGGGTTTCTTGGTTCTGCTTAGTTTACTTTGCATCAGTGCAAAGGGGTCTTGCTGTTTTTCCCCTGAAGACCTGGTAATCAGCATTTCTTCCTGTCTTATTTACTACCTATCTGACCTTGGGGAAGTGAATTCACTTCTCTGGACCTCATTTGCTTCTGCTGTAAAATGAGCATTTGGGACTAAGTGATCTCTGAAATCTCTTCCAGGCTGATATTTTGATCAGATTGTAAATCCATAGCTGAAAGAGACTTTGAAAGTCGTATAGTATTACTGCTTATTTTCCAATAGAAAGAACTGAGTCTCAGAGAGTTGACCCCCTGTACATACACAAGTAATCTCATTCCATTCTGGCTTCTCCTGATTGCTCCCTCTCTCATGAATCTTGTTGATGAACCTTTGGCCTTTCCTTGCTTATTAGCTACTTGCATACTACCTAGAGAAATGCCTATATCTTCCCCATCTTCATGAAAACCCTCACTTATCTCATCTATCCTTAAAGCCATTATCCTATAGCTTTTCTTTTTGTTGCTGAACTCCTTGAGAAGTACATCGACAATCAATTTCCTTTACTCTAACTCTCTCCTCTCCATAGTCATCCCCACTATCATCATTCCGCTGTCACTATTCTCTCCAAAGTGACCAATGACTTCTAAATTACCAAATCTAATGCCATCTTATCTGTCCACAATCATCTGTCCCCAAAACATGAGAAAGAAAAAAATAAAAAGAACATGTCTCAATTTGTACTCAGACTCCATAGTTCTTTCTCTGGATATGGATAGCATTTTCTGTCATTAGTCCTTTGGAATTGTCTAAGATCATTGTATTGCTGAAAAGAGCTAAATCTATTATTGTTGATCATCATAGAATGTTGCTGTTATTGTGTACAATGTTCTATGGTTCTGCTTGCTTCTCTCAGCATCAGTTGATATAAGACTTTCTAGTTTTTTTTTCTTTTTCCTGAAATCTATCTGATCATCATTTCTTATAGCATAATAGTATCCCATTACATTTATACAACCACAACTTGTTCAACCAATTCCCAATCAATGGGTTTCCCTTCAATTTCTTTTTTTTTTTAATTTTATTATAGTTTGCATCATTCATTTCCACAAGATTTTGAGTAACATATTTTCTCCCCCTCTTCCCCCTACCCACCGCCCCAAAACAGCCAACCCAGTGTGTCCCCCCTCCCCCAGTATATTC
>CM053585.1:543945446-543970883 GCA_028646515.1 Pseudochirops corinnae
GGAGGCGGGTGCAAAACCTCCGCCTTTAGCTTTTCCGCTCTTGGAGACCTTTCCACCGGAGGCTTATCTCCCTCTTTCACTATCCCCACTAGCGCAGCTGGTGCTAATCCTCTGCTCACCTGAGAGCTATTGAGAGCTTTCTCTGCACCTCCCGCCCGGCCGCCCCCGGGGCACAGCCGGAGCTTCAGGCCAGGCTGGTTTCGGTTGGCAGTGCTGATAGTTCCTCGTAGCCGAGCTGACTTTAGTGGGAAGTATCTGTGTGCGTTTTTTAAGTTCTAGGTTGGTCCAGAGTCCTATTCCATGGGTATTTGGGGGTGGCTATGTGAGAGCTGCGATATATTGCTGCTGCTACGCCGCCATCTTGGCTCCGCCTTCCCTTCAATTTCTAATTCTTTGCTACCACAAAAAGAGCTGCTGTAAATATTTTGGTACGTGTGGGTCCTTTTCTTTTTTTTTATGATCTCTTGAGGATACAGACCTAGTAGTGGTATTGCTGGATCAAAGGGTATGCACAGTTTTATACCCCATTTGTCCATAGTTCCAAATTGCTCTTCAGAATGGTTAGATCAGTACACAACTCTACCAACAATGCATTAATGTTCCAATTTTACCACATCTTCTCCAACATTTATCATTTTCCTTTTCTGTCAGATTAGGCATTGTGATAGGTGTGAGGTGGTACCTGAGTGGTTTTACTTTGTATTTCTCTAAC
The DNA here is from genome assembly GCA_028646515.1 of Pseudochirops corinnae. Classification (NCBI taxonomy): domain Eukaryota; kingdom Metazoa; phylum Chordata; class Mammalia; order Diprotodontia; family Pseudocheiridae; genus Pseudochirops; species Pseudochirops corinnae. Next base: position 543,946,159 of record CM053585.1, read on the forward strand.
CAATAGAGATTTACAGCAATTTTATGGCTGTAAAGAGCTTTAATTTCTTCATCTGAAAACTGACCATTTATCTATTGGAGAAGAACATTCTCTTCTCGATTTTGTCTTTTTTTTCTAGGATTTAAAAACAATGCTTTCTCTGGATTCTCCTACTGTTTAACCACTCTGTTTCCTTTGGTGCATCTTTATCCAGGTCATATCCAGTAACTGTGCATGCCCTGCCCCACAGACTGTATTAGGCTTTCTTTCTTTTTCTCTTTCTGTAATATTTCATTCCATAATGTTATCAAATACCATATATTCAATTATCATTTCTATGCTGATGATTCTCAGACCTATTTCTCCATCTTTGACTGCCCACCTAATATACAGCTTCATATTTCCCTCAGCCTCTCAGCCATTTCAAATTATATTTCCTGGAGATATTTTAATCTCAACATGCCCCAAACTCATTTATTATATTTGCTTTAAAAAGAAAAAAGAAAAAAGTCCTCTTCCCTCTTCTGAACTTCCCTAGTACTACCTAGATAAGCAACCACCATCTTCCCAGTCACCCAGGCACACAACATAGGACTCATTCTCAGTTCCTTACTCTCTTGCATCCCCCATATCCAATCTGTTTCCAGATTCTATCAATTCTACCTTTGTAATACCTCTTGTGTGTACACATTGCTTTACCATGACACAGCCATCATTCTATTATAGGCCCTCATCACCTCCTGCTTGGACTATTTCAATAGCCTTCTGGTTGTTTTCCCTACTTTAAATGTCTTTCCACTCCAATCCAGTCCCTGCTTAGCAGTTAGTGATTTTCTTAAATCTTGGATCTTACCATGTCACCATACTATTCAATAAACTTCAGTGGCCCCTTATTACCTCTGAATTCAAATGTAAAATCCTTTGATTGACTTTTCAATCCTTCTACAGCCTGACCCCTTCCTGCATTTTCACCTTACACCTCTATGTAAGGTGTATACTTTACTCCCCTCTATGTACTATGTATCCCTCTGGGATCCAGGGATACTGGCTTACTCACTTTTCCTCTCACAAGGTACTCCATCTTCCAATCAGAATATTTACACTGCCCATTCCCCATTCCTGGAATTGTCTCCTCACTCACTCCTGCCTCCTAGCTTGCCGAGATTCCTTCAATTTCTTCCTCATGAAGTCTTTAGACATTTCCTCCCCTACTTAATATTAAAGTCCTATCTTTGAGATTATCTCCAAACTATTGTGTTTATGTCTTCCTTGCACATAATTCTTTTCATATTGTTTCCCTCATTAGAATGTGTGCTTTTTTAGAGAAGGTACCATTTTTTTAAAAATTCCCAGCACATAACCCAGTGCCTAGAATATAGTCAGTGCTTAATAAAGTTTTGTTAACTTGATTTGACTTGACGAGAATTGTCTGATGTCACATACCTAAGCTGTAGCAGAATTGTAGTGAAAACTGAGTTTGGAAGCTTCCCAGTTCAGGGCTCTTCCCAGTGCCTCACATGATGATGAATACCATTGACTATCTGCCATTGCTTTTTATAACCCTATTTTTCCTGAAGCAGCAAAAACTCATTTATTGTCATCATGTCCTTGATGGCAACGCTCTGGGACCCCTGTGGACATAAAATTCTTAAAGTTGCCCCTTAGTCTCCTGCCCTTTAGCTGAATCATGCCAATATCTTTCTTCTTTCCTCACGGGTCCCATTTCCTGGTATATAATCATTGTCATTGCGTTGCCATGGCCAGTCCCCAAGCTTTCCCCATCTCCACCTCTATGATGATAAAGCGAACACCTTTTCAGCAGAAGATCCTGGAACATCTTCTACCTAAATGGGAATGAGAGGCCAACTCCGTTGTTGACGAAATATCATCATGTAAATCTGAGAGGGAACTTTAGGGGGAAAATGGGAAAATGAAAATATACAGAACTTGGAAGGGAAAGAAATGTATGTAAAGAATATTTGTGGAGGCTAAAAATCAGACATTTCATGGCTCTGGGAAGAACCTTTCATGGTGGAATGTGTAACCACTGCCACCGAGTGGTAGGAATATGTTATGATGACTTTAAAAATAAGATGTGTTCTAACCCAATCTTTATACTTAGCAGAAAGAAAAACAAAAACAAAAAAACCTGAGATTAGGGAGGTCAATTGACTTTCCCAACATCCTAAAGACAATAAATAATCAAAAGTAGATTTAAAGGCAGACCTGGTATACTTCTTCAGTGAAGAGGCTCAGATTGCTGTACCTCTCTGGGAACTTTCAGCAACAGTATTCACTGCCAGTCTGATTGAGTCTTCAGAGCTTCTATGGAGTGCCAAGGATGTACCATCCCTCATTCCATCACAATGAGATTCTCCCATGATTTATGTAGAGAATTTGGTGCCCATGGTTTCAATTCTATTGCCATTCTGCACTCAAAGGAGCACACTGTCATCTGACTTTGCAAACGTAAATTCAACCTTACTTACTTAGCTATATGACCCTGGGCAAACCATTTAAGCACTGCCTCAGTTTCCTCAACTGAACTGTCAAATACAGATAATAATACCTTACACAGTTGTTGTGAGGTTTGAATAAGATAATATTGGACAAGCATCTATATAGAAGACACTTAATAAGTACTAATTTCTTTCCTTCCTTCCTCTCTCCCTCCCTCCTTCCCTTCTTTTCTTTCCTTTCCTTCCTTCTAAGAATAAAAGGGAATGTACATAAACTAAACAGCAGAGATGAAGTTGGTATATCCTCACTGGGTATTGAAGCATTGTTACCATCTCTCTCTACCACACTTTTGTCTGGTTCAGTCCTGACCCTGAAGGTACAAGCTTAGGGGAAATACTGTAAGCTACTAATGGTCCCATTTTTGGAAATTAACGTAATAATTCCATGTTCCAGGAGATTCCAGGAAAAGCACTAAATCCCAATTGGCTCATCTTTTCTGGAAAACAATTAGCAACTATATAAGAAAAGAAAAGTCATTAAACATTTCCTACCTAGAGGCCCCACTGTTCAGCAAATACCCCAAGTAGGTCAGACAGAAAGGAAAGTTCCCATAGGTATCAAAATACCCACAGCAGCACTTTTGTAGTAGCAAGAAATTAGAAACAAAGTGGGAGGCCGTTTATTGATGAGTGACTGAAAAAAAAATGAGACAAATACATGCAATGAACTATTACAGGAGAGTAAAAAGTAGAATTAGGAATTCGGAAAAGCATGGAACTAATTCTATACACAGGTGTCAGCTGAAGAAAGCTAAATCAGAAAATCCATACTCACTTTGGCTGAATAATGCAAGTGATAGAAGCCAATGTGAAGCCAGCTTTGTTGACTCTCTGCCCCTCCCTTCACCATTTTAACCTACTGTGAGTTTTAACCTACTAATGGTCCTTTCATTACTGGAAAACAAATAACAGAATAATTCCTGGTTCTAGAAGATGTCACAGAAAAGCACTAAAGACTTGTAAACAGGTTCAACTTGGCACTATTTGCTGTGCTCAAAGCCCTGTTCCTCATGTCAGTCTGCCACTCTGGCCTCACCAAACCCCAGCTCTGAATTATTCCTGCCATTCAACTTCTCCTTCCTTACTCAGATGTTGCTGACAGGAGCTTGAGGAAATCACATGCCTGAGCTAACTGGGTCCACTACCAATTGATATTACCCTAGCTCAATTGGGTTCTCCCTACCTCATGGCAGTCCTTTTACTCTTTTGTAATCAGTTCTATCATATGCTCCCAAATGCTGCTGTAAACCCTTCTTTCCTGCCTGAGGCCTTCCTTGATCCACCCTGTTGCTATTGCTCTACCCCCAACTTGCTTTGTATATGTTTTTTCATTCATTTCACTGCACTCATAAAGAACCTCACTCCCATAGAATATAAGTTTCCTGAGAGCAAGGATTATTTTGTTGGCTTTCTTGTATCCCTAGTGTCCAGTATAGTGAATGCCTGGCAAATAGGAGGTACTTAATGTGTGTGTGTGTGTGTGTGTGTGTGTGTGTGTGAGAGAGAGAGAGAGAGAGAGAGAGACAGACAGACAGACAGACAGACAGACGGACAGAGACAGAGACAGAGAGAAGGAATGTGAATGTCAAAGAATCTGTAGGTTCATTCAGTGCTAGGCTCTTTACCTCCTTCATGAAGTGGATTCTTTATTATTCACTTATTAGACACCCCACAAGTACCTTATCTTTACTTTACATATAATCTGAATTTACTTCAGTAGGTTCATATTTATATTCCCTGATAGAATGAAAGCTCTTGGAAGACAAAGCTGTTTTAGTGTTTGCCTTTGGATCCCCAGCACTTATACAACAGTGCCAGGTGCATAGATTATGTTCCTTAAATGTTTATTGATTGAACACTCCTGATGTTGGAGAGGAGATTAGGACACAAATCTCCAGCCTCTTCTTGAAGAAGCAAGGTGCCCAATGCTGGGAGCCCTATGGAATGCAGTTAGTGCATCACTTGGTTTTGTTTAACTACATTTCTTTATTACAAGGGACAGTTCATTGGCTGGATGAGAAAGTATATCCAGGAATGACTGTGATATAAAAATAAATACATCAATGGCATTTCTTTGAAAAAAAGATTAAAATGAAACTTAGTCTAATTGTGGTACAGTAATTCCCTGAGTCCTAATCTAGTTCATATCCCAGTTTCCTGGGAGACATCATGGAATGGGGGACACAATTTTGCAGTGGGACAGAGGACCTAGGTTTAAAACTCCCACCTGATACTTAGTACCAATGTGACTGCAGGCAGGTCCCAACCTCCCAGGATCCCCATTTGTCAAATGCAGGATTGAACTAGATGGCCTTTCTCATCTACATGTAGGATCCTATGAGCCAACTTGAGTTGGGTCCTGTGCTTAATGTCTCTATTTGAGCTGCCTGTCTGGGAAACTTTATTGACTTGGAGGGGTGGGTATAACAATGAATTAATTAGTATCTAGAAAGTAATCTGAAAATAGAAACTCCCTGACTGGATGCCAACTTTAATTTTATGCAAAGGAATTCATAAATCCTAGTCTATTATTAACTTTATAGGAGAAGAAAGGTAAAAATAGCTTCACTGTTTCCTCAATGACAAAAAAATACTGTTATTTTCCTACACAAAATTCTTAGTTAAGGGTAATTCTATACGGACATAGATCTGTCATATTGATGTTAGTAATGAAAATACTGAGATACAGTCAATTCCAAAAATGCCTTCACCATAATTGAGTGTAAGATTTACTGTAAGAATATCAAGGATCTTTAAGTATCTAATATGGGATAGCTGACCTTACAGAAAGACCATATTCATGTTCTGCCTCTTGATACTACTAGCTCTGTGACCTTGGGAAAGTTGAGTAACCTCCCAATGCCCCATATAACTCTGTAGACTTGAATATTCTTCTGGAGGGGGAAATTGGGAAGAGGAAATCCTCACCAAGAACACTTTAGACATCAAATTACAAACCCAGAGCAAAAACAAGCAAAAACCCCACACTCACACCTGCCCAATGCTGGGCTGGATTCTGGCTCACAAGGCCAAATAAAAGCTCCTCTTCCAATGTGAGATGCCAGCATATCACTAGGTAATTAAATAGAAAGCATTTTGGTGAAGGTAAGCTCAAAGAACTGGGGAGATCAGGGAGATGAGACAGAACAGGGCACTGTCTCAGAAGAAGAGAATGGCTTTGAGAGGGGACAGTGAAGAGAGAAAGAATTCTTGGCATGGAAATGGGAGCCAGGGCAGCCAATGCTGGTAGCAGGTCATGTGGCTGGGATGGAGCATTGCTGGAAGGAGGATAATGGTGATAGTGATGTGGATAGAAATGATCCTATGGATTATTTTGATAATAGTTATACTAATTATTCTAAATGTGATCCAAGTTGCTTATTGCTGTTTTACGGTTTCTTTTTTTGAAATGTCTTACAGATGCTTTCATTTGAAAGTCACAATACTCCCAAGAGGTACATGTTATTGTTACCTCAATTACATGGATGAAAAACTCTCAGATATGCAGCTTCCTTCATTCTTTCTACTTTCCCATGCCAAAGTGGCTAATTCAAGGACTGTGCCTCAAGGACACATGTGGCCTTCTAGGTCCTTGGGTGTGGCATTTTGATTGAGTCCAAGTTTTCCAGAACAAATCCTTTTGTTAAGGAGATTTGTTTTGTGAAGTTTGGATTCAGTCAAAGGGCTGCACTTGAGGATCTAGAGGGTCACATGTGACCTCAAGACTGCAGGTTTCCCACTCCTGGCTCTGGTTTATTTTTCAGCATTATGGTGAGATAAGAATATGGACAGGAAGTCATTTTTTGTTGGTTTAAGACACTCCAAGGTTGGGAAAGGGGGCAGGAAACCATATACCAATCCAGGTCACTACCTTTCTCTGCCTTGGTAAGTGAATCATCTCATAAGTTTCTTTCTATTCGTGTGGTGTCCTATCATTTAACTTTCACTGCATTTATTTCAGCACAAAGGACAGTCCTCACATCTTGGAAAATGAATAATAGATAGCATTAATATATAGTTTTAGGGTTTGTGAAATGGTTTACAAATAATGTCTCATATTATCCTCATAACAAACCTGGGAGGGAAATGTTTCTAATTATCATCATTTTACAAAGGAAAAAGCCAAAGCAGATAAAGGTTAAGTGACTTTTCCAGGGTCATTCAGCTGGTGTTTGAGGCCAAATTTGGACTCAGGTCTTCCTGATTACAAAAAATTTTATACCCTATGCCACCTTGCTGAATGAATAAATCAAAAAGGGAATGAATGAGTGAAAACATAATTTACTAAGCACTTAATACATGCAAAGCACTGTGCTAAACTACAGAAATACAAACAGAAAAGCAAGACCTGCTTTTAAGAAGTTTACATAGAAATAAGGGGAGATACCATTTATATGAAATTTCAGCTGCAAGTCAATATAAAACACTCACTGCTCCTTAAGATGCAATAGCAAAGCAGATGGTAGCTGACTTTATTTAGAGTCATTATCATTGAAAAAATCACAGTTTCTCAAGTTGAGCTAGATTATAGTGCCAATGATTCTGGTGTCAAGGATTTTCCCTCCTGGTATTTTCTTTAGCTAAGGCTACTGAGAAAAGGGGACTTCAGCAGTCACAGAGGAAGTTGCCAGGATACATCTCTACAGAGATTCCTGCCTTTGATTATGACTATAGGGAGGGTTCTGGAAGAAGAACCAGAGCTCTGGGAGGATAGCATTATGCCCAGGGTTCTTTGGCACAGGGTCATGTGCTGTCCCCACTTGGGTATGAGGAAAGAGGGTGGAGAGGTTGGGTGAAATGGCTTATAACCCGTCTGGCACACCCCACCTTCTGTCTCAGCTTCAGGTTGGCTTGTCTGCCGCAGAGGGGGCAGTAGATTCTTAAAGCATAATGACATCTATTACTACTTAAGAGGTGACAGAAAATTTCTTTCCACTGTAAAATGTTCCTCCCCTGAACTACTGGACATTCTTTACTTCCCTTCTTCTTTTTGATACTTTAGCATTTCCAAATATGTGAGATTTCACAGATCAAAGAAATACTTTCCATGGTGAAGACTATAACCCATCTACACCACAATTCACACCCTGTTTAATTTTTACAATCATAGAGGTGGAAGAGAAATGGCAGGTCACTAAGTCCATTTCTCTCACTTCACAGATTGAAAAATTGAGGGCTATAAAAATCCAAGGTCACACAGTCCTTAAATGGAGGAGTAAGGATTTGAATCGAGGTCTTTTGATTCTAGCTCCATCTTTCTTTCCATTGCATACTGCACCCTTTCTTAAATTCTGCTTAAATGCTCTTCCCAACACTCCAGAGTATTGCTCTTAAATCTTCCAGTATTCCTGGGCACTAATACAGGATTCTGATGAGCTATCCATGGTTGCTCATTCTTGCTATGTTACAAAAAACATCTTCTTCTCTGATAATACAAGCCTTTGACTTCATCACATTTACTTATAATTTCACCAATTAAAGATTCATTCAGGTTAACAAAGATCACACATTCATGAATCAATATTTCACATTTTAACTGATTTAATCACCCTGATTTCTACTAATAATAATCTAATGCTGATTTCTCCTAATAGCATTGAGGGTCAGAAGCCACCTTAAGGGTTATATATCATCAAGTACAACGTATTTCTTTTACAAATTAGAAATTGAGGATCAAGATAGTAAAACAATTTGCTTTTTATTGAGTAGGTGTGCCAATATAAATATATATTCATTGACTGCCTCTTGTGTGCTTAGATTCCAATGGGATGGGAATATTTAAGATATATCACTCATGATCTTTGACCTCAAGAAGTGTTTGTATAGGGAAACATAGCATCTTTGCTTAAAACACAAAATACATAACTATATAAGAAAATGTAATCTTAAGTGGCTGAATTTTCAAAATTCCAGCTGCCCTGCTCCATCAGTCAATTTTAAGTGCCTTCTTTGTGCCAGACACTGTACTCAGTGAAAGGGTTACAAAGACAAAAGGGGAGCAGAAACAAATTTCCTATTACAAAGTAGATCTTGATGTAACAAATGGTATCTTAGGAGAGTACTTGGAGCAGGCCTGGACCGGATTCAATTAAAAACAGGACAATGAGAACTTAGAGAAAGGTCAGGAAATAATCACCAGATGATTTAGAGCTTCAATGACAAAGCTTATCTGAAAAGACCAAAGGAAAAGATAAGGGTGTAGGGCAATTTGATAAAGATCTATGGGAAGCCTATTACTTGGGGGAGAGTTATCAAATATTCTCAGATTCTTCTCCCACCACCTTCCTTCTAGACCTTCCAGGAAGTAATAAATCTAGGATCATGGATCTGGAGCTGAAAGGGACCTCAAAAGACAATGAGTCCAAATTCTTCATTTTACAGATGAGGAAACTGAGGCCCATTTAAGTTAAATGAGTTGGCCAAGATCACAGTGGTAGTCAGAGTCAGAGGTGAAATTGGATTTGAGGTTCTCTGACTAAATAGCCAGTGTTCTGTTCATCATACTATGGCACCTCCCTTAATCAATCAACCAGTATTTATTAAGAACCTAAAGTATGGCAAGCACTGTACTAGGTACTAGGGATACAAAGCTTATAAAGAGGTTGTAGCAAGGAATCTATCTATTAATAGGAAGATAGATTCCTTTAGGGAATGTGTGTGTGTGTGTGTGTATGTGTGTATATATTTTATAAACACATATACACTCATATATGTATATGTGTGTATGTGTACATATATGTATATTGTGTCACTATGTATATGTATGTATGTGTTTATATATGTATCTATGCACACAGAGAGATAGAAGGAGGAAAAAATATTGATAGAGAGAAAGCAGGCAGGAAGGAAGGGAATGAAGGAAGGAACGACGGAATAAAGGAAGGAAGGAAGGAAGGAAGGAAGGAAGGAAGGAAGGAAGGAAGGAAGGAAAGAAGGAAGGAAGGAAGGAAGGAAGGAAGGAAGGAAGGAAGGAAGGATGGAATAAAGGAATGAAGGAAGGAAGGAAGGAAGGAATGAAGGAAGGAAGGAAGGGAGGGAGGGAAAGAAAGAAAGAAAGAAGGAAAGAAAGAAGGAAAAAGAAAGAAGAAAGGTAAATTTCTGAGATGGACAGTAGTAACTACGAGTTCAAGAAAGCTCCATATAAAATGTGGTGTCTGAGATGAGCTTTGAAGAAAACTAGGGAATTTGATACCTGATGCTGAGGAGAGAATGAATTCTTTATGTGGAGCTCAGCCTGTTCAAGGGCACAAATATGGAAGATGAAATATTGTATGTGGACAATAAAAAAGATCAATTTGGTTGGATTGTACAGAGCTAAGTTGTGAAGGACTTTAAAAATAAAAGAGAGAGAAGTTTGTATTTGAGCCAAGAAGTAATAGGGATTCACTTGAATTCAATGGGCAAGGTCAAGATGTGGTCACACCTGCCCTTTCATTATGTCACTTTGGGTCTCGGTAGAGGAAATAGACATGGACCCTGTTCTCTTCGTTTTTTGCTGGGCTGCAGGTCTCTAAAAGGGGAATAACTCCATTTAAAGACTGATGAGCTTAGCAGCCAGCACCTCCAGATGTTGTTTTCTAATGTATCCTGTGATACCCAGTGCATCCCGGCTCTTCACAGATGTCCTGGGTGAAGCCAATGAACAAAGGGCAGTGTTAGGAGGAAAAGAAGAGGGCTCTTGACCCTTTTATCCTAACTAAAAGCACAGAAGCAGGAGCTGCAAATTATATGCCAGGCTTTGTCCAGTGCTTATCTGCCAATTCATAGGTAACAGAATTACCAAATAAGTAAGGAAAAGAAAAAGAAAAGAAACCAAACATCGTGGCTTTCTGTAGCATTTAACAGTTTAAGCTATAAACAGCTCTTGTGAGACTCGATATCTTTTATTCTTGAAAGTTAAGTTAAAGGAGAAAAAAGTGGCAAGCAATGAGTGGTGGAAGCATGAATCAATATGGTTTTCAACCCAGCTACATCTAATAAGAATGTAAGAGGGGTGTGCCATACTCCAACCCTAATTCATATGACTGACAGATGTCTTTATCACGTAAGAACGACACTTAAAAGCTGCTTAATCAAAGTAGTAAAATAGGTAGGAACAATTCTTAGACATCTTTGTGCCATCAACCCACCAAATTCTGGATTGTTGGGTGAGAACAACCAAGATAACCAAACTGGGAAAGAGGGATTTGCTTCAAGGCATTGGATGAAGCCAGATGATGAAGGGTATTGAGATTGTTTGAGAAAATTCACAGGCATCTCTGGACCTATGACAGAAAAGGAGATTCTGGCATGATCATTCCAACATCCGTTTTAAGAATTAAGCACTGAGAAAACTTAGAATAGCCAGACTCTTGTGCCTATAACCAGAGGTCAGCACAAGGAGGGGAGGGTGCTCCCCCACCCCACCTCCTGCCATTGACCAGGTTATCACAGAGTCTGGGCTGGTCACCAACAATTCATCCACTGGGGGGCTGAGAGAAGACAAATTAAACTCTCTGAAGAAAGGAAATATCAGGAGACAGGACCTCTTAAGGGCAGAGAGAAGGGCAGCATCAAGACTCTAATAGGATTCCATCCCTCAAGGTTCAACAGAAAGCTCACCACACCTCAGGGAAACTTCATGAGGGTAAAACAGGACTTCCTGTCAGCCAGGAACTGGGAGCTCCATCCTTGCCACATGTGCTTTCTAAATGTAAGCTCACTCTCTCTACTGTACTCTACATATTTGTGGGAGAGGGTGACACAGACTTGGGGAGGGGGGATGATTTTTTTTAAACCAACAATTTCTACAAAGCAACGCAGAGTATATGCAATGAAGATCGATGAGTAAAAGTATCAGAGAAACCTCTGAGCCCCTTGGGTTGTCCCCTAGAATGTTGAGGGGCAGGGGTGCACATCCCACCATCTTTGGGGGACTTACCAGCAACATGAGCTGGATTTGGAAGAATAGTCCCAGGGAGAGTGGTTATCATTTCTGTGACACTTTAAGGTTTGCAAAGATAACATATCTTCATATTATCAGATTTTATCCCCAAAATAACTCGCTGAGGTATTATTAACTTTACTTCAGTGGTGAGTAAACTGAGGGTGATTTAGTTCAAGTTACTTGCTAGTGCCCTTTAACTAACCTCTACATGAGGCATTGTGTGTAGAGATTATTTACCCAGAAATCTTGGAGAGATGTGAAAGTAAGTCTATGGTTGATAGTTATTTGTTTTTTATCACTTCTTTTTAAATGTTAATGTCTCTGATTCACCCTACATACACATGCATCTGGCATCCTCCCTGCTTTCAGGCACACTGAGAATGAACCCTCCAATGCCCTCAAAATTGTGTGAACTCCACTGGAGACATCTTCCAGATTTCCTAGGGCAGGTCTGACTACTTTTTCTATCCATATTCTCTTTATTTCTATTTCTGCTTCTTCCTGCAATGCATTGCTAATTGTGAAATTCAAGCTGATATTTAGTTATTCTGCTGTCATTAATAGAGAGAATACTGTGTTACAGTAATCTGGAAAGACTTCTTCAAATTTTCACCCATTTAATGTCCTTCTTTAAGTTTTATCTTTAAATGTTCCTAAGATGATCTGGGTAAAATTAAGTCTCTGGCCAAACTTTCTGTAAATTTGATTTCCTCCCACAAATTCTCACTGTTTTATTCAGTGACAATGCTCATAGTGCAGCCTCCACTTCTACAGTATCCCCACCTCCACCCACTACAGGATTCCCAACTATAAGCACTTGAACACTACCTTAGTAACCATCCTGGGCTCTCCTAGGGAATCTTTGCATTATCTTGCCTGGAAAAAAAGCCTTCATTCAACTTTCTTCTCAGTCAGAAATTCCAAGTCTAGCTAAGAAGAGTAACTCTCTGCTCCCCTTGCCCAGTTCCCTTTTATATGTTATGTTATGTTATGTTATGTTATGTTATGTTATGTTATGTTATGTTATGTTATGTTATGTTATGTTATGTTATACTATGTTATGTTATGCTATGCCATGTTACATTATATTATGTTGTGTTGCATCATGTCATATCACATCAAGTCGTATCATGTCATGTCATGTCATGTTATTTGTGTATATCACCATATCTACCCATAGCTTGGTAGAATGCCTAGGACACAGTAATGTGTCATAAATGTTCTTCCTTTCTTCCTTCCTTCCTTTCTTCATTCCTTCCTTTCTTCCTTCCTTCCTTCCCTTCCCTTCCTTCCCTTTCCTCTCCTTTCCTCTCCTCTCTTGCCTTTCTTTTCCTTTCCTTTCCCTTTCCTTTCTTTTCTTTTCCCTTCCCTTCCCTTCCCTTTCCTTTTCCTTTCCTTCCTTTTCCCTTCCCTTTTCTTGCCTTCCCTTCCTTCTCCCCTGTCTTCCTTTTTCCTTCCTTCCTTCTTCCTCTCTCCAATTATTTAATCTATCCTATATATTAATTATCTATCACCACTCTCCATAACCACATACACATGCATACCATAACCTAGTTAGGCGTAATATGTATATAATGTGAATACTTGCTGAATCCTTTCTCACATTCACACCTATACTGGATCTTTCCAGGTATACAGGCAGATAGATAGCTGTACACATACAAGTCAAAGGGGAGATATCTTGCCAGCTAGTAAGTTATTTTTATTGATATCTATTACTATTTTCCTCTGCAAGAATTATTTTTAATTTTTATTTATTTTACTCTAAACTTAAGAAATAAAACAAACATTTCCATAATATAGTAAAATAGAAAAAAGATGCTTGTGCATGAAACTGCAAATCTATTATGCCTAACTTGCTCTTCCTTTTAAGCATATAATAAAATTTTTCATATAACTTTCTTTTTTTCCAAATAATGTTATATACTAAGCTGATATTTCTTTTAACTGCCATGTCTGATTGACAAAAAGATATTAACTGTTTTTTGGCTAAAATAGTTTCTAGATTCTTTTAGTCACAGATGGACTCTTCATTTATTGTTCTTTTACTTGCCTCCCCCCTTTTAGCACCCAAAGCATATTTAAATATCTCAGGCTGGAGTTGTTTAAATCACATGTCATATCTTCTGTTTGCTTATATTCTTTCTTCTAATCTGGAATTGATTTTATTTTTCTGCTAGTGAATAAACAGTCTGTATACAAAGTTTGATACTGAAATCACTCCTTTTGGGCAGCCGATGGTTAAGCTAGAAAGTGAGAATGAATTCATTTTCTTTCTTCTTTGATGTTATTGGCTGTTCTCCAGGTACAGAACCTCTGATAAATGATAAAAACATGTATGATATCTAGGCATGAGATATCTTTATGGTCAACCAATACAATTCAATAGTCATTTATTAAATAGCCATCATGTGGAGGCACTGTCCAAGGTGCTTCAGTTACAAATATATGTGTGTGTGAGTGAGAGAGAGTGAGTGACAGAGAGAGAAAGAGAGAGAGAGAGAGAGAGAGAGAGAGAGAGAGAGAGAGAGTTCTGTCTTCCATTATGGCTAATCTCTGGGTTGTAGGAGTTCCTACTCCCTGTTGAATCTGTAAGATCACAAATTAGAATACCAGTTGGCATATTGACATGTTTGCATGAGATAGGGTGACTACAATTTGTAGACTGCGTTTGTAGCTTTTCTCTTCCCATCCTACACTTCTGTCGATTAAAGCAGATATATTGAAATTAGATGATTACCTTACTTATGAATTGCCTTTTTTCTGGTCATGATGAAAGAGTAAAATGTGATTCTGTTACCTGCAAACTTTGACTTCATTCTCTAAATCAGAGGAATCAAACTCATGCCCCATAGACCTATTCCTCCACAAACAAAGAGAAACATCCCAGTCCTGCCAGAACAAAATTAAAATGTAATTGGGAAGGGTTTTAGAAATAAAATAAAATTCAATGAAACTTAGATCATGCCTTTTTGTGGTTTTCTGAGTCGATATGCCATAGTCTGTATCTTTTATCACACAATCATTTCACTATACATAGGAAACAGTGCGAAACGGGAGAAAATGTTTGCAATCTGGTGTTGAAAGACCTGAGTGGAGATTTGAGCTTTATTACTACCTGTGTGACAGTGAAGCCAGTTGCTTCTCTTTGTTGGCCCTCAGTTTTTTCTTTGAAGTGGGGGATTTGGACTCTGAGGTCCCTTCCAGGTTCAAATGAATGATTTCATGACATCTATGATTCTATAATTTCCTGTAATAATAAAAGAGCTAGATACAGTTCTTGAACACATTTATAGATTTTTATTTTTTCTTGGTAGATAGCACTATGGGAGCAGGGGAAGAGAACACTGTACTTTCTTTCAAATATGCCTCCATTTCCAGGGTAAACACCAGTCAAATCTAATCCCTATGTTTTAATTTCCTCTATCCCAGTTTCTATGCAAGATCAACCAAAAGACAAAAGCCTACTTTGTCTCACAACCCCATGGTCAACACCCAGACACCCAGATTGATATTTTATCCCTTCACCTCAAACAAAACGAACTGCTATCATTCCAGTGACTGAGCAGTTATGAACCCAGATGACTATTTCTTTCTTCTATATTCTAAGAACTTGAGTGAAATGCTTTATATTCTTAAGCCCCATGATCCCATGGAAACATTTCTGTATTCCCAACTGCCACTTCTCCCTGCCTTGACTTTAACACATGGAATAAAGTTTTTTTGCTGACATATTCTCAGTTGTAACAAAGTAGGTTTTCTAGCTGTGATAGCATGCTGTGCTAAATGAACAGAAAGGTTCTAGTTTGGAAAACTAGGTGAAACTTTAGGGGAAGTTGGTCTTTCCATGGAACAAAATTGATAGCAGGAAAAATTCAGTGCCTAGAATATTATCCAACTAGGATCAGAGAGGAAAAAAATAGATTTTTGTTTCTTTTCAAAACACAATCCTGACCAGTCAAATGGTATATTGTTACATCATAGAAATTCCTACAAACATTGTTTTTATGCAGTCATGTTTCCCGTTACTTTATTTTTGCCAATAAATTTTACATAGGAAATTCCTAAAAGTTGTTAATGACAAGTTTTAAAAATGTAACTGTTTCTGAGGCCAAATATTTAAGTGTATAATTACAAACTTTCACATTTTTCTTTCTGTGTGTCTTTTTCTTCTTTTTTTAATGGGAGGTGGTGAGGGGAAGTCTTAGAAAACCATGAATTTGCTATCTTCTTTCTACTTTAAGACTTCAAAATAGCTTATGCATAAAGTTACACAGTCCTTCTAAAAGGTCCTGGAATTGTTTTTCCTTACTTGCATTGATTCTTCTCAATCTTTGTCTACTGCTACAACAGATTTCTGGAAGCAAAGATGACAGAAAGCCTAACAGGCATTGTCCAGCATATAGTGCATCTAATCTTACAACACAAAACAGTCTGAATAACAGAGATACAATTAAAGGGTGTGATCATTTCGTTTACATAGTGGCTACATCATTGTATCAATTTACTTGCATTTTACATTGAATTCTTCAGGTGTGTCAGGAGGGCTAACCTTGGAGACAGAAAGGGTAGGGAGTTACCTGTTGTAGAATATCAGGAAAACTCTGTGTTCTGAAATATGGTCCCTAATGAAGCCTAAAACTGCACCATTGCTGATTTATTCCTTTGTGTTGACAATGAGTCACTCTGCATGCTTTTATTTAAAAAAAAAATGGAAGTATTATTACAAAATCTCTAAATAAGTCTCTAAACCTGTTTTGTAAAGTACCAGGAAATCTCTGTTTCAAATTATCCTCCCTGTTGATATCTAAAATTCCACTATTGTGATTCATTTGTTTTAGACATACTTTTCTCCATTATCTTTTTTTTCTTTCATGACACACTAATACGCACAGAAAAATAAACCCCTCAAGACTTCAGTCTGAATAAATTGACTAGAGAAATGTCTTCTCTGAATGGAGCTTTTTCTCTGGCAGTGTAAAAATACTAGGCTCCTCTTGGGGATAACCAAATTCAGACAAAGGGCACTGAAAGACTGAATTTATCTTTGTCACATTTCCCCTCAAGATCAGCCCTACAGTTAGCTGGTGAAATTCACTTCGTATTTTTGGAGGGAAGAAGCATTATGTATTGGAAAGAGCATTAGATTTGGAATCAGAGAACCCACTTCAGATCCCACCACTTCCACTTAATACCTACTAGACCACAAGCAAAGCACTTAAGCTATATGGGCCTCAGTTTCCTTATCTGTAAAAATGAGGTAGGATTGTAGTCTAAAATACCTTCCTTCTCAGGTTTCCTGATTCCAATGATCCAATTGTAATGTATTATAAAGGGATGCCCACTTCAGACTTTTCTGTATAAAGGAGCAAAGGCACCAGGAGCTAACTCATAGTGAGTGGGGCAATTTGCTGTCAGGAATTATGCAATAATCAGTTTCTTCTTCCTTTCTCTCTCTCTCTCTCTCTCTCTCTCTCTCTCTCTCTCTCTCTCTCTCTCTCTCTCTGTCTTGCTTTGTAGTTTCTGCTTTGCGGCGTCTGTGGAATTCTGTGTGCCAAAAAAAAGTCCGGACTTGTCGTAAGTTTTTGCCTTGCTTATTCTGTGTCTCTTCAGGGCCTGGGGCTGACTGGTCTCATTTCCTCTATGGTCTCCATGTGCTGAAGGCCACTTATTTATTTGGGATGTAATGAGGGCAAAGAAGCAAACCCACCCTGCCTTTCCTCCCTCCCAGAAAAACAATGGGGCCACTGGATGGGAGCACAATAGGGAAACCTTGAATGAGCTCTTTAAATAGGCCTAGAATATCACTTCCGATCCTGGCAGTGGTGCCAACTTCTCATCTTCCACTTTATAGACTGCAGGCAAGTCACATGACTCTCCCAGCAATGAGCCAAAGCAATTAGCTGGAGTCCCGGGGAACTTTAACTGCTTAAGTACAGACTTGGACCTAAGGGATCCCAACTGGCTTTGATTGCAAACCTAATTTTGCAAGTGGGCACCCTGCAGCCATCAAAAGTTTGGCTAGTCTGGATTTTTCTTTTTTTAGTTCAGCTTGATTTTAACACCCTGCATGACTCTTTTAAGTTCTGAGCCCTGAACACCCGTGTCTAAAGTGCTTACAGATGTTCATCTTGCACAGAGCATCCATGCCTGGGATGGCAGGGGGCCTGCAATAGGAGAAAGCCCTGCTGAGTGGACACTCATCTGGGTACATGGGCTATGTTCGTGCCTCAGTGGCCAACTCCTGCTGCCTTCTGGGATGTTTTACATAAGAATACAAAATGAAATGGAGATAACAGGATTTCCATTATATGAGTTGCTTCGAAAAACTAAAACAAAATCAACTTTTTCAAATTTATTGTGTTAATAATGGGCTACCAGCCTCAGACATGAGTGGTTTGCCATCTCCCAGAATGAAGGAAGGGTTACCAAATGCACAGAGCTGCAAATCCTATTGGTGGTGGCAGGGGATAGGGTAGGGAGAGAAGACTAGAAGCCATGAGCATAGTTTAGGTCTATTTAGTTGGTCTCTCCGCAGGTCGCTCCGCTCTGAGAAAAACAGTATATAGCAGGGGGAACAGGGTTCAAATTCTGCCTCTCTTGCTTGCTACTTGTGTGACTTTTGCTTCCTTGTGCCTCAGTTCCTCTTTCATAAAATGAAAGGGTTGGACTAGAAGGCATCTGAAATCCTATTCAACTCTAAGTCTGCATGAGAGTAGTGCAAGTGTAAAATGCTGCCACCTCCATCAGAAACATGGAGTGAATAAAAGGGAACATTAGCAAAGATTAAAAAGACCCTCGTAGAAATGTGTCCTTGGAGGGGTAAGAGTTTAAGCTTTGGAACTGGTCATTCCCCATCTTCACACATCTTCTGACCATTGTTCCTTCTGCTTGCCAGGACACTGACTCCATACAGTTAGACTTTCTCTCTAGCTGAGGTGACAATGTCAAAAGGGGATGATCTTCCTCTTTCTGACCCCATTTATCAAGAAAAAACCATCAGATCCCAGCCACTACCATATGTCCCGCCCTTGCCTCCTGCAGTATTTAGAAACACCATTCCATGAGTTATATTGCCATCTTCTCTTATTTCATATCCAGAAAGATTCAGAAAATGATTATAACATGTGCTAACCTCTGGTACAAAAGATGAACTAGGAGAGAAAGTCTCAGAAACGCTGAATAAGGTCCTCTGTATCCACTATGCCATAGTAGAAAAGGCACTTGATCTGGAGACAGGAAGTTTAAGTCTCCTGAATCCCCACAGACACTTAATGGCTGTGTGATGCTAGGCAAATCCTCAGTTTGCCTCAGTTTCTTTACCTGTAAACAGGGGTTGTTAATGCTCTCTAATCCCCTTCTCAATTCTAAATCTATGATTTTATCACACTCTTAAATGGCACCAGAGATTCCTCCCTACTTCCTACCACCTTGGGTCTTTTGTCTTACCTGGATATCCTGATAGATGGTGGTAAGGTTAAATTCAATGATAACTCAATGGTAACTGAGTACCTTCTATGTGTGATTCTCAACTGGGTCACTTGCTTCATTGGGGAAAGAACATTTACTTCAATGAAGTCCTTATTTTGTTAGCCATTAAGAGTTTCTTGAACCAGTGCTATCATGATAATTTATTGGGCTTAAAACATGTGAGAAATCAATAATATCCTGGAAATATTGGTCAAATACATAACTAATTTTTCAAATCTATACTGACAACAACACAAACTTGGTACTCAATAGTGTAGTGTACTATGATAAATAGTGAGCTCTCTTAAAGCTTAGGAGACTTGACTACATGACCATGGAAGCTCACTAAACCTCTCATTACTAAAGGCAGCTAAGACTATAAATTGCAGAGAAAATGTTAACCTGCATTTATAATGAGAGGTTACTCACCTGTGAGTTCCCAAACTCTGTCAATGTTGTTATTGTTGTTTTCAGTCATGTTGGACTTATCATGAACCTATTTGGGGTTTTCTTAGCAAAGATACTAGAGTAGTTTGCCATTTCCTTCTCAAGATCATTTTACAGATGAGGAAACTGAGGCAAACATGATTAAGTGCCTTGCCAACAGTCACACAGCTAGTGTGTCGAGCCGGATTTGAACTCACAAAGATGGGTCTTCCTGAGTCCAAGCCTGACACTCTAACCACTATACCACCTAGCTGTCCCAATCTCTCTCAATAACGTACATCATTTTTGAGCCCTACGATAAATTTAACCAAGGCATTACAGAATCGTTGAGTCAAAAAGGAATGCTTACAGTACTCTTGTCCAATATCCCACCTACAAAAAAGAATACCCCATTAAACTTCTAGGGTTTTTGTTTGCATCCTTAAAATGATGGTGAGCTTTCCATTTCCTTTGAACAGGGTCAAAAAGCATATTTTCCTCACCACCAGCCCTCTGTCCAAGTTGACGTCAATTCAAAACTGGACCCTGGTGGGTATAGTCTATCAATCAGCTATCAACTCATATGATAGCATTATCACTCAGCTAGTATTTATCAGTCCTGATCACATGGCTATCAAGACAGAATTTGTTCAAAAATACTTTGTAGTTCTTTACCTCTTCAGTACCTAGGAGAGTGCTCATCCCAGAGGAGGCTTTTTATAAAGTTCTAACTTATTGATTGCTAAAAGCAAGATATTCAGTGTTTGCAACATTTCCTTGACCCACAGAGAATTCTATCTAATAAAAGAAATGAGGTTTATTTTTTAGATAGTTTAAGCTCACTCCTAGTAATCCCTGTATTTTCTAAGTGCTCACAAACAATCTGTTCTGAATTCACAGCAGCTTAATTAATCTATTGTTTCTGGGACCCATGCCCTCCCTGCTTTGTGGAAACAGACTCCATTTGTCCATCCCCAGATCTAGGTTTTCAGCCTACTTTCTTTTACAAACTCCTGTCAAATCACTCCCTTCACTCAATCTCTGTTCCAGTCAAACTGCCTTATTTGCTAATTCCCTAAACTTTGTATTCCCTCTCCACCCCCTTATTTTTTTCCATGCCTTTCACAAGCTGTATCTCCTGCTTAGAATTCATTCCTACCTCATCCCTCCTTTTAGAATCCTTAACTTTCTCTAAGGTTCATGTCAGGTACCTCCCCCAACAAACCATTTCTGATCCTCTCTTACACTCCTGAGATTAGGAGATTTCCGACATTTCTGTGTAAATATGGTTTCCCCATAGTTGGTTGTAAATGCCTGATGGCAGGCACCATTCTCTGGTTTGTCTTTATATTCTCAGCATCTACCCCAGTGCCATGATAGAGTAGGAGCTTGGTAAAAGTTTGTTGAGTTAAACTGAATTGAATTCTGACTAGTTATGCATGTGTTTAAACATAGAAACATACCTACATATATTATTGTGTATGTATGTATATTTATATATGCATACACATATATAAAAGAATTTTATAGCAATCATTTCATGCTGATTTGGATTTCCTCAGTATTTACTATAGAATCAGCTAAATCCTGAGCATCTATTAATCTCCTGTGAATGTACCCCAGAGCAGACATTCTCTTTTAGGAGATATCTCAAGAATGTGGTCTGATACTGTGTAAAAGGGGTTTCATATTCAAGACGGAGACTCACACTCACTCCTCTCTGGCCACTCCACTTTTCTGAGGGCCATCTTTTCCTATTGAAACATAAGCTCCAAGAGGGCAAGGACTATCATTGTATCCCTAGCATTCAGCACAATGTTTGGCATATAGCAAGTGCTTATTGAATACATTTCCATTTATTCAACCATTCAGTCAACAAACATTAATTACAGATCTAGTAAGTGACAAGTATTGAATTAAGCACTAAGGGTATTAAGAAAGGGAAAAGACAGTACTTGCTGTCAAGGAGCTCAAAACCTCATTCATTCATTCATTCATTCTACTTCCCTTCACCTCTTCTCTGACAACGTCCATCCCCAGACCATTTCCAGGTCCACTGGATGAAAAGAACCCAACCCAGTATGTCCCCCTCCCTTTATTTCCCTTTGTCACCTTCCCCTTTAACCTGCAGACCACCTAGACCCAATAGATTGTGGGACAGGAAAAATCACCTAATTGTTCATAAAACTTGGATGAACTGAGAGTCACCAACCACAAGCCTTGTAGCAAGATGGAGGACTGCTAAACCTTAGCATCTGCAGTACCCCCTAACCCCCAGGCTGCTAAGCACTGACTCTGACCTGCTGATACTCCCTAAGGACTTCTGGACCTTGCTATCTGCCCTGAGATAGAATTTGTTTATGTGAACAATGTTCCTCAATTAGAGAGTGTTCTCCTTGAGAACATGGACTGCCATGTTTTTGTTTTTTCTGTTCGTATTCCTGGCTTTAAGTGCAATCCTTGGCATATAGCAAGGGTGTATTCAATGCCTTTTTTCATTAATTAATTTGTCATATGCCCTCTGAGTCAGCTTCTTCTACCCACCTCACTGATCCAACTCCCCATCTCTTATTTCTCAACAGATGATCCTTTTTTCAGCCTGCTGCATTTGTGGGCTAATTGGTGGCATCCTGAATTTCCAGTTCCTTCGAGCAGTCACCAAGAAGACATCCTCACTCTACCCACTGCGCCTGGCCTCCATGTCTCTTGCGTGCATTGGAATTGGGGGCTGTACACTCTCCTCTTGGCTTACTTGCCGCCTGGCCAGCTACGAACAAAGACGCATGTTCTCTGAACGAGAGCACTCCTTACACCATTCCCACGAAATGGCAGAAAAAGTGAGTTCTGGGCCGGGCCCCATCACTGCCCATTTGTGTTGAAGGGTGCACTCTGCGGCTGGGGGAAGCTGCTGCCACTTTTATATGAGAAAATATCTGGGACACCCATGCCGGCCATCATCCTCTAGAGGCTTAGTCCTGCTGGATTGGTGAGAGCTATTTCTCAGTATTGTATTTTTGCACTTCATGGTTACACCCATTTCTGCATAATTCTCTGGCATCTCTGTCTATTCAGAGACACAGTCCTAACAAAATCATATTTTCCAAATAGTTGAACACCTTATTAACATAAATGCTCATGTGTCATAGTGGGGGAAACATAGTCCTTGGAATATACTGTGATTACTAACACCATTTCAAAAGAAGACAATAAATTTCCTTTTCCTTCTGCTCCAACTTTTTAGCTGGGGGCTTTCAACGATATAAATCAGATCTGAAAATATGAAAACAGTAAAGGGGGGGAAACAACGACATTGGCATAGATGTTGATATCAACACAGAACATTTGGGTTAAAGCCTAATTTAGATACTTACAAGATGAACTGAACTCAGTGATACAGTGGATAGAGTGTTGGACCTTGAGTTAGGAAGACTTCAGTGATCTGGGCAAATAATTTTACCCCTGCCAGCCTCATTTTCCTAGTTCGAACAATGGAAGTAGTAACATCACCTGCCTCCCAGTTTATCTTAAAGATAAAATGAATTAATATTTGTAAAGACCTTCATGAACCTTAAAGTGCTATGAAAATGGTAGCAATTAGTGGGAGTAGTTGGTGGCAATACAAGACATGTTAGTTCCCTGGTCTGCCATTTCCTCGTCATTAAAATGAAAGTGTTGGCCTCCCAAGGTCTCTCTCAGCTCCTGATTATCTCCTGGTCCTATGTAATATTTTCTTTGAGCCTCTCCTGATCAGTTGACCCATTTCTGGTGTCTTTCCTCAAAGTTAAATAATTTGACAGCCTTATTTCAAGAAGCCTCCTTTAGTGGGAGCTCCTAATGGGCCCATGTAATAGCAGAACAAGTCACTTTCTATATTTCTATTGGATACAGCCCACATTGTTCCAGTCTGCTCTCACTACTGGAGTGCTTGAGAGAAGGAAGAATGCCTTTAACAAAAGGAAATCCAGAAAAAAATAATTCTCACATCATCACTTGCATTACATCGTGAGGAAAAAATGCCAAGAGTTAGGAGAGAAGGAAGAATAATCTGCTCTTTTGCCACCTTAATTTGTCATTAGTCATGTCAGAGAGGAAATATGGGCAGGACACAGGGTCTTTTATTAGTAAAATTTTACATAAGTTTCCATTTTTGGTGCAACTTTGAGAGGAAAATTAAGGGGGGATGGCTAACAAGTCCAAATAAAAGCAATTTCAGACCTATTGACATGAGTCTTCCGAAAAGAAATTCATCATTGATTTAATGGGCTTTCAAACGGACAGAGGTGAACCAGGAGAAGCAATTACCCATGATCTCTTAACAAATGTTAGCAATGTCTTGCCCTACAGAGATGTCCTCATTCATTGTGGATACTGGCTGTTCTGTGCTTTACGTATATATATCTATACATTTGTACATAATTTATACTAGCATGATTTATCCATGTTTACATGTATATGTCTGTGCAATATTTACCATATGATTATTATATTTATATTAGAGATTGAGGGGTATTGAAATAACCGACTTGCCCAGCTGCCCGGTGGTGCCCCCGACACCAGAGTTACCTACAAGGTACGCTGAATTCTAGGGAGTTACCATGTTGTTATGTCACATCAGGAAGTACTTGCCTTTAAGAGGGCATCATGAAACAGTCAATCAGCATGGGCTGATACTGTGATGTCATTTCCATAGGAGCCACTTCCAGGAGTACCACTTCGAGGAAGTGACCTCCTTCTCTATGGCACAGCCTTGCTGTTTAAAAGTTGGTTGAATATTTTCAATATTCAGCCCACCTGGAGGCATCCAAGCAAATTTCTGCTTGGATGATCCATGCCTTTTCTAACATGCTGCATCACATCTCTAGTTCAGAACCATCATGCCTAGGCTCTCCCTTTGATGTTAATATAACCTGTGTTAGGAAATAGAAAGACCATCTATATCTCTCTTGATGAGATTTCACTAACAGAGTTTGATGCTAATACAGGGAAAACTCTCTTAAGGTGCTCCCACTTTTAAAGTTTTCTTATGTGATATATTTTTAAGGCAAATCCCATGTGAAGGCTGGAGAAAAATAGAATACCTATTTATAGTTTCACTAGCAGGATTAAAACTACCTACAGTTCATTTTTACATATATACATATATTTCTTAGTTTGTTTGGAGAAAAAAAATGCACATTTGCAAATGGGCAGCTTGGCTCTGACCAAATTACGTATGCCTGCTTGGTATGACACGATTAGGTATGCCTGCTTAGAAGACCATCTAAATGAAAAATGAAGCCCACTTCCTTCTTGTCAGTAATTTTACTAGGTCTGAGTAAAGGTAATATGAGTGAAAGGAAAAGAAAAGAATTTTTTCCTTTAGAAAGCTTTGTAAAATATTTTTAACCATTAATTTAAAAAAAAAA
>CM053585.1:543971383-543986383 GCA_028646515.1 Pseudochirops corinnae
GATGTTTAAAAGAATTAGAGGACAAGAAAGCATGAAGTCATTGCTTCTGAAGTGATTCTCTTGAGTATTTTGTTTGCTTTGAAAAAGAGAGAAGAATATAAGAAGGAATATAAGAAGAACATAAGGAGGAAGAATCACTTCTGAAGAGGCTAGGCTGAAATTGGTGATGGAGAAGAGTGATTGGGAGGGAACTTCTCCCGAGTTCAAGTCTACAAATTGCAACATCATCTTATAAAGTTCCAACCATGATTCAGTCATTTCCAGTGACCACACAATACATTCTCCTAGCTAGTGTCTTACCTGCTTCACTCTCTCAAACCCAATTTTTGTAGTGGATTCAAATTTGAGGAACATGGTGCAGGACTTTGACCCTAAACAATTCCTCACTCCAAATTATTTGGTCTCTGTGGCCCTCATTTTCCTCCTATGTACAATGTGAAGTTTGAACTGATGCCTCCCCCACCCCAGCTTTAGAAACCAATAAGCCTGTGATTCTCTCTTAGGGCCTACAGTTTGAGGAAAACACTTTCTCTTACTCTTGAAGACTTTCTAATCTTTAAGAGAACTCATCAAAATGATCCCTAGCAAAGGTAATTTATCAGACCATTAATTCAATTGGAGTGAGAGGAAAATGTGTTGATAATTAGTTGAAAACAGGAAAGAAGACGTAGAGTTACTGGTGGAATATTGTGGGTACATAATACATGGAAGAGGGGCCCAGAAATGTGAGGTAGAAGAACATGAAAAGATCAGATGCTTTGTCATTTCTTCTGAAAAGAAAACTTCTTTTAAAATTAGCATTAATTTATGTTTATTTTTTTAATAAAATAATATTATTAATTAATGATATTGATAAATTAATTAATAGCACATTATGGGTGGTCAGGGACATATAAAACCTCATCTCTTCCATCTTGTTCACTACTGATCTACTTTAACTAGAAAAAATGCCAAATTTTTAGAAAGTTTGAATTTAAAAAAATAAACAACACTGCAAAGGAAAGTCCTCTCTGAGGTTCCACTCCCTGCCCCCCTCCCCTTTTCAATCAGATTCTATAAAAATTTGCGCAGATTCTATAAAAATCTAAAAAAAATTCTATAAAAAATATAGCAACCATAAAAGATGATCTTGCATTAGTATTATTCTCTTTTGTCCTTCTGCAAAAGGACATGTGCAAGAGAAGAGAGGGAGTGTGTGTGTGTGTGTGTGTGTGTGTGTGTGTGTGTGTGAAACAGAGAGAGAGAGAAAGAGAGAGAGAGAGAGAGACAGATAATTTGGGCTATACCAATGTAAGTATTTGTGGAGAGTGCCTTCATGTGCCAATAGGCACTTGTCTGGAAATAGACATGAAATATGTTGAACAGAATGCAAATATGTGTAGGCTGGTGAACAAGGTTTTGTTCCCCTTTTTTCTTGTTTTTCTGTCCCTACTATAACCCATGATTATTTTCAGCAGGGCTCATGGCTATGAAAGTTCCCTGATATAACTCAAATTAGCTTGTTTCTTACAACCTCTAGATGAAGCCTTCTTGGGTCGTCCAATGGGTCTTTATTTTCATTTCGTTCTCAAAGGACTTTTCCCTGTTCAGGCATTCTCAGTAAATGGTCTTTTCAAAAGCAATTTAAGAGAGTTTTTACTGTATCCTATCTTATGAGAAAAAAGTCTTTCCCTTCCCTGCTCAAACCCTGGCCCCTACTGTTCATAGCCCATCACTACTCCTATGTAGCCAATGGCATAGTGGTCACTCCACATTCTAGGCCTTGGTGTCCTCATTTATAAAGTGTTGGAGCACATGATCTCAAAGTTCCCTTTTAAAATATGTCATCAAAAGCATTTAGCGCTTACAGGGAGCACTGTGCTAGGCTCCAAAGCCCAAACTAGAAAGCGGCTGTCACTGTAATGGAGCTGTCATTGGATCATCATCTGGTGGCCCTTCGCCATTTTCTAGTGGCAAAGTTGCCATCCCCACTGGCACTTGTTGCCACCTTTGCTGACAATCTCAGAAGAAAGGCCTATGATGTGAACAAATCTGGATATTTGGTCCCTTTTTCCTTTGTATTTGGATTTTTCCAAATCATATTAAGGTAGAGGCCAGGAAGGAAAGATTTCACACATACCCCTCCCCAGGACTGTCATGTGACTAGAGTACTTGGTTCTCTTAGAGTGCTCATCTAGCACATCTTGTGAATTCCACCATGTAGCATCATCTAGCTAATGACCACCCTCCCCCCTAAAAAAGAGGGAAATTAGCCAATTTTTTAAGTTCTCTGAAATCTTTCATACGAAAAAATGTTAATTCCCTTCCTTGTAAATGCATTTCGATTCATTCATTTTCTTTCTCTAACAGGAAATGACAGACAATATGAGCAATGGAGGGCCACAACTAATATTTAATGGAAGAGTGTAACACATTTTTTTAATTGAATTTTTTTCCCCTTTCTTCTGGATTTCCATCAGAAAAGGATATGCCAAAGGACTCATCCAATATGGAAACATCATTGGCTTTTACTGCCAGATTTCTGATGTTATGGAACTTCCTGGAACAATTTTCTCTTGGATTTTCACTAACATTTCTCTTTCTGGATTTGGCCACATGTATCTCTCCATTTCTTTCTGTTGGGCTAAGAACTTTCCAGGAGTGTTCTCAGAAGGCCTCTCTGAACAGCTTTTCAAGCCACTTTCTTGAAGACTTTTCAGAAGAGGGAATAAGTGAAATAAAACTTGGGTACACATATGGCCTAAATCACACTTTGACTAGCATGTGAAAAAGACAGGGGAGAAAGAAAGATGGGTTTTGCCTATGATTGGTCTCAATGTGCAAATTAAAAGAATGCCCATCGCCTGCAGATATTTCTGTACTGAATAATGGAAGGCTGGAAGAATGCTATGACTCAAAATCTCAGCCATGCTGAGTAAATCGACTACAACAACAACAACCTGTAAATATTTCCAATTTGTGGACTCGATATATTTCCTAATTTATTCATAAAAGAAGATAAATAAAACAAACCCTAAATTAGAGGTAAAGTGATTTTTTTTCTTTTCATAAAGAAAACTAATCCGTATGACAGCTTTACATGGTTTGTACAATGACTAGAGAGGTTGCCAAATGATTACAATTTTCCAAAACTCTTTTCACATGTTCTTTTTCATCAGCCCATTCAGAAGAATCTGTAGGTCTATGAACAATGACTTTGGCTATAAAGAAGTATGTGTACATATGTATTGTAAATATAGAAAAAATATATAGCATATATTTATAACATATATGTATATAAACAGAATGTAGAAAATTGGGAAGATTTGAGCTCTAGACAAAACCTTCTCACCACAATTTTGGGGGAATTTCTTCCTACACCTTTTTCAGAGGCCACACAACATTGAATTAATTTTGATGTGTGTTCTTTTTTTTTCTCATTGGACCATCTGGTGAATGTAAATATTTCTGTATTTGATATTGAGTGGTAAGGAGGGGTTGTTGAAAATGATGGTGAAGCAAAAAGGAAAACTGTAGATAAAGTGGACCTTCTGAGTATGGTTTGTGAAACAAAGGTTTTTATATCATGGTGTCTATTTCATATGCACATCATTCATATTTAAGCTGGGCACCTATGTGTTTACTTATATGTCTTCTCATGACCTAAGTAATTATACATCATTTCTAGCCAAACTCAGGCAGGTGGATGACAGGTGATTCAGTCCTCAAGTAATGGAATTTAAATTGGCTTTGGATTTCCTTTCTTTAAAACTTCACATAAAGCAATAGAGTATTGATGTTTATCCAGAAATTAGATATTCTATGACCCTAAAAGAGACCTCAGCTTGAAGAAAAGTACAGAGAAAATGCATGAATACTATTCACGTCTGAACCTTTAAATAAACCCAAGGGGAGACAGGAAATGACTGTCCTCCTGGGAAATGAATATATCATCATCATATCATCCCCTCACCTTTGTTTGACTTCACATTGCACAATGCTCTTCCTCACATGATCTCGTGTGATTTTCATCATGACCTTAGGAAGCAGGTAAAACAAGTATTGTTTTCCCTGTGTAAAGACAACACAATTAATATCTGGAGAAATCGAGTGACTTCCTCTAGGTCTCATAGTCTGTAAGTGATTGCAGCAGGATTTGAATTTGGGTCTTCTAGAGGGTTCTTCCCATGTGCTTTCAATCATGCCATTAATGCCTCCTTTATGCTTTCTGGGCATAGAACCTCTGGGAACAACTAGGGAAATTCAGTATTGATTAGTGAAATTTCCCTGAATCAGATATTAATTTCAAGGACCAAGGGTAAGATAGAGACCACATAAAAATGAAAAAGTAATGACTTCTATTACAGTTATCATGGCATTCTTCATATTGGGATGTCTTAACTGTGGTACAAGTGAAATTTATAAGAAGGGACACATTTCTACTTCAGTGCCTTGCTATGAACTTTATGCAGGAAAAAAAAGGTCCAGAATTTTAGCTAATGCAGCGGTTCTCAACTGTTGGTCACAAACCCTTTGGGGTCAAACGACCCTTTCACAGGGGTCACAGGGGTCACCTAAGATCATCGGAAAATACATATTTCCAGTGGTCTTAGGAACCTCCTCTATCCATCTCTAGGTGGATGCAGAAACATCCATATACAACTATTAAAAGGTCGCAGCATTAGGAAGGTTGAGAACCACTGAGCTAATGGGAAACTGAAATTCTGTTGCTAAATTCTAAACCACTTAATTATGATCTCCTTCCCAATCCTAGGGAAACCAATGGATTTAAAGGCTTATTGAACACCTCTACATTACTACTCCCAATGAAAACATTGGTTCATAGCTTGTTCAACACTAGGCTTTTATTTTATTTTTCTGTTCTTGCTTTCTGTTCTCGCCAGCTTATCTACATCTCTACTTTATCAAGCCAACTGATTTCAGAAGTCATCCACTCATCCCATGAAAAATATCCAAATAACACATGATGGCACTTCAGAGGTGCACATATGCCCACCTGGTCTCTAGCCCTATAAATCCCAGCTATCCAAGGGTATTCTCTTATAGTTCTGCTCTTTAAGATTCTGTTACTTGGAAGATTAGAGGTTTTGTTTTTAATAAGAGAATAAACACCAAATGGAACTTAATATGGTGTTTCTTCCTTCATAATCATGTTTGTACAATATAGAATTGCCATGTATTAGACTCAGAGCTGTTTTCTGGGTAAGATATTTATGCCCCTTGAAAACTTTTACAAAATTCAAAGCAAAACAAAAAATGTTCTTTTAAAAAAGTAGTATGTGGGTAGACTATCATTCCTTAAAAAAATGTCACAAGAGACTCTAACGACCATTACAATTAAGAAAAAGAACCGACAGCATATGCTAGATGACATATCCATATATCTCTTTTCAAATGCAATTATTTTAAGTTTTTAAAAAAAAACCCTTTCAAGGCTGAAATCACATTGAGGTTTAAATGGAATCTTTTCTGATCTCATTCCAGAGAAGAGAAAAAGCTTGGGAGAGCATCACAAATTCATGTCTGTATGCTTGGAAATTTAATTTGCATTAAACATTGAATTAAGAGTTATAATTTTATAAGTGACTACATTCAAGAGTTGGCAGGCACCAGTACCCTCCAGGGGGACTGTAATGGGAGACCAAATGCTCAACTGTCAAGGAGGCTGATGTGCTACTGTAATAGAGATCCAGCCATGCCATAGAGGGGCACATCCTGCCAGGATCCTCAAAGGGAGAAGGGGGAGTCTGCCTGAAAAATGGAGAAATCGATCTGGCTGTGGTCAACTAGGGGAATACTTGATGGAAGAGTTGGTCCTGTGACTGTGCTGATGTGTGTCTCTTTAATAAATGAGGAGTGTTTTTGAAAAGACCTGGCTTCTGTGGGTTTCTTTTCATTCAGAAAGCTCACAGAATTTAGGCAACTGAAAGAAAAGTTTGCTACTAAGCTTAGAAAAACCAACCTGTTCCATGTGCAAAGACAGTAACTGAAAATATATGAGAGGCTACACACATGCCTGAAATCACACATTTTCTGCCTATTCCTGAAACAATCATTATTTCGGTCTGCAATTTACTGGCTATTAATTTAAAGCCCCATGATATTCAAGCCCCATTATATGGGGTCCCATTATTCACTGCCTTGAAATTTTTTTTTTCTGTTTCTGTAAATGGCAGTCACCAAAGAGATTTACTGAAAACAGGAAGATTACCACTGCAACAAAACTAATCAAATAGAATAGACACCAAGATAGGATATGCTAAGGATCTAACCCCTGTCTGGAGACCCTGAATCGGTCATGATTCAGAGTGGGCAAAACATCCAGTCCCAACATTCTGTTTTCCTGAGCAATAGAAATACCTACTGACCCAGCAGAGACTTGATTTCATTCCAGAGGTAATAGGGAAGAGAAGTTTGGAAGCTGAGAATTTTGCATTAAGTGCAAGTATGAGCTGCTTACTAGAAGGCTGGGACAGGTAAAATAAGAGCATGGCTGTGATTTCAGTTCCAGTGTACAAAGGACAAGAGGATTGTTCCCTGTTCCATGTGATCCCACAGTGGAATCGAGTTTCCAAACTGAACTTTTCTGATCTGCAACTTGCCAATTAGCAACTCGTTTGGGAGGCAGGCATCAAAAATGGTATTGTACTGTAAGGATTGGAATGGGATCCTGTGCTTCGCAAGGTCATAGCCAGGTGTAAGTGATTTCTCTACCAACCCAAAGAGGGAGCCTTCCATGACTTAGTAAATAAGGCCAAGAGGGTTGTACAAGGCTTAGGAAAGTTAAGCAAGTTGTCTGGGTCAAAAGGCTGGTAAGAACTAGAGAATTCCAAAGCTGGTGTTCCCAAATCCAAGCTCAGTATGTCATTATCCAAGATTCAATACTGCCTCTATCCAGGGAGGCAGTCACCTTAATTAGGATCATATTCTACAATAGTAAGTGCCCCCATTCCAACCAATGGGAAGAATCAGCTTCCAAATACCTCTGGCATGAATAGTTACAAGCAATGTGGGGTTAAGTGTTTGCTAGGGAAGGACATTAAGGCCTTCTTCTGTCTCAACACAACATTGCTGCCCAGTGTGTGCTCCTTCCCCATCTGGCTCTATGAACCTCTGATATAAACCTTTGATGTCTTAAATCCTTTGTGCTTGACAAGAAATGCTATTGAGTTCAATGAATTATTCAACAAATTTTTAAAAAAATAATTAAGAGGTTCTTTTTTTTTTGATTGATTTGTTTATTTACTTTTACTTTGCAAGATTCAATTCCATAATCCCTTGAGTTTCAAATTTTCTCCCCTCCCTCTCCCTCCTGCCCATGGCAGCATACAATCAAGTATAGGATCTGCAAATACAATTAAGAAGGTTCTTAAAACTTTACCAGTAGTTACAGCTCATGTAAAGGATGAGCTAGTTGGCTCAATGCAGCCATGTCATAGTCCAACAGTCCAACAGCCTCCTGATGGGGCCTTATCCTGCATACATAGAGCCATCCCAAAGAGCACTCGCATTTCTCTCTTGATGATAAAGCACTTACTGGCCATATCATCCCTCATGTCTAAACAGTATCCTGATTACATCACGGGGATCTGTGGAGTCCCTTTGTATGACATAAAGCTTTAATATTTTGCCTTCACCTCTGATTTTTTTTATTTTATTCAGATTTAAGTTTCCATTATTTTATTCAGATTTAAGTTTCCATTACACGTGTGTGTGTGTGTGGGTGGGTGTGTGTGTGTAATTTTAAAATGCCAATATCTACACCACCCATCTTTTATCAAAGGCCTTATCCACTTGACTGTTTGTCTTTTGTGTCATTTTAGGGGTTTACTCATAGCCTGGGAGCAAAAATTATACTTCCATTTTGAGATATATTCTCAAGTTTTTCACTGTCATAATAGCACATTCCCACTTATAGGTGATTTCATCACAAAAGCTCTGGGAATGAATAAGTAAAGGAATACAAGAATCATTCCCATTTAGCAGATGGAAAAGCACTTTGGGTAGATAGAGATCAGATTTGGAGACAAAAGACTCAAGTTCATATCTCACGTTGGATATATCTCTAGTGGGTCACAAATCATTGAAACTCTCCATGTTATTTGATGTTGCTGAGAAGGTGCTGACTTGTGTGAGTAGAGAGAATTTCCTCATCTGAGAGTTCCTTTTATTGGTGAAATTGAGGTTCAGTCTTCATGCCCCCATTGCACAGAGGAATAGCTGGGGGCTTTGAGGAGTTTTGTGATTGTGGAGAGTCACACAGCTCCCCTGTAGCAGAACCAGAACTTAAACCCAGATCTCTTGGCTGTTGATCCACAGCTCATTCCATCCAGCATTCTGCCTGGGAGGAAATTTGAAGTAATTCAAAAGATCCTGATTTTGGGATGGCTTAAAATGTCAATAAAATAAGTATGGGGCATTCAGAATTCATGTTTATACATGATAATAAGTCACTTCCTGAATGCATTAGCCATTCAGGCACTGGCTGCTACATAGCTTATCTCTCTTGTCCTCATCCATGAAATATGAATGTGAAGAGAAAACTGCAACCATTCATTTCCATCCCTTCCCATAGAGGCATTTGGAGAGGAGGTCTGATCACAAATGTTCAGCTAAGGTGAAATTCCAGGTGTTCAAAGGTAGAAGAGGTTTCAAAGGCCATCAAAGGCTACCCATATATGAACCAGAACACTGTCTACACTGGACACTACTGCGTCATTGACAAATGGTCCATGCAGCCTGTCCTTAAATAATTTTAATGAAGAGGAGCCCACAACCTGCCAGAGGCATCCCATTTCATTTTGCACATATAAAGATGGGAAACAGGTAGGTCACTCAGTTACCCTATCCCAATTAGAGTGATAAGATGCTACCCCCCCACCATTTTATTAATGAGAAAACTAAGAGCCAGAATGGTTAAGTAATTTGACCAAAGACACACAGCTAGTCTCAGAGGCAAGCTCTGAAGATAAGACATTGGAATCCAGACCGTCATATTCTGAACACATCTATTTATTGTTAGGAAGATTTTGCTGCCATGAACTCTAAATCCTCCTCTTGGCAGCTTACTCCCATTTCATCTTGTGTTGCTCTTTGGGGTCAAGAAGAAAAACTCTAACCCCTTTCCACATGATGGGCCTTGAAATACTTGATCTGAACTATGAGGTTCCTTCCTAATCTTCTCTCCTCCGCTTGTGGCATGACCTCAAGGCCTTCACCATCCCAATTGTTCTCCCCTGGAAGTGCTCTAATTTATTAATATCCTTCCTAAATGTGGCACCAGAAAGGGTCGGTTGGTTGGTTGTTGTCCTTTGTTCTCAGGGGGGACCAAAATGACATCACTCTGCTACAGTCAAGTTTCAACGTGTCCAACTATGGCTGATCAGATCAATACGAGCTCAGAATGCTCTACCATAGGTTGGGCACAAATAGTCCATGTGAATATTTGGAATCTCCAAATGTGCACATCCTTCATTTCCTTTAAGCTCTTTCAATACTGCTTTGCTAGTAGAGCACAGCACCTTCTATGATGTGGATATATCATGCTGAGTGGTACTATGCCAGTGACTCCCAGGTCACACAATCAATTTCAAAGTTCTTGAGAGAGATTTCAAGAATGTCCTTGTAGTGCTTCTTCTGACCACTATGTAAACACTTACCCCATGTGAGTTCTCCATAAAACAGTCCTTTTGGCAAGCATACAATTTGCTTTTGAACAACGTGCCAGCCCATCGGAGCTGTGCTTTCTGAAGCAGAGTTTGAATGCTTGGCAATTCAGTTCGAGTAAGAACCTCAGTGTCTGGCACCTTATTCTGCCAGGGGATCTTCAGAATCTTTCTAAGAAATTCAAAGGGAAGTGATTCCATTTCCTGGCATGACACTGGCAAAACATCCAGGTTTCACAAGCATACAACAATGAGGTCAGCACATGGCTCTGTAGACCTTCTTTTTAGTAGTCAGTCTAAAACCTCTTCTCTCTGATACTTTCCTTCAGAGCTTCCCAAATACTGAGCTAGCTCTGGCAATGCATGCATCAACCTCATTATCAATGTGTACATCCCCGGAAAGTACATTACCAAGGTAAGTGAACTTGTTCACAGCCTACAAAACTTCTCCATTTGCTGTAACTGATAGTTCTACGTATAGATGCTGTGGTGGTGGCTGATGGAGCATGTGTGTTTTCTTGGTGTAAATTGTTAGACCAAAATTAGCACAAGAAGAAGAGAACTGATCAATACTTTGCTGCATCTCAGCTTCAGAGGCTACATTGAGAGCAGAATCATCTGCAAACAGAAAATCATGCACCAACTCTCCCTCCACTTTGGTCCTGGCTTGTAGCCTTTTCAAGTTGAGAAATTTACTATCAGTGCAATAACTGACCTTGATGTTGTGTTCATCCTCCTTGAAAACATGTGACAACATGACTGAAAATATCATGCTAAAAAGCATGAGAGCAAGCACATAGCTTTGTTTCGCTCCATTGGTGACTGGGAAGGCATGAGAGCATCATCTAGAACCTGGGCAAACATTCTGTCCTAAAATTGACATACAATGCTGATGAACTTCTCCCAGCAAACAAATTTTAACATAATTTTCCATAAGCCCTCACAACTTACAGTATCAAAGGCCTTGGTCGGATCTATAAATGTGTACAGGTGCCTGTTCTGCTCCTGGCAATTCTCTTGGAGTTGTTGAGCAGCAAAGACTATATCAATCATTCCTTGGCCCTTTCTGAAGTCATAATGGCTCTCAGGTAGATTACCATCTTCCAGGTGAAGGATCAGTTTTTTAAGGAGGACTCTGGAAAGAATCTTGCCAACAATGACTAAGAGAGAAAGCCCCCTGTGATGGTCACAGAACAGTCTATTTCCTTTACCTTTATAGAGATGGAGGCATCCTTGAACTCTTGGGGGATAACCTAGGGTAATACCAATCTGCAAGACAAGCATATTTTGGGGCCCCAGGCAGAGCCCTAAGGAGAACTGGGGGCATCCACAAGTTGTGTGGAAAGGAGGTTATGAGAGCCAGAGAACCCTTGGCTGAGCATTTTTATTTCTTTCCTCCCTGTGACTTTCAAAAGTTGACAACTCATCTGTGCAACAGGGGACAATCAGACCAAAAGCCTCCATCGGCCTGGACAGAGAGCTGCCTGCCTCTGAGCTCCTGGGTCCTTTAGACTGTGCTGGAATGCTGCTCGCAAGTGCTGCCTTTGTGAGCAGAAGGAGATGGAGATATCCTTGCAATGGTGCTATTCTGCCTGTATTCTGATTGCTGATCCTTTAGCTAACATCACCATGAAAAGAATAGCCTCTCACACAGAATGTCTCAAAAGTCTTAGTGCTAGTTGTATCTTTAGAAACTACAACAGCACCAAGACTTTTGGAATAGCCTGTACAGCTGCTAACATTCATTAGAGGACTTTCCAGATATTATCTCATTTGAATCTCAGAATGCCCAGGGAGGTGGGTACTAGAAGGCTTATTATCTCCCATTTTACAAGTGAGGAAACAGGCTCGGAGAGATTCCGTGAGTTACCAGGAATGGCAAAGCTAGTGTCAGAGACAAGGTTGCAGCCAACTCCAATGAGCGTGGCCCCATATCACAGTTTTTTACAAACGAGGCATTGCACCTGCTTTCTCAGTCTGAATCTGCTACCCAAGCTGTCACCTATAGCTGGCTACAACTTACATTTCTTAATTATCTCTAATCCAGCATGTCCAAAGCAAGGCTTCCACTCTCTGTTTTCCCATCCTGCCAAAGACACTCCTATTGTCTCAATCACCAGGCTGAGGGTTCTTTTCCAAGCCTTCCATTTCACCCTTATTTTAAGCCCTTATCCCTTCTCTGAACTGGACTAATGTAACTGCCTCCTATTGGATCTCCCTGAAGAAAATTTCTCAGTTTTCATTCAATTGATAATAAGAAAAAAAAGAAAAAAAATTATATTAAAAAAGCATAGCTTCCTACCCCTCTATTTCATCCTCCACTCAGCAGACAAATTGATAATCCTAAACATA
The DNA here is from genome assembly GCA_028646515.1 of Pseudochirops corinnae. Taxonomy (NCBI): domain Eukaryota; kingdom Metazoa; phylum Chordata; class Mammalia; order Diprotodontia; family Pseudocheiridae; genus Pseudochirops; species Pseudochirops corinnae. The sequence goes on from CM053585.1 coordinate 543,983,401, forward strand.
GGTCTGAATACATTGTCCCCCTCCTGAAGAAGCTTCAGTGAATTCCCATCCTCTCTGGTGCTTCTGGTGTGACGGCTTGCCAAACCCTTTCTAGGGCTGCTCATTGACCTTGATTGCCCATCTGATTCACCCAACTCTCACCTGTGGCTCCAAGAAGCTATAGCATGCTCAGCAGCCACACCCTGGTTAAATTGTCTCAGCAGATAGGCTAAACCTAGAGGCTTCACAGCCTTTGGTGAGATGGGGCAGTGGGCAATAGGGTGGAGCCCTGTGGAGTGCTTTGAGCTTGGTTAGGCATCCAAGGTCATCAACTGCATCCCGGGACACTGCCAGGTCATCCTGACTTTCATCTTCCCACTAGACTTTGATGACTCAGCAGGAGAGAGTGAGGCTGATGACTGTGCAATTCTGCCTCACTAACATCCAATTCACCTGAGTCAAAAGATGTCATTCTCGAGATGGCATTGGTCCTGTTTAAAAGCAAAGGCCAAATAAGTCTCAGATTCACACCGTTCTGTCTGGCAGTAAGAGACTCTCCGCCATCTAACTCCAGCCTACTTCAATAGGCTGCCCCATGGAGACCAGAAGTCCTTCCAGCCTGTGCTAGTGGGTTCTGGGAGCTGGCAGCTGTTCTGGCCAAAAGAGGGAAGCAGAAAAGGGTGGCAAGAATTGCCCCAGGTTGTAAAATAAATGACATCATCCAGGACACGTTTTTTCCCCCTAGTCCAGGATGACTCACTCGGGGATACTCTGAGGCTCCTGGATTCCAGAATGCCGTGTTTAGAGTAAGTTAGTTCTCAGTAGCATATGTGTGTGTTATAAAACATTTGCAATTTTGAATTCTGTTGTTCGTTCAGCGTTCTTTAACTAGGACTTTTTTTCTTCTGTCTTTGGTTTTATCTCCAACAGCTAAAGCTAGAGACAATAGGAAGAAATGACTGGAGCCCTGGGGTCAAGCCATCGTTCCCACACTGACTTTTCACTTACTAGCTGTGTGCCCTTAACACCTTACATCTTTTGTAGCCTCATTTACTTATCTGGAACATGAGGGAAACATCACCTTATTGGACTGAATGAAACAGACTGGACGAGTGATTCAACTTAATTCAGTTTTTAAAGCAATTGCTACATGCTTACTAAATTGAGACACTGTGTTAAGGAAGTCAAGATAAAAAAAAAGTCAGTTTGCCCTCAAGAGGCTGCCATTTACTGAGAACATGGAGAATTTCCACAGATGAGTGCACATCTAGGTCCCAATGGATGGGAATAATGAATGCCATGAAGTGATTGGATGTATTTGAACTGCACTACTAGAAGTTAAATTTATATAAAATATGGTCATTGCTTCCAAACCAGTGTAAATATGCAGGCTGTCCAATGCCACTTTAGGGAATTCTTTATTTAAATCAAGCAGCATCTAGCTCTCTGAGGATTACACAAGTCATAGGTGTCTTCAGTTGTATTTCAATCCAGGTGTCCCTCACTCCAAGTTCAGTGCCCCATTTATACCTAAAGCTGCCTCTCATGAAGGTGTAGCTGTCTGTTGTCAGGGGACCAGCCTCAAGCTCAGCCCAGAGGTAAATCATCAGCCTGGTTAAAGTATGATGAAAGGCATTTTTAACAAAAGCCTCTCTCACCAACCTTTCTCTGCTTCCTGCCAAGTCAACCTATTCTGTGGGGTAAGGGTGGGGGGTATGGTCTGTGTCAATGCCCTGAGCACCAGCATCCTTGAAACCACAGATCCTTGACCCATCAAATTGTAAACAGTTCACAAGGAGTGTCAGTCAATGGGTAGCATTTGAAGGAAGAGTCTCAAGGCCCATCCCAGGAACATACCTGTTGGGACCCAGTTCCTCTTGGGGAGGAATTCTTCCAAAGCAGACTATATGAGTTATACCAAAACACTGGCCTTGTGACTTTATGGTCAGATTTTGCTTCTGACAAAGGCAGCATGAACTGGCTCCATCAACTACTTCATGTAATCAGACACCTAAACGACACCATGACAATCTTTGTCTGTCATCTGAGAACCAGGTTTAAGTTGGTCAGAAAGGGATTTATTTTGGGACCAAAGCAACCTGACAATTCACAAAGACCCACTTCCTAAGGCTTAAAGAACTTCTGGTGATCATGGGTTGGCAAAGTATAAATGTCTGCTAAATTAATCGGTCGTTCAATTAATAAGAATTTATTAAGTGTTACCAGGTTCTAGGCATAACCCTGAAATGGAGTCATCAGATCTAAATCATATCTTTATGGTAAATACAGGAAAGATGGATAAAAATCCATAAGCTTTGAAAGTTGGCAACAGTTTTTGTTTGGGGCTTTTAAAAAAACCCAAAATGCCAGCTTGAACTGTGGATTTTCACTCCAGGGATGAATCAACAAGGAGGAGCCCACACAGTGGGTTGACTTTAATAAAGTCGGGTAAAGAGAATATAAACCATACATCCCATGTGGCCTTAGGATTTTCAGAAGCCCTTGGTTGATCCATGGGAGCTACCATTAACATTTTGCCTAATTAAAATGCTGAACAAATCATCCTACATGATTTAGAGGCTGTGATCTGAAAATCTTCACTACACCTCTCAGGTTTTATTTTTAAAGAACATTAAGTGAATTCATGTGTTGGCCCAATTGAAGCGGCAGCCTGTTGCCTCCAGGTCATTGGGCAGATGGAGATTCCTCCAGCAAAAGTCCAGATTTCGAACCAGGGCTCCAACACTCCCCCTCCCGTCAGGGTCAGGTCTTTTTACCAATGTTCAGAACTTGGCACTTTCTCACTCATTTTTTTTCTTGAAATCACTTTCCTGGAAACATATGTAATACTCCTTACACAAAGTGCATGGAAGCCAAGAAATCCAATCATTCCCTATCTATAAATCATATGTTGTCAGTACCCAAAATGGAAGAAACATATGATGGGAATTGTTTGAAATGCCAATGGCCAGAAAAATGTACAGAATATTGGTGATATGACACT
>CM053585.1:543988148-544017211 GCA_028646515.1 Pseudochirops corinnae
TTAATGCAATCTGGGAATCTTTCCACTCTGCAGCCCAACTTGGAACAAGGAAGTGGATTCGGGGCTGAGGAACATCTCTCATTGCCGCCCCCTGAATCAGTTTCCCTGTCCAGACCCCTGGCAGATGGAAAGGTGGTCACTGGAGATGGCCATCTCGCTGGGGCCTCCAAATGAAATGACATGACTTGACGAGTCTTAACAAAGTGACCACAGAGTCAGAATTAAAAGTTTTTAAAGAGCTTTAATTTACCAGCTGGGACTACTCCATGCCAATTAAAGGGGGAGCAGCCCCGAGTTCAGGGGTGGAGAATCTTTTATACATTTCATTAGGTTTGTGCATCTCACTAACATCATTTGTTGCTAAGCTGTTTGTCATAGAGACGCAAACAAGTGGTTACAAAGGAAAACGAGGGGGTAAGCTAAGGGAAAGACGGATTATGCTAGGCAGCCTCCCAGGCTCACGATTGTGCTACTGATCGTGAAACACATATTGGGACACTAAGATGGGCGTGTGCCCCCTGCCACAGGGACCAAATGCCAGCGATGCGCAGCGGACCTCATGCGGGCTCTGGCTGGGCCGTCACCGGGGCTCCCAGACCCTGGGCCAGCCGGAGTCAGGGACGCTGTCGTCCCAGGTCCCAGCCAGGTTCCGTCACTCATAGCTGTGCGTCCCTGGACATCCCGCTGCGCCCCGCCTGCCTCAGCTTCCTCCTCCGCAAAGGGAGCTGGGGACACTGGGCAGACGCACCGCAGACCCCGAACCCCCTGCACGAACGCAGGGAGCATGGCCAGGCCGGAGCTCGGGGCGGGGCAGCAAGGGCTGGAGCGGCTGGAGGTGCCGCGCCATGTGGACCCAGCATCTCTAAGGAGGAGCCTGCAGCCGGCAGGCCCCGCCCACTTCTCCCAGGCCTGTGGAGCGCGCACGTAACAGCAGCCGGAAGACAAGAGGAGTGAGCAGAGAAGAGGCGCCGGCACGCCTCCCGGCGCATACTCCGTGTCGGTCCTTCGCTCTGCGGTCCGTGGGTGCCCCCTGGCGGCCGTTCGCCTGACACGCCGCCGCGCTATTCCCGCGCTTCGTGACCCGTCAGCGAAGGGCGGGTCTCGGCGGCTCACGCCGGCATGGTGCGCAGGCGCGGAGCCGGTTGTCGACGTCACTGGGCCGCGCCGGGCCGTGCAGCGAAGAGGAATTGGCCGAGGGTTAACGGAAGCATGGCGGCGGCGGGCTCTGCGGCCTTGGGCCCGGGGTCGGGCCTGCAGGTGCCCACTTTCGCGACTGCGCGCGCGCTCGTGAAGCCCGGCTCGTGCCTGAGCGTGGCCCCGCACCGGCGGCACGTGGCGCTGGCCCCGCGCTTCCTGGGCCGCAAGCGGAGCGGCCTCCGCGAGCAGCTGGATGGGGAGCTTCTGCGCTACTCGGAGAGGTGGGGCCGCGGGTGCGGGTCGCTGCTCCCGGGGAGGCGGGACGGGGCGGGGTGGTGACGTGCGGGCCCTCTGACCCCCAGCGAGGGGGGCGGCCGGGAGGAGGGGGTACCGCGCCGCTGAGCCCTGCCCCTCCCCCGCAGCCTGCGCGGTGTGCCCCTGGCCTATGACAATCTCAAGATCGTGGGCGAGCTGGGCGACATCTACGACGACCAGGGCCACGTGCACCTCGATATTGAGGCCGACTTCATCCTTTTCTGCCCTGAGAGGGGCCAGAAGCTGGTGGTGAGTCCTGCGTGGGCTGTCACGGGTGACAGCGAAGGGGGGCGTGGAAGCTCCGGGGACAGGAAGGGCCCTCAGGCTTGCCCATCCGCACCCTTCCGTGCTGGAAGGGGAAGGAGGTCAAGCCCCGGGGCAGGGGGTTGGGGGAGGCTAGGGGGCCGGGGCAGCGTGTGTAGTTCCAGGCACGGGACCGGCCCAGCCCCGAGCTGTGAGCTCAGCCTGTTGTCCCCTAGTGTGACGGGCCCACGCTGGTCACGGTCCGCCCTGGGCCGTGCCGCCCACGGAGCTGGGGCTGTGGGGGCTCCCAGGGCTGGGGGCCTGGTGGAGCCCAGGGATCAGCCCACCTCTGCAGGAGGCACCCAGGATCCCAGGCAGGACTGGCTGCAGAGGGGCTGAAACCCCAGCACCCCACTCCCTAGCAGAGCCAGGGCCCATGTTTAAGCGCATCCCGGACCCCGGGCTCCACAGCCGCCGCTCTGGTCCTGCCCCGTTTTGTTGCTGGAACCCAGTGCTGATCATTAGGAGGAACGTGCTTCCTGCCCCAACCAGCTGGCTGGGGAGCTGGCGCGCCCAGGAGGGTTCTGGAGGTGGTTGCTGTGGGAGGAGGGCGGTGCTGGGCTCTAAGGGAACGACCTTGGGTGGGAGGTTTGTTGAGAGCAAATCTCCCACCTGGCCTGACTGGGGATGAGCGCTAGGGCTTCTTTAGTTGGGTGTTTCTTCCTCAGGCTCGGGGTACAGCCTAGTGTGGTTCACCCTGTGCCAAATTCCTGCTCTTCTCCCCCCAGGGCACAGTTAATAAGGTGGCTCCCAGCCACCTGGGCTGCTTGGTGCACGGCTGCTTCAATGCCTCCATCCCCAAGCCAGAGCACATGCCCACAGAGCAGTGGCAAAGCCTGCATTTCCAGGTGGGAGACGAGCTGGAGTTTGAAGTGTCCCGCCTGGACTCGGATGCTGCGGGTGTCTTCTGCATTCGAGGAAAGTTCATTGTCGGCAGGTGGGTTCGTAGGGGTGAGGTGTACAATTTGGAGGAGGTAGAATGTGATTGATGCCAAGGGGAATCCTGGAGGCGAGGCCAGGCAAGGTAAAGGGCCGTGGTTGTCACCTGGGATCCTCATTTTTCTTTTTCAGCTGCTTTTTGTTTGTGACTTAAAAAGAGAATCTTGTTTTTTAAGCTTTAGCCTTTTGGTTGACGTAATTTAATTTTTAATCATCCTGAGGTTATGAATTTAGTTTGTAGTTAAGGGAACTATAGCCCACCCCACTGAAGAGACTTGCATGAGTTCATCCAGGTGAGAAAGAGCTAGGATTGGAACCCGCACCCTCTTGAGTCAAGATCCAGCACTTGTCTATTCACAGACACAAAGAGGTTGCTGCCCCCAAGATTTCCCTCATTGTAGAAGATGTATTTTAGCTTTGAACTTACATGATGTGTTGTAGTTTGAGGGAAAAATTCTTGAAAAGGGTTTGTGAAGTTTATACTTTGGGGCCTGTTCCCAGTGTAATATCCTGGTCAGCTCAGTATGCTTCTCAGGCTCAGGCTGCTGGGGTCTTATAGAATCCTCAGGTTTCACTGCTCTACGGGGCCTTCAGAAGCAGAATTGTCCAAAGTGCTCATGGAAAGGTGAGGCAACCAGGGCATTGGTGTCGTTTTGTTTTGGTCTATCCAGGATGCTTGTTATTAACATAGGAACCTGCACACGGTTCACAAATGTTCCTTGTGAAGATCCCAAGGATTAAGAAATCTGTCTGAAACTTTGCTGGTTTTAAGTGTCAGATTGGGTTTGAATCCTTTTCTACTGAAAACTGAACCCTCCCTGCCTTGTGCTCACCCATCTGATCAGTGGTGGGGTTGACTATCACGTTAAGGTAGTTAGTGGGAGAGCCCAGTGTTGGCTCTGGGGGAGGCCTTTGGTGGGTGCCACACTGCCTCAGCTCTAACCTGGAACACCGCCCCCCCCCCCCAGGGCATCTCTCTCCAGTGTAGCTCTCTGTTCTCGCTGACCTCTGTCCTTTTCCCCACAGCTTGCCGCCTGTTTGCCCTGCACTTCCCAAAGGGTCTGGAGATGTTGGTGATGAGACTGAGCCTGGAGCAGGGGGACAAAAGCCAAAGAAGAAGAGCAGGAAGAGCCCAAAGCAGCCCCATGAGGACTGTGGGCCCATGCCCATGCCGGCTGATGGGCCTTCAGATCCTACTGGGGTGGCAGAGGCCGGCCCCCAGGCCCACGAGGCTGTAAACGGACTGTGTGAGGAGCAGAAGCCCCGGACAAAGAAGAAACACCACCAAGAAAAACTGGAGCAGGACTGTCTGTGGCACGCCAGTGACTCAAGTGGCTACCAGAGTGACCACCAGAAGAAGAAAAGAAAGAGGAAAAAACATAGCGAGGAGCCTGAGGGGCCTGTGGCCCCTGAAGAGCCGAAACCCAAAAAGAAGAAGAAAAGGGAAAAGGAGTGAGCCCTCTCCGGGCAGGGAGGAGGCTAGGGGAGGCCAGAGGGGACTGGCCAGTCCAGTGAGCCAAAGGAGTGGCCTGAGGTTGTGCCCACTGGTCTGGAAGGAGAAAAGCAATGGTTACCCATGAACATTTTAATGTTCTTGAGAATAAAAACCACCTCCCAGAATCCAGGGTCGCATTCCAGTCTCTGCCCCACGATGTGGGTGCTGGTGTCATGTCTGAGCTCTTCCTGAGCCTGAGGATCTACATGGCAGGGAGGATCAGAACTCACTTATGAAGTTATCAGTGTCCCAGGGAGGAGGTGCAGCTAAGAGGAGACCTCCTCACTCTCTTTCCATCGGTCACAGCAAGGGACAGAGAAGGCACAGGCCTGTCCCCTCGAGGGCCACTTGGTGGGAGACCGGCTGAGAAGCAGGTGTCCACCTTCACAATCTTGAGGGGATCTGGCATCGCTCTCATCTCTGCTCTCGTTTCTGGGCAAATTAATAGTAATGACAGTAGCTCTCATTTCTGTAGCGTTTGCTGCTATGATCCTTGGGGGCAAGGGGAAGAGCACTCTACAACTCTCTCGTTTGGTCCTGGCTCAGGGAGCATTACAGTTATGTCCTGTGACAACCCTGAGAGGAAGGAGAAAACAGAGGCCCACAGAAGCCAAGGGATTTGTTCAGGGTCCCCCAGCCGGTCCCGTCTGAGGCTGGATTTAAACTCAGGGCTTCCTGACTCCTGACTTGGCACTCTAACCACCTTGCCTCCTAGCCGCCCTAGCTATGGTCTTCAGGTTTGGCTCTGCATTAAGAAAATGAGCGGTAGATAGAATAGGGTAAACTTAGATTTCCTGAAGTATTCTTCACTTTATGGAAAGATTGGTCATAGGATTCTTTTTTGTGTCATATTTTAAAACAGGTTTTTATTTAAAGAAGCTTGATTTGTGTTGAGCTTTTCTGGAGTGGGGAGGAATTTCTTGTGAAAGTTAAGGTATGTGTATGTTCTAATTGTTTAAAAAGTGCTTTGTTTTGGGGTATATTTAAATACATGTATGTGGATTTATAAACCTCAGTATCACCAAAGTGCCTTTGACGTTATATTCCTAATAAAAAGAAATTCTTTCGTTCAGTGTAACTTTTTTTTACACTATAAGATTCAGTTGTTGAGTTTGTTTTTAGTTCTGTTACTGCACAACCAGACAGCATCCCTAAATAAAGGTTAGGATACAGTTTGGGTAATTTTGATGGTGGAATTTTATTTAGCTTTTATATTATCTGAATTTTTAAAAAGATTATTATCACTCATAAGAGTTAATGTGAGAAATGAGTCCATTATCTTTGTCCTCAGCTCCACATTCATCAAGGCTGATGAGATATTCGTGACTTGCAGCTTGTCTTCATACGATGCCCCTTTGTGCCTAGGCCTTCTTAGAAGGAAGAAGGATTTTGGAATGGCCAGTACAGAGCCATTGTAGCCATAGTCACCAATGGAAGCTGCCTCCTGTGCTGTGGTTGGTGGGACCAAGCCCGGCATCTTCCTTTAGGGATCCAGACATTGGACTGCAGAGAACACTGGCCACTTCTTATGGAGATGACACCGTGACTGGGTTGAGGAAAGGCCCTTGAGTGAAATCTATTTATTTCTTCCCTTCAGGTGAGTTCTTTCTGAAAGAAATTTGGGCATCAAAGATACCTTTAATATGAGGACCTGACTTTGACTAGTACTTAAAGCTTTGTGACCTTAAGTAACTCTTTTCCCTGCTGAGCCTCTTGACTCATTTGTAAAATAAAACCAAGGACTAGGTGACCTCTAAGGCCCCATCCAGCTCCAAAGCTGTTTGAAGTAGTTACAGGTCATCTGGGCAATAGTTACTTCAGTCTGCTAAGCTGCTTTGGGCCGGTCCCAAGAAGAATTGGAAGTTCATCAGAAATATCTTCATTTGGCACGGGAGTAGAACCTGAAATGTAGACCCCCAAAGAAGTCAGCACGTTGGAGGGGGTCAGATGATTGAAATCCTAGATCAGAAAGATGGGGCAGAGGTTCATGGTCATAGTCAATGCTGGTCTTAAGTACTGGTTAGGGTCAATGGGCGTGCTGTTAAGTTTAACTTGTTGGCTACCTTAAGGCAAGCAGAGATCCAGGGCAGTGTTGGTCATGTTTCACTAAATCTAGTAGCTGTTGGTTATAGACAACTCCTACTGCCTTTTGACTTTAGTGAGGAAAAATGTCAAGTTAGTCTTTTTTTTCTGATTTTTACTGTATCTGATGGTTGTGGTTGAACTCATTATAGCCTAATCACTAAACAAGGCGAATAGTTATTGGATATGATTCTCTTCAGGCATTTTCGACCTTGGGCAAATATAGCTATGTAACTAGTAAGAGGATTTCTGTATTTATAAAGTTGTAATTGCGACAAATTAATAGTAATAGTGGTATTCGTGGAAAACTACTTTGGAATAGCAAATGAAAGCAGCAAATTGCTGTACATCCCATTTCTCTTATTTCTAGAATGTTTCAGCTGGGGCTTCTGCCAACTTCACTGTTTTAGGATAAACAAGTTACCACTATGACCAAAACGAACAATATACTCTCTAGAACTTAGGACAAGAGGTTTGTTTGTACTCCATCGTCACCCTAAAGCAAGGCACTTTTGGAAATGTTGAGTTCTGACTTTCCTGCCAGTCTGGACAATATTGCCTTTAAGCCCAGATCTGGGTCTTTTTATATGTCGTGTGCACATTAGGAAGACTCTTCCCCAAAAGGGCTAATAGCAGGAAGGGCCTACACAAGTGAGAATGACCAAGGAAGCCCAGCCAACCAATAGTGACCTCAGACGTCTCTACAGAAATAGACAAGACTGGCTAGTGAGGGCAGCTAAAGATGGGAACGTCCAGATGGTCATTGTGATTTCGTTGACAAGAGTGTTCTCTCCAGCCATGCAGGTGGTTGTCAGAACATGCTTGCTCATCTGGGACTGTTCTGTCCCTGTTTGTTCATGCTTAGGCCTGCCTTGTTTTGGGGTACGTGTCTCCAAACAGGCACATTCAGAGGACCTCGCCATCCTCAGGGTATCAACCTTGGGCAGTGTGCCACCTCCGCTGATTGATAGTGACCAGCTGTGTTTTCTGCCTCACCTGATGACTGTCAGCTGAGGCTCTCTCTGTGACTCTTCCAAGGAATCTTGAATCCTTTAGACATATTGCATGGGGCGTACTTTATTGGAAGAGAGCCTTGAAAGTGGCCTTTGGCCTCACAGAATCTGAAAACACCGGGGTGCTATCTCTGCATCTTTTACTTGGCCCTGTGAAGGTAAGGATGGGGTCTGCCCTGCAAGTACTGTTTGGACGAGCCTCCTAATGGATGTGGGTGTAGTTTACTCGCAAAATCATGTGACACTTAAATTGATCTTTGGTGTTCTCGCTGACACCTCTTTCTTTTTTAGGATTCATTTAGTATTTTACTCTTCCCCAGTTACACGTAAAAACCAGTTTTTAACAGTTTTAAAAACTGAGTTACAAATTCCCCTAGCACCCTCCATCTCTCATTGAGAAGACAAGCAGTCCATTATAGGTTATATGTGTAGTTGTGCAAAACATTTTCATGAGAGTCGTGTTGTGAAAGAAAATGTAGACAAAGGAAAAAAACTCAAAAAAAAAGTCTGCTTCAGTGGTTATTCAGGCACCATCAGTTCTTTCTCTGGGGATGAATAGCCGTTTTCATCATCAGTCCTTCAGTTTTCTTGGATGTTGTATTGCTGAGAAGAGGAAAGTCATTCACAGCTGGTCATCTTACATTGCTGCTGTTACTTCTTACCCAGGACATGTCGCCTGTGTATGTGCAAGGCCAGGGGTTTCTGAGAGCGTCCTGCTCAGCATTTCTTATAGCATCCAAGGGGCTGGGTCTGTGCTGACTGTCAGACTGTGCCCCCCTCTCACCTAGGGGCGACACACCTTTCCCACTGACTTAAGTTCTCTTCCCCTGGAAAATTGTTTCACCCTGTCTTTTTGTAGGCCCTGCTGCTCCAGGAATTGTTTCAGGGCATTATTTGGGTAGCCCTGGTGAGTGAGTGTGCCATCTTGGCTCCTCTCGCCTTCTTCAGAAGGACAAAATCCAAGATTCCCCTTCCATTCCCAGCACTTCAGTTTTTTGTCCTCCCTGTGCCTTGTCCCCATTAGACAGTTTTGTTCAACTTCTTCCAGTTAAAAAAATCGTTCTTGGCAGACAGCAGAAGCAAAACCAGATAGGAGGAGGCCATCCTTCTGGTTTATACAGTGATCCAGGGCAAAGAAGGAATTTTTCATTTATATCAAATAGTTAGAGAAATAATTATAAAAGTAGCAAAATCTAGAAAAGAATTATAAAGAGAAATGTTGAGGAGAAGATGGAAAGATTTGATTGTTTCCTCCTTAAGGTTGAGTTTATGTATGTTGCTGTGTATATACGTATAGGTGTGTGTAGACCCATACGTATGCAGCATGTGTATGTGGTTTCCTCCATTAAATACAAACTCAATAACAGATGTTTTATACAGATTCTTAGGGTTTTTGTTTGGACATTGTGTGTGTGTGTGTGTGTGTGTGTGTGTGTGTGTGTGTGTGTGTGTGTGTGTACACACATACAAAATCCTGCAGTTTTCAGATAATTGTTGATTAGGAGAGATTGAAGGGTTTTTTTGTTTTTTAAGAATTTAGATACACCTTGTGAGTAGGAATGGTTCCTTCTTTGTTCCTGTAGCCACAGTGCCTGGCCCATAAGCGGGCTTCATCCGCCTTTGTTAATTGATAATGTCTGAGAATTCAAGTTGAAAGAGACTTTTCAGATGGCCCAGGCTCGTTCATTTTACTTTTTATGTTTTATTCAGGCTTTTTGTGTTTTCCACCACTGCCACCTTTACCAGTTTCTAAACCGAGGAAAGCACATTTTGCCAAAGGTCCTTGGGACCTAAGGGAAGACATTGCACATAAAATGAATTCTCATCTCCCTTTAGTGTTTTCCCTTGTGCTTGCATAGCCATCGGATGGCTCCTGTCTTAGTTCTTTTTATTCAGATTCACCTCCTAGGAGTCTCCGTTGATTCCTGTGGCACAATGAGGTTCCAATACATTCTTGAACCATGATTTGTTCCCCTGTTCTCTATCCTGTGGAAATTTAAAAAAAAAAACAACAGCACAAAGATTGTTGTGAGTCTTTTTGAACTTAGATATCTAGTAAATTCACTGAATCAGAGGGTGTTTGCAATACAGTAAGCTTTGTTTCTTCCCCCAGTTCCAAGCTGCGTTCCAGACTGCTTGGAGCAGCCCACAGCTTGCTTTCCTGGTAGGAGGCTGACATGTCTGTTGTTCTGCAGATCTCTCTCTCCAGTGTGAGACGTTCCCTTTATCATCTTTGACGTTCTGGTCTGTGTGTCTGGAGCAAGGTGTGGAGGCTGAATTGTTTTTGTTAGCATTTTTCTTATTATCAATTCGGAAAATTATTTTCTTCTGGTTGCTTATACTTATCATGTCTTTTGAAAACTTTGCATCCTTAGTCTGTTGAGGAATGGATCCCAATTTTGTCTGTTTGTATCGACTCCTTCCTGTCTATCTTTTGATAAGATGTTTCTTAGATATATTTGATACAAAGATGTTTTCCTCTCTTGACAGTGCATATTCACACAAAAGCTTTAAATTAAGCCTCATGCAATTGCCATGGCCTTTGGTTTTTCTTTTGAGATTGATTTTTTTCTATACTTTTTTGGTTATGAATATTTCTTCCATATGCTTTCCATAGATGTGAAAGAAACTTCCTGCCCTCTTCTCTTGTTCTCTTGAACATTTTGGACCATATTGTGACATATGACATTCATTTCTGGCCTAAAGTTATTTTCTAACAACCTTCTTTTGACTTCTCTCTCTTTTTTTTTTACAGCAACAAATGGTCTTAATGATTATTATTTTATTCTGTAATTTGATATCAAGTAATGCTAATCACCCATTTTCATACTTTACTTTCCCATTATATCCTTTCAGATTCTTGAACTTCTTTTTTTTTAACCTGCAAATGAATTTTGTTATTCCATCCAGTTCTACCAAGTAACCTCCTTGGCACTTTGATTGGTGTAGCATTAAACATGTGAGTTCATTTAGGAAGTAGCCTTTTATTAATTTGTTCAGATTTCTGCAGACGACTTTGTCGTTTATTTTCACAAGTCCTAACTGTGTCTCAGTAGACTGCTTCTTATATTTTATTTCTGTTATAATTTCTAAATGGAACTTCTCTTCTGTTGTTTACTCGTGGTGTTGGTTAGTATTATGGAGACATGACTGTTTATTTTGGGCCCTCCTGCTTTGCTGAAGCTATTTGTTGACTGAGCATTTCTTAAAATTCTCCTTATTTTCTTGTAAAGCATCATATCCTCTGCAAAAGAGATAATTTTATCATCTCTTTGCCAATATATATCTCTCTTTAACTACTTTTTTTTTCTTCTTGCTGTTGTAGAATGTCTGCTGTTCTACCAAATGATAATAAACACTTACTGGAAAACTTTTCATTCTTTCCCCATTGCATGTAATGCCATTGTAGCTCTTGATTTTTGACATATAATGTTAATCACCTTACAGGAAGGCCTTTCCTTGCCTCTTTTCAGTTTTGTTTTAAACAAATTACTTACATGTATCAGAAACTTTATATATCTGATGCTATGTGTTCTTCCTGTTTTTGCTACTCTGTGGTTACTCAAACCAATTGTTTTCGTCATGTTGAATCATTTTTAATTCCTGTTTTGAATCTAATTTGGATATATTGAATAATATTTTGTCATATTACTGTAATACATGACCCTATCCAATGCTTTATGGCTTTGGAAGGAAGGAACTTCTTACAAGATGCCTGAAAGAGAAGTTAAATTCTAGCCCCTACTTGTCCTTCTCAAATGACTAAAAGGCAACCACACTTCTCAAAGAAGCAGGGAGGCTAAAAGGAGAGAACAGAAGGGGACACATAGCAGAAAAGACTGAGTGGTAACTCGTCTGGCAGGGAGCCAAAGAGGAAGACACAAAGGAGCATGTCAAGACAGGGCATCACAGATTGACCAGCAATGAGACTGTCATAGAAGGAAAATGAAGAAGCAAACAGTACCAAAAAGAATGAGACAGATGATGTTTATGGACATATACTTAAGAGTAAAAAACAAATGCAATTTTAAAAGACCTCAGTGAGTTAGAAAGTAAAGAAATACAATCAGTACGGCCCGTAGAGAAATAAAGAGACAGTTTTAAGAAACCCCAGAGTAGCTATGAGGAGACATAAAATAATTAAAATTAGAAGTTAAGATGGAAATTCAGGCCCAATTCAACTCAAGCTCCTCATTATGTAAATGCAAAAACTCGAATTTAAGCCCAGGTCCTTTGATCCCAACCCAGCACTCTTCATGAGTCTTAAAATAGAAACCCTACCATGAGGAGGAATCTACCTACAGTGAAGACAAGACCCTTTGAATTACTGCAAATGGAAATGCAGCATAATATATTTTCTATTTTTTAACACACAATTTGAGAATTCAAGCAGCAAGCTTATATGTATTTTTCAAATCAGAAATAAGTTTTAGAGGTGGAGCCATCTGTACCAAATCATATCTGACCAAGCATCTTTACTCTATCACATGCTCAGGAAGTGGCCGGTTCCCTCTTACTGATGGGCTTCTGGCCGAGGCTAGGTGACCAGCATTCAGATCACACTTGGAATACTTTGCCCCTGAGTTTCCTTCCACTTTTAGATTCTGTGAATAAATGATTTTGTGATATAGAACAAGTGGACAAGTCTCTGCTTGGAGAACCCACTCCCTCACCAGTCAGTGCTGTCTGTCATGTTTAGGAAGCCTTTCCTGACTTCAAGACTAAAACATCTCTTTTCTCCTTCCACATGTTATTACTGATGCTTCCCTCTGTGACCACACAGAACAAACCTAATTCTTTTCCACCTGACCGCCCAACCCATCCCTGAAGTTAGGCGGCATGCCCCTTCTGCGTCTTCTCCAGCCTGGTCCTCATTTAGGCCTGTCGAGGTTGCTGTCCAGCTCTCTGTAAGAGAAATAAAGCCAACTGATTAGCCAAGAATTGAACGGCAGAGGGCAGAGTTCTTGACAGCTTTTGGAGGACATCGTAGGCCATTCACAGAATGTCTGGTCCTTGTTTTACTCAAGATGAGCCGTCAGTAACCACCTTATGAAGACACAGACTTTCCGAGGTTGGCTGGCGATTTGTTAGCAGTCTTCCTCTCCTTTGACATTTGTAGACGCTTTCATTGCTTTGTTTTGCCTTCCTCTTCTTGCATGTAAATGTTTTCTTCCCCATTTTGAGCCAGTTGTCCTTTCTCCAAATTCTGGTGCAGAAATCCCTTATTGGGCACATTCCTTTGACACTTTACACCAAACTCTTTTGAATGCCTCTGAATCGTGCATTATAAACATAAACCCTAATTAAGAATCAATATTAAAATCAACAAACATGCTGTTAGCCTGGATTTCCAGCATGAAAATCAAAGGCAATGCCTGTGTAGGGACAGGTAATTAGTTCCACATTTGTTGGACATCATTTAAAAATGTGCTGGCACTCCCTGCCTCAAGGATAAACCAGGACAAACTCCAATTGCCAGGTCTTGTTCAAGGAAACAGCCATAGCAGGTAAAAGATTAGTTCAAACAGGGCCATGACCTCAGACAGCTCGAAAGTAAATAAAATAAGCTTATAATTTATGAGATGATGAGCAGCAAAGGAAAGAAATCTAAACATTCTGTTACTCAGAACACAAAAACACTCCTGCCTCCTTTATTTCATATCCTGTTCATTCTGTGTCTTGCCATGTTTAATGCCTTTCAGACTGGGTTGTCTTGAGCCAGGCCCTGGCCGGTAAGTACCTAGTAACAAGATTCATTTTAAAATCCAAACTTCTAGGTCTGTGTATGCCCTCGTGCACATGTGAGCCAACCCTTCCTGTATATTCAGTGATAAAAAGACATAAATGCTGTGTGAGTTAGGGGAGATATCTCCATTTCAGACACACCTTCTCTCCCGTACCTGGTGCTTAGTAGTTTAGGTAGACTGCTAAGTGATGAGCTGGAGAGATTGCTCATCCTTGGAATCAGTCAGACCTGATTCTGAATCCTACCTCAGACACTTGGCTAGCTGTGTGATCTTGGGCAAATTATTTAATTTCACTTAGACTTAGCTTCGCCATTTGCCAAACGGGCGTATTAATGGCACTCATTTCATACGGTTGCCCCGAAGATCAGCAAGATAACATGCAAAGGGCTTTGCCGTTCTTAAAGAGACGCCCAAGTGTTAGCTTTTATGATTCTTTGCCTCTCTCAGCCTCCATTTTCTTGTTTGACAAATAAGGGGCTTGGCTTTGATGGCATCTCCAGACTCAGCTCTAAATTCGAGGATCCCGTTGTCCTGTGACTAGGTTATTTCCGAGTCCCTCCCAGTCACGAGGTGCTGACAGTCCAGAGGCAAGCTGTCTTCGGATTCTGTCAAAGTTACCTAACATAGCAGGACTGATCTCTTGGCCACAGGACATGTCAAGGGCAAATCTTAGTGCTAGAATAGTGTTAGCTGCTGACATTTTCATTAGTGCTTGTAGGCAGATAGATGCAGCTGGGTGGCTCCACAGTACACAGAGCCCTGGCTGGACCTGGAGTCACGGAGACTCAACTTTATGAGTTCAAATCCAGCCTCAGATACTTACTTTCTAGCTGAAACTGGGAAAGTCACTGGGACCCATTTGCCTCAGTTTCCTCATCTGTAAAACGAACTGGATAAGGAAATGGCAAAACCAGTCCAGGATCTCTGCCAAGAAAACCCCCAATGGGGTCATGGAGAGTCAGACGTGATTGAAAAATGACAGAACAACAACAATGTGTGTGTGTGTGTTTGGGGGGGGGATCCTTATTTGTTTTCTAAGAACTTTATTTTCAAAGACACATCTTTTCAGGCTTAATATCCCCTGGAACTTTTCTCTCTCTCAAAGCTGAAGCCTCCTGTTGCCTCCCTCATGAAGATATGAGCTCCTCAAGAACAAGGACTGCTTTCTCTATGTGTCCCCAGCACTTAGTGAGGGCTTTGCGCGCAGTCAGCACTTTAATGAATGCTCCATTCGCTTCCTCGTTCTGTGGAAAACCAATGAAGAGTTCTGATTTTAAAGATCTAGTATCATATTGTTTAAACTTTGCTGTTAGGTCTTTTCCCCTCAAAATTAAAAAAGAAAAAATCGCAACTTTCTTTGGGTTATTTCAGGGTGTACTTTTTTCTCCCAGGGGGATGTGAACTGCTTGAGGGTAGGAGCTATTTTATCTCTATCCCCAGGACCCAGCTTAATGCTTGGCACTAAGAAGTAGACATTGCACTGGATGCCATCAGCAGAATCTGGTGTTGGGTTTCTGAGCTTTGCTTACAGTGCACCATATTCAGGGCTTCTTCTAATAGAAGAAGCCACACAGGATGGCAGGGACACTAGGTGAAGGTTGTCAGGAAAACTAGACTCTGGATGGGTGTAGTGTTCTGGGAATGGACATGTTTGAGTAGCTCATATAGCGTGGCTGGTCTGAGGCTATGGGCATCTGTCTCAGGGGTATCCAGAGGGATGCTATCAAGACCCTCTTGTGGCTAGACCTCCAGATGGAAGGGCCTCTCCGCAGAGGAGATAGGGACTTTCCCAATGAACCCTCAGTGCCATTTTCATGTAGCATTAGTAAGCATGCCTTTAAAGGAAATGGAAAACCAAGCTCATTGCTCATCTTAGTAAAAGCAGTGAGATTGGTTGGAATACTCTGATCTGAGTGTTCTCTTTTCATCAGAATAGAAAAAAAAGTCTTATCGAATAGAGTGATCTTTGGCAAGGAAAGGTCATGGGATTTTGTGACATGTCTGTCCCAGGTTCACATCTCTACGTTATTTTATTATAACTATTCTACCATTTATTATGTGAAAATCTATTTGGGAAAGTCACTTAACTTATCAGTAGCTTGATTTCCTCACCTCTAAAACAAATCTTCAGAACTAGATCAATTCAGCAAACTTTTATTAAGCACCTTCTATGTTTGTGATGGCCTACTTGGTTCTCCAAACACTAATAAAAAAAAAATGACTGCCTTTGAGTCCAGTTCAATTCAATAAGCATTTATTAAACCCTTGCTGTGTGCAGGGCACTCCGCTAGGCTCTGCAGGTGTAAACATATCAATATTGCCCCCAGGGAGCTTATATTTCTGCCCATACCTCACCCCTCCCTGGACAAGCAAGGCCAATTCCTGAGCCTTTGGGGCTGAGCAATGGTGCTCATTACTGGATATTGCCATTATTGGGTACCAGAGCTGAAGCGCCCATTGGCCTCTCTCTATTTACATGGAATATAGTAGTGATGTCTAACATTCATTTGGTCATGAAACATGGAACACCATGATCTGTGGAGGATTAAAACTCAGAATAAGCCCAAGGGCGATGGAGAGATGCTTGGTACATTACAGTATGGACTGCCAGAAAAGTGATCGAAGATTTCATCAAATGGGGAGAAAAGGAAAAACCAGGGAGGGGGCTGAAGGAGCAGGATGGAGAGACAGAAGAGTTCTGAGGGCTAAATGTGCTGAGCTGTACCTAATAGAGACTGCCAGTTTCAGGTCCAATTTCCTTTTTATTCTTCATTTTGTATATACACAGGTTCTTTTTTGGTATACACAATACAAGAATAATTATAATGAAAAGCAAGAATAAAATATAAAAATTCAAAATAAAAGAATGAGAGAAGCGAGACATTGATGGAATCTGTGATCCACAAAGGAGGTGGCTTCGTGCTTGGCCAAAATGCAGAAACGTCAGATGCATTGTCTGTGCTCTACTGCCCCACGTGGAACGTTGGAGGAAAGAAGAGTCCCTTGTTTCTGCACCCTTGAATAGACCCTCCTCCCTGCCTGGAAGGCTCTCTTTCCTCATCTTCACCTCTCAGAATCTCTCCATTCCTTCAATGCTCATCTCAAGCTACATCTTCTTTTGTGAGACTTTCCTTGATTCCCCCAGAAGTGATTACTCTCTCAAATGACCTTGTGTTTACTTCTTTTATACAGTGTGTATTTGCCTTTTTTTTCCACAATAAAATGTAAGCTACCTGAGTCCAGGAACCATGTCACCTTTCTCTCTGTATCTTCCCTGCCTACCACAAATGCTTGTGGTTTGGCTGAACATGCTGGCCATTTTCTCTACAGAAGACCTTGTAGGATGTGGTCATAGTCCCAAAGCCATAGGTTGTGGATGAGTTGGCACCTCCATCGCTGGAAGCGTTAATGATGTTGATGAGACTGTCAGTTGAAATATTGATGGACTGTGATCCTAGAACTTGCAGTCAGTCAAGAGAACTGAGTTATGGAGAGCAAAAAGAAAGCAGATTCTGGAAGCACCTTCTTACTTTGACTAATTGTTTATGATTATCGACTTGGTTGTTTTATGAGGCCAAGGAACTGAAGAGTGTTCTTGGGGCTCTCTAAATTAGCTCTATAAATTTTGACATCTGGTGAAAAAACATAGGTTGTGTACTATGGTACATTTGTGCATGAGGTAGAAAGTGCTTGGAAATTGTTGGGGGGGGGCTATGTGCATGGGCATTTGGAATGTATGTGCAGGAAAACCTACCCTTTTAGAGGTGCATCCCATATGGAACACCCTTCTGGACTGCTTCTGTGATGCCCTGCTGGTGTCATCCCCTAGATACTTTCTCAGTAGAGGGAGCAAAGCTGTCAGCTCCATGTTGCCACTTCTAGCCCCTCTTCTAAGCCGCTACAGCCATATGTTGGCCTACCACTTAATTACATCTTTTGTCCAGCAGGGAGTGGGCAAGGCCCTTTCTTCTTGTTCCATACTGCTAGGTACATTGGAGCTCTTAAGTCAGTTCCACAACTGCACTCAGCCAGCGTAGCGAGAATTCTTTCATCCAGATCTGTCTTTTGAAACCTTTTAGGCCTGCTTCTATTTGGGTTGATATGAGTAAATCCCTTTCAACACCCACTAAGTGCATGGTAACTAGTATTAGTGCTACAGATTTCTTCTGTGATTTACTTAGGAAAACTGGAGGAACAGAGGGGAGTTTGTGGCCTTTGCCCTTTGTTCTGCAACTACATCGTTGTTCTTTTTGTTATTTTTTGTTTTTCTTTTTGGAGGGGAGAAGGTAGGGCAGTTGGGGTTAAGTGACTTGCCCAAGGTCACATGGCTAGGTTTGTGTTAAGTGTCTGAGACTGAATTTGAACTCAGGTCTTCCTGACTCCAGGGCCGGTGCTCTATTCACTGTGCCACCTAGCGGCCCCTACATCATTGTTCTTACATACACAGTGGAAGGGATGGGTTTCTTGGCCAGGGTCATGTTTCCTGAGTTGAGACAGTAGCATAACAATGTTCATAATTGGGACACTGACTCTGGGAATAGCCCTGAAGTCTGATCCCAGGTCAGTGATTTATTACCTCTGCAACTGGACCCTTTGGCCCTTGGCGTCCTCATCTGTAAAGTGAATGTGCAAAAGCAACCGCTCTCAAAGGTCCCTCCCAGATAAATTTTGTGAAAATAGTTTCTTTTGCCATTGACCCTTTGGCTCCACTCTATCAGAAATATTGTCTCAACTCCATTGTGTGAAATTTATATCTTTTTGTTGACTATGGGGCAAAGGAACTGGGAAAATTTCCTCCGGATAGTTTGGAAAAGGAAAAGACAAATGAACCCCAGCATAAAGGATTTGGCTCCTTGGTTCCCTTCTTTCAAAAAAAATATAAATTAGAACAAACGCTAAAATAGGATGTGTTGGTTTTAATTACACGTTGTTTATATTAAGCCTCAGGGCAATGGCTCAGCCTCCTCTTCCCATCTGACTCAGTGTTCAGTGTCCAGCACTTACTAAATAAATTATTCCTTAGAAGAAGAAAAAGAATGTTGTTGTTGTTGTTTTAAAAGGCTGACAAAGGCATTTTATGGGTTTGCACGGTTGATGAAAGAATCACCAAGAAAAGGTTATTTCAGTCTTAGGCAAGACTGAGCGATCCATCCCGTTTTCCAAATCACCCCCTAGTTGAAAACAGTTCTATCTGTGGGCCCTTAAACTGTCCTAGGCTGCTCAGTGAACAGTTTCTAATGTGATTTGATTGATTCTCAAATATGAAAAATCTGCCCAGGATAACAGAGTCACATAAATTAAACTTATTCCATAATTCATTCATTTCCTTTGAATATCTGGGAAGGACCCAAGAAGTAGATGGCATTCAGATAGCTCAAACCCTAAGTACCTTCAAGACTTAATGAAAGGCACCAACTAGTTTTGCTTTGTGAGGATAATGTTTTTGTTTTGTATTTTGAAGTGGTCACAGGACTCGGTTTAGATAAATTCCTGAAAGATTATTTTACAGGCGTCTTTTCTTTGACCTAAGGCCCAGGCTTCAAGAACGTGAACTATGATGCAGTGAGGAGAAGGGAGATGGAGTAATAGATAAAACTCTGATGCTGATTTTGAGTTGTTTCCAACCAAAGTTTATGGATTGGGACAGCTCAGATCATAAATGTGACAACTGTAATCTCAAATAAAGCATATTACCGTTCTGCAAATCACATCTGGACATTTTTCTGCTTTGGAGGGTGTTTGTTTTTTTTTTTTTTTTTTCTTGCAGACAACTTGATAATCCTAAAACAGGTTGTAGGTTTTTCCGTTTCGTTTCTGATACAGAACGAATATGTTCCTTCTAAGTAAAAGCAAAAAAAATAAATAAATTTTGGTTACACTCGTTTCTACCCATTTTTTCACAACTTCAGGCAGGTTAACATCTGTGTAGCTTGGGATAATGTTTTAGGGGTGTGTTCATGGGAGTCAGGGGAGGAGCCCATCATCCTGTAACCCCGGTCCAGGACAAGTCATGGGAGTAAGTGCTCAGACACTGAAATGGATCCTTGTTTCCTCTCTAGCAACCCCTGAGAATGCACATAGCTTTAGAATTGGTCTGGAATGGAAACTTGTGAAAGCCTCGGAAAGGGGATTTTCCTTCAGTCACTCTTCTCTCTTTTTTCTTGCCCTTCTTCTTCCTTCCTGTCTCATTCTTTGCCCGTAAGAAATAAGGAACAGCAAAGGATCACTATAATTATTGGTGACTTGGTATTTTATTAACAATTTTTTTGATTTTTTTTTTTTAAATCAAGAAAAATATTGAGGTGTGCAGATCCAGATCTGTTTGCATTTTGATCTGTTTGTAAAATAAATTTACAAATTGGCCATAGGTAACTCAGCTTGGCCTCAAAGGGAGAAGAAACAATAATAGAAAAACTGCCTGGGTGACCTTGGGCAAATCCCAACCTCCCTGGACATCAGATTTCTTTATCCATAAAATGAGGAGATTGACTAGCTGACCTTTGAGTTCTAAATCTGTAACCCCCCGGAGTCTCAGTTTCCCCATCTTTAGAATGAAGGAGTTGACTTGCTGGTCCTTCAGATCCCTTTTAGCTCAAGATACCTGGCCCTGTATCTAATAACAACTAATAATGATAATAATTATTATTATTATTTATAAACTAAGAAAGCTGACTGGTGTTTGGGAGCCTGGGGGATGGGAGGAGACATACCAGGTGCAGAGACTGGATGTGGCTCACATGGAGCCTAGATACCAAGGTTTCACTTCCTCTGCACAGGTCACCCCTGCCTGCCCAGGAAGTTCTGGTTAGTACCAGGGAACAGAGCGGAGTTCTTCTCCTGAATTTGGCAGCCTTTTTCTCCCCATCCTTTGGTGACTTGGAATTCAGAAAGACAGACCTAGCTTCAAAACCCCTGTCACCATCTTACTGAAAAACCTTCAGTGGCTTTTTGTGGCCTCTAGGATGAAACACACACAGACACACACACACAGACACACAGACAGACACACACACAGACACACAAACACACATACAAACATTCTCTGATATTATAAACCAAGCCCTAGTACTTACCTTACAGGTGTGTTGAAAGATCAAATGTGTTCATAAAGTACTTTGCAAATCTCTGTGTGCTACAGAAATGTCTGACGTTATTAGCTGTATGTTGAGAGGCAGTGTGGTCCAGTGAGCATCTGGGGATGGATTCATGGAGATCTGGGTTGGAGTCAGACACAGCAGCTGTATAACAGGGCAGATTGCTTCAGCTTTCTTCTTTTGGTTTCCTCATCTCTAAGAAAGGTGAATAGCATCAGTAACGCTTTCTTGGTGTGACTGTTCTGTGGCTTAAATGAGAAGGAATCTTACAGATTATTAAGTTCTACCCTCCCATTCTACAGATGAGGAAAGTAAGACCTAAAAAGGTTAAATAACTTACCAGGGCCACAGTTATTAATCATCAGAGACAGGATTTGAAATTGGGTCCTCTGACTAGAGAGCCAGGACCAGACCTTACAGTACTGTATAAATATCAGCTAGTATTGGTTTCATTCCTAAAACCACTTTTATGTGAATCAAATTGGAGTCATTTCTAAGAATTGGAATCTTTACAAAGCTTGAATAGCTCCCAACTCCTGTCTGGAACCTTGACCCGTTGACATTGCAAGGAGGCTCCTGTCGACCCAGGCGGCTCCATTCCTTGGGGTCTGCACTTGCCCACTTCCTTGCCACTGGCCAGGCCTCCTTCTCTGCTTCAGATTCCTTTCTTACCCATGTCTTAACCAGAGAAGCTCATAGATTCATAGGCTCTCCAGAGTAATCTAGGTGAACCAAGGGTCAGTCAGTAAGCATTTATTATGCTCCTACTGTGTGCCAGGCACTTTGCTAAGCACTGAGGATAGAAAGAAAGCTGAAGGCAGTTGCTGCCCTCAAGAGTCCCCAAAGGCTCCTAGAAAGTCATCAGAGAGATTCCAAAGGTGTGATATATCTGGGCCACCACAGCAGAAAGAACGGAAAGTGAGCTTCCCACCTAGTCTCCCTGTGTCCAGTTCTGTTCTGTCCTGTAGCCATCACCTACACAGCTGCTACCACCATCTTCCATGTCACTTCCCTGTGGAAAAGCCTTCAGGGACCTCCTGTTGCCTCCAGGATCAAGTACAAACTTCCCTGTCAGCCATTTACAATTCCTCACAGTCCGGCATCAGCTGTGTTTTAAGCCTTATTTCTTATTGTTCATAAGATTCCTCCTCATTCCCTTCACATTCTCATCAGACCGAACTATGAGATGTATTGCCCTGTGTAGAACCAATGCAATATTTACAGCGCCCACGATCATGATAGAGACCATGACTATAACTGTCGCATGACGTTTAATCACAAAATATGTGACTCTCCAGATGAAGGATAAAGTTGAAGGATTTATTTAAATACCAGAAAACCAAATCCCCAAATCAGTAAGCCGAAGTACCAAAGATATTTAGAAGACATAATAATGATGAAAGCCACAGCATCCTTTAGCCTTCCCACAAACCCAAACAAGATCAGTATTTACTTATGAGCCTATCTGACTCCTTGCCTAAGCTCCTCTGTCCCCAACTGTCTCTAACTGTCTCCAACTGTCTGGTTAGCTCTCTACCAGCTTCTCTGTGGGCTCTGTTTCTCCTCAGCAAACTCCTCCCACACAGGCTCCATGTGACCACATTCAGCCTATCGGGGCATAGGTTATCTTTACAGCAGGAAAGCTTTAAATTCCCCCTCCAGGTTTAATAAGGGGCAGGGAAGATCTTCAAATTCCCATTCCCTTTACACCCTGCATTGCCTCATGAATCTCTCCAGACGTCTCATGCTTGGATTGTCTCCCCTGCTTACCTCATGTTGCTCAAATCCTTCCTTTCTGGAAGCAAAGAACAGGAAACAAAGGAGATGCCCATTGACTGGAGAAGGACCGTACACAAAAGCAATGGGACATCACTGCCCTGGAAGGAACATGATCCTGAAGAACCTAGAGAAGCGTGGGAAAACACAGGAACTGATACAAAAGTGAAATAATCAGAACCAGAAGCACAACACACACAATGTGGGCACAAATGTCACAGAAATAACAATAATGACAAAAATGACACAATGATAGATGATTTTTAAAATATTAGGAAAATTTATTAGCATGATTTTTATACTGCAGTGGTTGCCATCTTAACCCTACAAACCCAATGATAACTGAAGATATTTAAGCCATAAGGCTTCCCTCCCCCACAAAAAAAAGAGGTATCCACGCCTGCTCTTAAAAGTAAGATCTGCATAGCTGGTAAGTTTCCCTGCAACAGTTTTATCAAATTCCTGCCTCAGATACTTCCTATCTGTGTGACACTGGGTGGTTCATTTAACCTCTGTTTATCCCAGTTTCCCCAACTGTAAAGCAGGGATAACAGTAACTCCCTAACAGGGTTATTGTGAGGATCAAATGAAATATTTTTAAAAGCCCTCAGCCCAGCCTGGCACGGAAGAACTGCTGTTATTTTTACAATTTATTTTGTTTTTGATGTATGGAATAAAACAAGCATTTCCATGTGTTTGCACATGAAACTGCAAACCTGCTATGTACAACTTACCATTTCTTTGAAATACACAACAAAATTATCATGTGAATTTCTCTTCTTCTTCCCCCCTACCCCTGCCTTAGCGGTGGCTACCGTTAGTCACAAATAAGTATATATCTAAAAATGTGTGTGTGTGTGTATACATGAGTGTGTGTGCGTGTGTGTGTGTGTATACATGAGTGTGTGTGTGTATATGTGTGTGCGTGTGTGTATGTGCGTGTGTGTGTATGTGTGTGCGTGTGTGTGTGTATACATGAGTGTGTGTGTATATGTGTGTGCGTGTGTATAATTATGTGTGTATCCATATATAATGTATGTACATATATGTAAAATGATTCTATGCATATTTCTATCTATCAGGTCTTTAGATGCAGAGAATGTCTTCCTTCATAGTGATTTTGGGGATTTATAATAGTCAAAATAGCTTATTCTCTCAAAATCCTCCTTAAAACAATATTGCTATTAATGTATACATTTTCTTGGTTTTTCTCATTTAGGTATTCATTCTTTAAAAATTATTTTTATAACAAAAATCAAAACAAAACAGGCAGTCTTCTACTCAATCCCAATTACTTTTCCCCTTCCCATGTCCTCTCTCAGTGCTGGGGGTCATCTTTCTAATGTTCATCAGTTAGAAAGGGGGAGAAAGGATGCTGCCTTTGGCTCCAGCGGCCCCATGAGAGGCAAGCCATGGCATATTCTATTCCAATGGCAGGTTCTTCCTCAGGAGGGAAGGGCTGGGAAGGGACCCTCCATTGGGTACCTGAGTCAAAGTTGTCTTGTAGGAGAGACTGGATCACCAAATCTTGGACTCTATTTTGCAGAGGAAAGAGAGCATTCCAGGCATGGGTGAAAATCAGAGAAAAGGCCCAGAAACAAAGGATGGAAGATCTTGTTGGTGGAACAGCCAGGAATCCAGAGCCACTGAACTGAAGAATATCTGTTGGGGAATAAGAGGTAAAAAGACTAGAAAAGTTTTAGCAAAGTCCAGTGAGTTGGGGGTATAGGATTCCTTGGATGGAGCCTCTGACTTTTCTCAGGAGCTAAGAACATCCTTAGCCCAATGACTTGGGAATATGGTACCTTTCTTAGTATGAACATCTCCCCTTCCTTAACCTCTCCCCATAGCAATTCCAAGTTGCTCTGCTTCACCATTATATGATTTCCACAGTTACTTCTTGGGCAATGAGTTCCCTCCATGCTGGTATCCAGGCCCAGGGCAAAATCTACAGGGCAGTGGACTGAGCTAGACATTGATGACCTGCAGATTTTCTCCAGGAGAAAAGTGTAGGTCTTGATGTGTAGGTCACCCACATCTAGAATCATGTTCAGAAACAATGCATGTTGTGGAGATAATGGAGCTTTTGTGTGGGGAGACAAAAGTCATGTAGGCAACCAGGGGGGATGGCAAAGCCCAGCTCTACAAAAAAAGTTGGAGGCTACATGGGGTAGTATGAATTCCTAAGCTCTGGACCTGAAGTCATAAGCCATAAATTCAAATCTTGGATTCACCCTTAATGCTTGTAGCATTCAGAAAAGTTACTTTGCTCCTCTGGGACTATTTCTGTCTCCAGAGAAAGAGGAGGATGGTCTAGGTGGCCTCTGAATGAAGTACCTCCCATTTCTAAAGACATTGAATCAATGCTGCACTGAAGGGTTTGCAATAAAAGGAACCATCCTCCTGGACTCAGTGTCTATGCATTTACCTAACCCTCATTTTAAGGGATTAGAAATGGGGATTGTGTAAGGGTCACAGTCCAAACTGAAGATTTTAAGGACGGTAAACAGCTAAGAGGTAATAAAAGAGGTGGAAGAATGGTGTGTGGAAGAGAGAAAGCATCATTGTTAACAACTGAAGTCATACTTCTGTGTCTTTCTGTCCAACAGTCCTCCGTCTCCAGAGAAGGGGACAAGTCCCAGAGTCAGGAAACTCAGAGTGGGGAGAAACATCAGTGGACTCATGGTCACTGATGCTCTTTGGTTCCTCAATCTAAAGGTCTGTTTTAAAGAAAATCACTTTTCACAATGGCACATGGACATTTGCAGAGGCCAGATTTGTCATAGGATGACTTAGAATTCTTGGGTGAATCAAGGCATTGGAGCTTCGGTTTCATATGGAAGTTTAATATACTTTTAGAAGGGTTTCTTATCCAGAGAGATCCTTTATGATCTGTTTAATATAAAAGAAAAGAGTTGTGGGACAACTAGGTGGCACAGTGAATAGAGCATTGGCCTTGGAGCCAGGAGTATCTGAGTTCAAATTCAGCCTCAGACAAAACACAAAAACTAGCTGTGTGACCTTGGGCAAGTCACTTAACCCCAATTGCCTTTCAAAAAGAACAAAAGGAAAAGAGTTGTGACCACAACCATCTAGTTGACAATAATTTAATAAGTCAATTGCATACTGAAGTGCCTTGATACAGCTTTAGAGAATTTCCATTGGCTTTACCATTGGGAATCATTATACGGCTCTGTTGATGTATTCACATTGCATTACAACACTGTGGGTCAGCCAATCTATAAGCTAATGAAACAGTCCCAGTGGCTCCAGTACCAAAATTTGTGTGTTTTCCAAATATATGATGTAATCAGTGTTGTAGTTGAGAAAATAATTGCAAACCACTTTCTTTTGCAAATTAATTCCCATACTAGTCCTTCCTTATGCAAACAGTGTCCATACCCTGAAGCTAGAATGAGAAAGAACTTAGAACTTTTCAGCAATATGTTGATTAGAAATAGCAGTCATCTACATGAAATTAAAATCGTTTTGAATGAACGAAATAAACACAACTGGGATAAGAAGGGTGGCAGTTGGGAGAAAAAGGTTTGCTTCAGATATCTCTGATTGTGGCATCATATACAAATTATATAGGAAGCTATCAAATTAATAAAATCAATTAGCCATTCCCCAGTGAATAAATGGTCAATGAACAAAGAGTTCTCAAAAGAAGCATTTAGAGGTTCAGAGAATTCTCCAAAAAAGAGTTCTAAGATATCTTGGCTAGGGCTGCCATAAGCAATGCCAGATGAGGAAGTTAACATAAAGGCCTTACTTATGCCCTGCCACCCTCCCCCCCCCCCCCCAAAAAAAAATAATTCACTTCTGGCTCTTATATTTTGTTGGAATCAGTATGTTTTAAGTTCATTCTTTCTCTTTTATCAATATGACCACATTCTAAACAGGCAGAAAGGTATAGTGAATACTGGATTTCGGGACAGGGTTCAAATTCCTGCTCGGAAACAAAGTCTGTGTGACTCTAGCCAAATGACTTAACTTCTTCTCATCACCTCTGTTTCCTCATGCGTACAATGGGCCCAACAATCCCTAACTCCTAATAACAGCTACCTGCTCTCTGCCAATAGCCCCTTCCTCCCAGGGTTTTCGAGAGGATCCAAGGAGATGATGTACGTACAGCATGAAATGTTAAAGAGATGTGAGCTTTGATGGCATCGGTGATAGCAATATGCAATAACTCACTAGGACCTCCAACACGATCCTTTCCATGCCGGACCAACATTGTCCACCAATCAGAAAGGATTCAGGCAGCGGCTTCAGCTACTTTTGTTCTCCCCTCCAATCACCTCCCAAGCCAGATCTTAGGGCTCTCTTTTGAAAAGGAGAAGTCTCTTACCAAAGACTTCGGGTTATGACTTGTAGAGATTCTCTGTCCTTGACTCTCCTTTCATGTGCACTTTGTTAAACACTGACATATTCAAAAAAGAAAACACATCCCACCCCTTGCAAAATTAAATTAAAAGTTCCCTATGTAATGTCTATCTTTCAAGCTAAGTAATTCAAAGGATCCTTTGGATAATCATGCTTTGGAAATAAAACTAGTAAAGAGCTAAGGGAATGTTTAGATGGCTGATTTGTGTAGTTGATCTGGGTAGCATTTTCTTTTAAGCCTATGCCCCCTTTCCACCACAAGGGTATTTAGTGATGACCAACATGATGGGTTGGAAGGCATTTGTATATACTGCTTCCCTTGCATTGTAACCTATTGCTTCTTTGTTTGTTTGGTTTTTGTCTTGGTTTGTTTGTATCAGAGTTCTTTCATTCTCTAATATCTTACTTTGGTAAAGGACCTAAAAGAATATTTGTATTCTAAAGTAGAACAGGCATTTGTCTTTCGTTATTTAAAATGGACATATCCCAAATAGTTTGTAATTTGACCACATTACCTCTTCCCCCACACACATTTTTTC
This sequence comes from Pseudochirops corinnae, assembly GCA_028646515.1. NCBI lineage: Eukaryota > Metazoa > Chordata > Mammalia > Diprotodontia > Pseudocheiridae > Pseudochirops > Pseudochirops corinnae. The sequence goes on from CM053585.1 coordinate 544,014,978, forward strand.
CCCTTTAATATTACTGTTGTGTTTACTAAGCCAGATGTGGATGATGTCTTTGATTTATGTCTTCTAGAATTCATTAGTAAAAATCTACAAATTTTATAGAAAAATCTTCAAACAGAAAAATAAACAAACACGGTCTTTGTTCTCCATAATCGCCAGAGTCATTGCTGAGGTCCTATAATTTGTTAGCATTTCTTTAACCTAATAATGCCTCAGTTCCTTTACTGATGTGGGAATTCCAGGAAGCATGCTGGGAGAGGCTCACAAGTGTGCCCCTTCTCACATCCTGCCACTTGGCGGAGTATTGCTTTATCTACAGATGATGTTTTATCACCTGCAACTCCCTATAGTTCTATAACTTGTATGATTAGTAAACTGAAGTTTTGTTGAGTTGGTAAAAAAAAAAAATACCTTTTTAGTTTATTTACAAAGCATCTTCCAATTATAGCTTGAATGTGCTAATGTAAGGATCATTTAAAGCCAAACACTTAGAGGGTCCTAGACTCTCAGGAGAGGAAGGGGTCTTGGAAACCAGAGTCCAGGGCATACCTGCACAAGAATCTGGTTGCAAAATAGGAAAGAGTTGGCCACCGAGCTTTTACTGTACTCCTTCCAAGGAAGGGGGCCATTACCTCCCTGGAAAGCCTAGCCATCTCTCACTAACCTTCCCATAGCACTCCTTGTTCAATGTTTTTTTTCACATCCTACCTGAACCTGCTTCTGTAGATTCCAGACATTTGGAGCCAAGAAGTAGATCCCATTTCTCACAAGAGCCCTTCAAATACTTGAATATGGTTGTTCCCTAGAAGTCTCCATACATCTCTACACTTTCCTTGAGGAGGAAAAAAATCTGTTACAATCATATACCATAACTTGTCAGCCATTCCCCAACTGATGGGCAGCCCCTCAATTTACAGTTCTTTACCACTATAAAAGAGATGCTATCAATACTTTTTCCACAGATAGATTCTTTTTTACTTTTACTTTCTAAAAAATCTCCTTGAGATACATATCTAGTAGTGGTATTGCCATGTTAAAGGGTGTGGAGTTTTATAGCCCTTTGGACATACTTACAAATTGTGCTCCAGCATGGTTGAATCAGTTCACTATTCCACCAACAGTGCATTATTGTCCCAATTTTTCTGTATCCCCTCCAACTTTTACCAATTTCCTTTTTCTGTCATATTAGCCAATCTGGTATGTCTGCGATGATAAATAATTGCTTCTTTACTTACAAGGGAATCAAACAAATAATAATGACGGATTGACTCCCATATTTGATTCACTGTGTTCTCCTGTGGCTGAATTTAACAACGCTAACATCCCAGGCTTAGAAACTATCATCTAGAATAAGTAACACAGATCTCCCCCATGTTAGGAGAGCGCAGATCCAGATAATAATGGTGGAGAGTGGTGAGCTTGGAAAGGAAGTAAGTAAATAGGCATGAAAACCCAACGTTTTGGGAAAGAGCTTGAGAGGTTGGTTATTGCTCACTAAGCTACAAAACAAGTCTTAGGAAACAAAATAATTGTATGTTTAGCTGTCTCCTCTGATCGTGTTTAGCTTCTAGGCATTGTCTAATAGCTCAAAGAATCCAGCATAATCGCTAGTTCTTATAGACAAGGTATTGTGGGTCAGTTTTCTTCCGAGTCCTTCCTCAGATTCCTTGTCCTTTGAAAGGCTCCTCTTTTGTCTCTACCTGAGTTTCCATTTAATTTTTCTGATTTTCTGTCCAGACTGGAGCCCTGCGAGGAGCTCTCCCATACTCTCTTATCTCTTTACGTCAAAGATTCCCCTACCATTTTGGTACACTCTGGGGTGCCTCAGTGGAAGACAGGAGGGCTATGGTCCACGATGTCACAAAGAATGGACATGACTGAACAATAACAAAAGCTCCTCGAGGTGTATCATGAGAGTCTACCTTCCCCCCAAAATCTCAAAACAAAGCTAGCTTTAATTCACAGGAATAGGTGCAGGACCTTTGCTTTTACTGTGGGGAAGAATCTCCCTCTCCCAGTGCATGTCGGTGCCTACTATAGAACTCATGGCTTAGAGAGTTCAATGGGAGCATTGAATTGTCATCCCATAGCCAGGATGTACATGAGAGGCAGGTCTTGAACCTAGGTCTTCCTGGGTCCACCCAATATGCTCCACTGCCTCTCAACCTGAAATGCATACACATATACCACATTTACACACACACACACACACACACACACACACACACATGTATATA
>CM053585.1:544017311-544032242 GCA_028646515.1 Pseudochirops corinnae
ATCTAAATCTCTCTGTCTCCCTCCTCTTTCTCTTCCTCCTCCTCTCTCTCTCTTTCTTCCTCTCTTTCTTTCTTTGTATCTCTCTCCTTATAAGATATATGGATAGATGAAGGATTTGTGATTTTGTAGTGTAGGTAACTCCGAGTGTGGGAACTCCATAAGGAAGCACAGATCACAAGTAGCCTATGACTTAGTATTCAAGTCCCAGGGAATTACCTAAGCTATAGAGAGATTAAATGACTTGCCCAAGGCATATTGGCCAGTGGCTGAAGCCCAACTCCCATCTCCCTATATAGGACTTGCTCACTCTGTCTTCAGGTGTGCCTGTGTGTGGACATGTTAACAAAGGTATTCTGTTTGTTTTTTTCTCGTGCTTATAAAGTGCTATCTATGTGTCTTAACAATAACTCTCTAAAGTCAGAATCCCAGGTAGATGGCACAGTGGATAGCTTTTCAGACCTGGAGTCAGGAAGACCTGAGTTCAGATCTGGCTTTGGTTACTTCTAAGCTTTCTGAGCCACTTCACCCGTCTATCTGTCTCAGTTGACCCATCTCTAAAATGGGGAAGTAATAGCATCCACTTTCTAGGGTTGTTTTGAGGATAAAATGAGATCGTGTTTGTAAGGTGCTTTCCAAGTCTCAATGTTAGCTGTTATGCCCGTTTCACATATTATGGCAATGAAGGCTCAGAGGATCGAGGAGAATTACCTCTAGTGTAACTGTTGGAGGCAGGATTCCTATCTGGGTTTCTCCTAGCTCCAGTGCTCTTGCCCTGAAACTACCCCTCTTTTCTTGTGTCATAGTAGGCCTGGGGTCAAGGACTTAATGTCAGAAGGGACCTCAGAGGCCATCCTTTTGTTGACAAAGGGCTCCTTGAGGGCAGGGACTGTCTTTCATCTTCCTTTCTGTCCCCTGGACTAAGCACAATTCCTGGAACATAGTAGGCACTAAATTAAATGCTAATTGACATCTTATCTCATTCTCTCCTTTTTATACCAAATTATAGTTGGAATTTATACAGCCCTTTGGGGTTTGCAAAACCCTTTATATCCACTAACCTTATAAGAGCTGTCTCAAGTATGTACTGCAAATATTATCTTTCCCATTTTACAGAAGAAGAAAGTGTGTGTGTGTGAGGCCATAGTACTTATCCATGATCACAGGGCTGGCTCACATCAGAGATGGGATTTAAGCCCTTGTCTTCCCGGCTCCTTGCCCAGCCCACCATCAGTGATGCCAGAACAGCATTAAAGCGCTTGCCTAGCAGAGGAGAGGGCATTTCTGAGATTCTGGGATTCTATTCTCAGCCCTCTGATGCTCCCTCCACACCTCTTTGTTTCTCTTCTTCTTTCGAGACTAAGCTGTCTGCAGGCAGGGCCCTTGTCCTTCACTTCCAGCATTCTCCTCTGTGTGTATACAGCAACCATTCAGCACATGGATTCATTTCAAACTGAGCTGATTGGGAGTCACCTAATAATTACTGGGTTAGTGGACGAGGCAAGGAGGGAATAGAGAGTTGCCCAATCAGATAATAATGTAGTTTCAGATATTAAAAATCGCTGTCCCCACTTCTCCTCAAGAATCACTGGCCCAATTTCTGAAGCAAATTCAAATTTTTGAACTTTAAAGTAGAAAATTAATTGAAAAGTCAAACCACATAGGAACATGTTGTCTAGAACCAGCATGGATGTGGCCAAATATTCTTTAATAACAAGCTCCAAACTGATGAACTCTTCACCACATCCCACTTTCTGATGTGCACGCTAGACTCTGTCCATTAAAAACAAAAACAAAAACTGGGCAACTTTTTTTTTTTAATTTCCCCAACCATATTCATATGGGTTCAATTTGAGGACTTTACTCCAACCAAAATACATTATTTTCTCATTCACAAACTTATAATTTTGTCAGAAAAATAAATCAGATTTTTCTGGCATGCTCCGGCTTCATAAGCTTCTCTGGATTACCCCTTCTGTTGTGATTCGCATTTTGGCAGCTCTTCTCCCCGGATGTTCATTCTCTCCTTTGGTGGGTACGTTTTCCAGTATCTTGGTCACATGTTCCTAAGATAAGGCATAGCTATAAGGTGTAGTTGGGTTATTCCTTTGAGAGAGGCTTCATTGAATCTTTCTGGTTTCAAGGCAACGCTGAGCTTTGCTCTCATGGGAGCTGGTAAGACAATGAAAGACATGCTATCCAGAGACAGGCATTCCTCTTAAATAGCAAGCAATGGAAAATCAAGAGAATGTAGGAAACTAAGGCAATCCACTTAGAAAAGGTTTTCCTTTCTTGGTCCTTCCTGACTCTCCTCCCTATCAAGCTCTATAGGTGTTATAGAGCCTAGCTCATTCCTATTCCCTTGTGTGTAAAATAAGAATGTTGGGTTACTTGCCCTCTTAGCCACCTTCTTGCTCTAACTTGACCCTTTCTGACCTGTTCAGAATCAAATTAGGGACTTTTGCCCTTTGTATCTTCACTTGATGCTGCTCAGATGAGAAAACTGAGACAAACAGGGTTAAGTGACTTGCTCAGGGTCATACAGCTAGTAAGTTTCTGAGGCCAAACTTGAACTCAGGAAGATCAGTCTTCTCAACTCCAGGCCTTCTGTGCCACCTGGCTGCCATATAAATGTATATATGTATGTATATAGACATATGTACCTATTTATAGATACATAAACATATACTAATATCTTCCTTTATCCTGATTTAACATGCAAAAATATATACATACACATCTATCTGTACATAGATATATGGGTAGATGCCCAGCCATCATACTTGTTTTATCAGGAGATGGGAGCAAGTCTCTTAGTACATTGAGTAGATTCTCCCGTGTTGAATCTATGGGAAGACAAGAGTCACAGATGAGGGCAGGCATAGTTAGATTACAGTTAGCATCATTGAGGAAAGCATCCACTTTCATAAAATCCCCAATTCATTTAAGTATTTGGGTATTTGAATAATGGGTCAATGTATAAATCATTTTCCTGGTTCTGATTACTTCATTCTGCTTTACACAAGTCTTCCCACATTTCTCTGAATTCCTCCATCCTATTACATAAATAAGCATTTGATTAATTATCCCCCAGTCAATGGTTACCCACTTTGTTTCTAGTTTTGTTTGGTTTTCCCCGATAAAAATGTTGTTGTAAATATTGTGGTTTATGAGGCCTCCCCCCCACCATTGGTTTTAACTTCCTTCAGGCATCTGCTAAGACTTGAATTTCTGAGTCAGTCTGAAACCTTCCATAATCATGTGTCAGAGTGATGTACCTTAACCCTAACTTCCCCTTTATTATATTTTTCTCTCCCTACTCTTAATACCCTAAAGCATTGCATACCTGGCACCATCCTCTTTCTTGCTTGCTTCTACATATGTATGTATATATATGTATATGTATACTGTCTTTCTCTAAACTGTTCCATTATAACCTTAAAGCATTATATAAACATGAGTCCTCACAGCAGAACTACCCCTTATTTTGATGACCTTTCTCTAAATTTTTTGACAGTGCTATGGATATAGAAAATAGAGCATAGACTGTTGATTGGGGATCTCAAGGTCTTGATGCATGTGAGTGGCCAACCTCCTTTTCCAATCATGTGTCTCTCTGGGGATCCTTCCCAATGCTTCTTCTACAAAACGTTTTCAGAAAGATGTTCCAGCCTGTTCGTTCCCAACATTTACCTCTCTGTTGTCTCTTAGATGACACACATCTTTAACTCTTTGATTCCTGGGACTATTTCATGACAGTATGGCCAAAAAATATTGCTTAAAACATGAGTCTTTGGTTAAGGGGGAACTTTGGGGTCATTTCATCACTGTTCAGTTTCCAAAAACAATCCAGTCTCCTTTTTCCCTCTTGTCTTCAATTCTAAACCCAGGTCAGAGTCAATATGTAATATTTCAATATGCTCAAAATAGTTATGCACCTGAATGTTAATGCTGTTTCCTTTAAATTAGATGGGAACCAAGGCTGTTAAGTGGAATAGTGGATAGAACACTGAAGCTGGAGTCAGAAAGACCTGAGTTCAAATCTTGCTTCAGGCACTTACTAGCTGTCTGACCTCGGGCACATCACTTAACCTCTGTCTGCCGAGGTATACTCATTTGTAAAACTGGTATAATAATAGCACCTACTTCTCAGGGTCCCTTTGAGGATAAAATGAGGTCATATTTACATATTGTTTTCCAAGTCCTAAAGTGCTATGTAAATGTTATTTATTATTATTGATCAAATCCGGTACCTTCTGCAGCTATGGCTCATGATAAGTTGGTTATAAATTCCTTGAGAACAGGCACAATTTAATGTTTAATCCTCACTGCCTAGCATAGTACCTGGGTCTAGTAGGTACTTAATACACGTTTCTGATTGATTGATTTCCCAGAAGATCTAGAGACAGTCACCAAAATTTTTATCTTGTGATAATAATTTTGCTTTTAGAGAATTTTGATTACTGAAATTGAAAAACTTTTGCATAAACAAAATTAGTGCAACTGACATAAAAGGGAAGCTTTAAATTGGTTAAAATTGTATCAAATGCCTCTCATAAAGATCTGATATCTAAGATACAAGATGTCCTTAAACCTTTTTTCAATTTTAAGCTTTAGAAACTTGAGTTTAGCTAAATCTAAGCAACTAAAATTTAAAACTTTTGGGATCCCCTGTATGTAGGAACTGATGCAGATAAATAAGACCAATTTCCATTTCCCCAAAGATGAAGTGGTTAAAGGATATGAACAAAGTTTAAAAAAAAAAATACAAATGGTGGACAATAGGATGAGAGATTAAAAATGGAAGAAATTAAAATTGTTGTCCCTATGCACATATTGTCTTTCTAACCTATAGGATTCACTTGCTCTCTGCGCATTGTTCATCCAAGAATTCACCTTATTCTGGACAACAGGCATGCCTCAACTGCTTCATGTTTCCCACTTTATAGTTTTCTGTAATCCACTTTGGGGGATCCATATGGACATAGCTTTGATTCTACATAGCCTTCCCCAGCCTCCATCTCCACTAGCCTCTGGAGGCATGAGACGGGTGCAGGAAAAATATCCCCCTTCCAACTGCAGGTAGCACCCACTGACCTTTATCAGTATACTTCATAGCTCCATGCTCCTCTCACTCACTTCCCTTTATCATAGCTTTGGAAAGAGGAAATACGTGGTGACTCACTCTGAAAGACAAGTCTGAAGAACAGCACCTTTGAGAGAGATGCTGCATGGAGAAAACTGTTGGTTTTCATTGACGTCCCCCCAAGAGGCCAGAATCAGACCCATGTCATTTGTTGCATTGTTTCAACATTTGTTCCAAAGCTGCCCTGTGAATATGTGGGTGCTTGACAAATCCTCCTGGAGGAGAAGGAAAGTGTTATTGAAGTGTGACTTGGTGGTATTCACCAAGATGACTACTTTGGGCCAATGTTGAATGAGCTTGTCAGGCCCTTGATAAGTTATTGTCATTAAAACTAGATCAAAGGAAGCTAATGTCTCTTCTGTGAAATTCAGTCATTTCCTTTAAACTCTTACAAAATCATAGTTTAAAAAAGGTCTCATTTTGGGATTACTCATGGCAATTAATAATGAAGTATTTAATAGGGAGAGGCTAAAAATAACATACACACACACACACACACACACACACAAACATATCCTAAGGTGGTGAGGCTAACCAAATAATGGATGGGCACAATTCATTTTATGAGGCATTTATTGAATATTAATAGAATCCAGAGGGGAAAATGCAACTCGATGAAGGCTACTTGGTGAGCCAATTTCCACCTCCAAAATGACAATGGAAACTGGCAGCAATCCCTTGAGAAAGCCTCCAGGGTGCCCATTATGACTGACTTGGCTTGGGGAAACTAACACAGACATTAGGCCGTTCCTTCCCTAGTGAGATGGCCTGTGTTGAAAGAAACTTCTCTCTGGAGTGATCCAGTTATCCCTTTCTGTTGGGTTTCTGCTAGTGGAAGTGTTTGGGGAGTTAGGCCATGGATAGTTTCCAGAAACAGGAAAAAAAAAATCGGAGACATACTAGTGACAGTTCCCATCCATCCTCAGGTAGGTTTGATGCAAAATACAGCTACCCAAACAGGTTTTCATTCTGCTCATCCACAGGAATAGCCAAATGCTATATTTCATGATTTTGGAAGCTAACCAGCTCCCTGCTCCCCCACTATATTTCACCACTGGATAAATATAGCCCTGGCTGTGACCCACTAGAAGAGGCCTCCTATCATTCTTGCAGGCCCAGCAAGGGCCCTGAATGGATTCGGTCCTCCTTGGATTGTAGAAGGGAAAATAAACTCACATGATGACTTATGACTGTTTCTTCAGGTGACCTGCCCATTAGCTCCCATGATTTGTGCTGATGTGACTGCAGAGAAACTTTCATCTGCTTCCTAACAAATACGGGTCAAGCTCTGTTCACGCTCCTTGGTCCTGCTTTCTTGCCTTCTGGGAAGAGTCCAGGCCTTGAGGCCCCTCTATTCCTGTCACATCCATTCTGTGATTACATCCCCCTCTTCCTTGCCTCTTTGCTGCTTTATTTCATGTACCTGCTTAGCTCTTTGCCCAAAGGGAGGTACTTAACCAATGCCTTGTCCTTCCAGAGCCTGTTCTTACAGCCTTGGTTTGTAGTCCTTGGAAAGGGACTATTTTTCAGTAGCCATGTGCCTCAGCTAGTTTTGAGGCATTAGATGGGACAGCTGCTGTAACTGAAAGCCCACCAGCTAACTTCATTACACATCTGATGAATTTGGTTCTTCTCTTCAGTCCTAGGGAATATTTGATAAATACTCTAAACACAGTGAATTATGAACATTTGTGAATGAAGAAATGGGCACTGTGGTTTATCTCCTGGTTCTTTTCCAAAGTAAGATGATTTCCCTTCAGAGCTGGAGTTTCCCATCACTAGAGGTCTTCAAGCCAAAGCTGGGTGGCCTCTTGTCAGCTCTACTATAAGGAAGAATCTTGTTGAAATGTAGATTGAGCTTCTTGGGCACCAAAGTCCCTTCTTCTCTAAGATTCTGTGATTTATCTCTAAGTGACTTTAATCCTATAATTTCTGAGAAAGTGTTTGCTGTTGTGAAGGAACCCTCCAGTCTTATTCATACAAGTTTCACTTTCTATCTCCAGCCAGTTTTCATCCTTGCCACATTCTTCACTATGGCTCTACTTTCTGACCATCTCTGCCTCATCAGAAACTCAGATTCTACCCCTGGCAACATCAACTCACAGGTGAGCTTTCTCCTTACCTTGTTCAGGGCTCCTGTCTTCAGCACAACAGTCTTATCACTATACAAGTATACCCTCTTCCTTTGTTGCTTCTCAACTCCCCCTTTCTGTCACCACCTTTATGTGTTGTCTTCTTCCATTAGGATGTAAATTCCTCAAGGGCAGAGACTGTATGTCTTGCTTGCATTGGTATTCCCAGTATAAGCATATAGTTCTTAAGAAATGTATGATCTATCTGTCTCCAGTATCTTTGCCAAGAAATCCCCAAATGGGGTCACAAAGAGTTGGACAGAACTGAAAAAAAGGACTCCTTTCTTCATCTCTTTTTCTCTCCGCCCAAAGTGATGGGTTCATAGGCTTAGTTGAAAGTGGGGGTGGTAGTGGTAGAAAGGCAGCTCATCAAGGATGCTGAAGTATTCATGGGAACCTTCCAGGTCTTTTCATCTTCCAATTCAATCAACATTCATTAAGTGCCTACATTTACCAGGTATTATGCAAGCTCTGGGGATACAAAAAGAGTCCTTTGAACTCTCTTCTCTGCCCTTCAGAGAGCTTGATGAATGGAAGACTTTTCTATCTTCTCTTTTTACCTATATTTGTACACAACTGTGCTTCGGCCAGGGGTGCCAAAGAATGACCATCCTCTGACTCACACCCAAGCCTGCAACTGTGTTGGCTGAAAGCAAGAATTCATTAAACTCCCAGTTAAGTTATAGCATCATTAAATTATACAAATAAACAGGTACCTTACAAATCCACCTTGTTTAAACAGATGAGGAAACTGAGGCCTAGGAAGGGGAAGCCCTTTGCCTTATGATGTGTAGCTAGTTAGGCTTTCTTCAGGAAGGCACTATGTACTTGTGTTTTTGTTTTTCACCTTGACACCTCAGCCATCCCCTGTCCTGGGCTTGTACAACATGACCAGCCATCAAAGCATGTCAGGGAGACAGAGACTAGAGGATTCATACTGACCTGTGTAAATAAACCAAAGGTATCTATCCTTCTAGGGCAGTGGTTCTCAACCTTTCTAATGCTGCTACCCATTAATACTTGTATGTGGGTGTATCTGCATGTGGACCAAACTGCCTGGAGACACATAGAGGAGTGGTGTCTTGGTTCTTAAGACCATTGTAAATATGTTTTCCGATGGTCTTAGGCGATCCCTGTGACCCCTGTGAAGGGATCGCGACCCACAGGTTGTGAACCACTGTTCTAGGGGTTTACTGTCTGTTTTCCAAATATCATCTACTCTCCATGTTACCCTCTATAAGCTTGATTTTCCCCCTTCAAGGCAAGCAGGACATTATCTATGCACCCCCTTGCCAAGAAGAGAGGAGAGAAGAATTTCGATTTTCTCCTTTTCCATATGGTCCTTCCCCTCACATACTTCTTCCTCTTCTTCTAAAGTGTTCAACTGGTTAAAATCCAGTGATAATGGAACTATTTGCTTTCATCTCCCACAGATCAGTTCATTTACTTCTTGGACATGAGCACAAATGCCACCTTCACCGCCAACATCCATTTTGGTGATTTACACAAACCTGAGTGACTGGAAGGATGATAGGCTCCTTGACTGAAATAGGGAAATGTGGAAGAGGATTGGATTGGAGGGGAGGAGGCACGTGGATATGTCTTCTGTTTTGCATATATTGATTTTGAGATGTCTGTAGTAAATTATTTTTAGATATCTAAAAGGCAATTTGGTGACATGGGACGAGAGCTCAGAAGAGACATGAGGTCTGGGTATACATACAGATGTGGAAATTATGCACATAGAGATCACTCAACCTGGGAGCTGATGAGTCCAATAGATCAATGGAGCTCTGGGGAACTCCAACAATAAGTGGGCCTGATGGGTCAAAACTCAACAAAGGAGCTTGAAAGGAGAACCACGGGAGAAAACCATGAAAGGGCAGAATATTCAGAAGGAGAAGGTTGTCCATAATGCCACATTTAGCTTAGATGCTGAGGAGGCCAAGCATTAAAGTGGACCATTAGATCTGATGATTAGTTCCTCAGAAATTGTAGGGCGTTACTACTTTCAAGCATACACCACAAGCAGAATATCGGTTTTTTTTTTAGAAATGGGCCTTTTTTCAAGAAGGAATTCATGATCCTCAAAGAACACTGCCATTTTTTGAATTTTTTCAGCCCTTTCTCCTTCTTCTTTTCACTTCTGGGCCCAATTCACCATTCATTTGTGGTATTTTTACAACAAATAACATATTGGTGAAGGGGAACAAAGACAAAAATCTATTGGCAAAGACAGAATATAAACAGTTAAACAAATAAAACATAATGTGTGGAGGAATAGCTTAGTCAGACAGAGTTAGAATCAAGAAAGCTCCCTGGAGGAGGTGGCACCTGTTTTGTATCTTCTTTGGATGACATGTATTCTCATTGATCACAACCAAGAAAACCATCGTGAGAACACCATTTAATCCACCCTGGGCATTTCCTTTCCCAAAACCCTTTATCCCTAAAATTCTTCCTTGATGAAAGCCTCAGTGAAATTCAAAAAACAAGTTTCCCTGAGGTGGCTTGGAAGGAGATGCAGGATGTAAAATGGATTCCGTAAACAAGTCCCAAGGCCATCTAACTGGCAGTCTCCTTCACATATTCCTTATCTCACAGACATTTCTTCTGGAGTTGACTGCCTTGTTACAGTGGAGAAAATGCAAAATGTAAATACAGTGAAAGGGGCCAGGCATCAGGGGATGGGAAAAGGGACTAAAGGAAGTAACCTTCCATTGGTGGAAGCCTTTGATAAAATAATGTTCTTACTGAAGTTCTGCTAGACTGTGGGACCCACCCAGTAACTATTGATACCTCCTGGACCACTGTATAGCCCAACACAAGTGGGATTGTCCAGTCTGATGGTAGACTCAAAATGTACATAATAGGATTGTAGGTGGGGGGAGGGGGCAAGAGAGCTGACTGAATTAGGTAAAATCCCATGGATAGAGGCTATGTGTAAGGAGGAGAAAGAAGGCGCTGGTATCTTGTAGAGTTTCTGAGTTCAGTACGTTGTGTTTGCCAAAGGATAACAGTCAGCTAATCCTTCAAGTGAAACTTAATGACTTATTAAGTGGAGGTAAACTCAGAGCATAGAGGACCCCAGGCAGATTTGGTCCAACTCTGAATTGGAATGGAGAAAAGTTTGAACAGCTCAGAAAAGGGGGGATAGAGAAGTGAGGAGAAGGGTAACTTCCAAGGTTGCAACAACACCTAGAAAGGGGTCATAACATTCTTGGCACTCTTCAGTGTGCAAAAAAATAAACACATTTGTCCTGCCAGGTTGCTGTAAATATAAAGGGAAAAAAAAAACTTACCCAAGCTGGTGTGGGCGACAAAATCATCCACCAACCAGCAAAACATGAAAAGAAAAATACACACGAAATATAAAAATGTCCTCTTTGACCTGGAGTCACCCAAGAATGCAAACACAGAAGAGTAAAATAAGACCCGCACGGTCTGATTGTCAACTGCTAGGCAAGTTTGTTTATCCTTCCCTGATTCTAGAATTTTTAGGTTTTCATAGCTTGGAAAAATTCCTGTGAAAGGAGGCAACAAAGGGCCTTCCTTCTCTACAAACCTGGATCCAGGAAAGCACCATAGTGTTAGAACCCACAGCTTTACTCAAGCTGCAGACATGCCATCATGCCAGATGAATTTGGATGTTTTAGAGAAATGCAGCTTAGCTTTTGGTTTATACTCACTTTGATCCTGCCTCTGCCTCTGCCTCTCTTTACCCAGGAAGAGTTCTCTCGGCCCACCTCCCCATCCCAGTACTACTGATTTTTCTAATCTTTGCTGAAAAAATTCATCACTGACGGGCCAGCCTAGCTCCAAGCTTGGCTGCTCTGGTCTTTGGATGAAAGAGAAATGGTTCATCTCTAGGTCCATACTCAAGTCCTCTCAGTTTTACCAAACTTGCATGAGCTCACTTTCTCCCTAGCATTGTTTTCTCAAACCCAGAGTCTCATTTGTGGCAAAATGAGGAGGAGCCAAACCCTGGTGCATTCAGATAGGACTTTGCTCTGTGTTTTGAAGCTCTTGTCAACTATTTCTGCTTTCAGTTTGATTTTTTTTCCAGAAACGTTTGCATCACTTGATGTTAGCCTTTCTATTGACTGTTTTAGCATGCATTCTTTCCTATTACTTTCATCTTTGGCTCACCTAATCTTTGAATTCGCATGGCTACCATTTACCAGGTGCTCACTGTGCCCATTTAGACTTTGTGGAGTTAATTTGATCCCTAAATTCTTCAAAGCATCCCAGATTCCCTTTAAGTTTCTAATCATGAATTCCTGGTTTCTGAAGTTACAGCACAGATTACATGGGAATTCCCATCTGTATTCAATGTGCTCTTGGCATGGAGCCTCCGTTATTTCCTTGAGTTCCTTTCTTAAAAAAAAAGAAATAGTAGGAGAGGCTAAACTCTGAAAGATAGTGATCTCATTTCCCTGACTTCCAGGTGAGTGTTCATTCTTGGTTTCTTCTCTGTTTTCTTTCTTCCTATTGATTTATTTAAAGCCAAGCTTCCCAGGACAGCCTCCCTGGAAACTCATCTGATGATGGTGCGGTGGCTGCCGGAAGGGTCCTGGTGTTATTTGAACATCTATGTTTCAGTGCTTTACAGACTGAAATGTAGAACACCCAGCCCAAAACAATAGGGGACTGTGAGCCATACCCTTTGTAGATTCACTCAGAGAGCCATTGCTATGCACAGTCACACTCAGTCATCACCATATAATGCTGATGATTGTTTGAATGGATCAGGGAGCTTATTTGCTGCCCTTAGAAGAACCCTAGAATTGTCTTAAAATCATAAACATATTTCCCCCCCATATTAGAAGCTTACTAAATCTGTATTCGTTTAATGACTTGCTTTCTGAGTTTTTAATTCACCCCTCCAACATCAGTAATGGTTTTTCTCTAAGCCCTTTTAAACCTGATAAATATATAAAACAAAAAAAATCCAAACCCAATAATTATCTAAACAGCCTAGAAAACCTATACTCACTTCCCTTGACCTGTCATCTTGATGAATGATACGTCGTTAGGACAAAGGTGCTTTTTGTTACTGGGGAACAAAATAGATGCAAAATGACTGATTTTTATTTACCAATCATATTTGTAGAAAAGCTAACAGTGTTAGGTCACATGTCTCTGATTCAGATCGTAGAATTGGAGCTGAAATGAACCCTAGAGGTCATCTAAGGCTATTTTAGGAGATGAGTAGGTGGTTCAATGAATAGAGCCAGCGCTGTACCTGGAGTCAGGAAGACCTGAGTTCAGATCTGGCCTCAGATACTCACTAGATGGGCAACCTTGACCCCAATCATGTGCACACTTCCTGTGGCAGAATGGGCAGATGGGAACAATATGTTCCAACAGCCATGAAGGTGGCTGAAGTGCTTAGAGCACTATTTGCTCTCTGTAGTGGGGGAGAGAGTACCCACAGCAACAAAACCAAGGATCCTTGAAATACTGAAATAGTTATTTGTTGGAAAGTCTATTAATATGGGCCACGATGCTAGAAATCAGTTCTGAAGTCACAGAGTGGAAATAAACTACCATAAAACCTCTTAAATATGCAGTTATAATTCCAGGACTCATAAAGGCTTCCATTTCAGACATCAAAGATGCCTACGTCATCTACTGCATCCCAGGCTGTCATCAGTCATCTTGAATTTCGTCTTGCCGCTAGACTCTGATGACTCTGGAAGAGAGTGAGGTTGATGACTTTGTGCAGCTCTAACTTGCTTAAATCCAGTTCACGGGCAAGTCGAGATACTGATCTGTGATGCCACTGATCCTCTTCAAAAACGAAGGATGAACAGCAGCAATTGACAATGGAGTGTTGGAGCAACATCAAGAACAGGAAAGTTCTCTTTGGTAGAGGCTTTCATGGTCATACCTACGTGAAAACACAAGAGGGATTCATCAGAGAGTTGTCATCATCCACCCAAACCTACGCTCTAAAGTATCAGTCGCTAAGAATATGTTTACTTGTGCCAGATGCTGTGGTAGGCACTGAAAATATAAAGAAAAGTAAAAGACAGTCCCTGCCCTCCCAGTCTAATGAGGGAAAGAGCTTGCAAACAGTTATGGACAAACAAGATCGAGATAACACAAATGAATGCATAACTGAATTTTTTATCCCCCCTGAAAAGAGGTCCATGGACATCACTAGAATGTCAAAACGATCCATCACACACACACACACACACACACACACACACACACACACACACACCATAAGACTACCTACCTTCAAGTGTTCTGAAATTATAATTGCATATGTAAGAGTTTTGATAGTAGCTCATTTCCACTCTGTGACTTCAGAATTGATTCCTAGCATCATAGCCTATATTAATAGACTTCCCACCAAATAGCTATTTCAGTATTTCAGGGATCCTTGATTTTGTCGCTGCGAGTACTCTCTCCCCCTCTCTCTCTCTCTCTCACACACACACACACACACACACACACACACGTATATTTATATGTATATATGTGTGTGTATATACATATATACATATGTGTGTGTATATACATATATACATATATATATGTATATAGGAAGAGGAGCACTACAGATGAGAAGAATCAGATGAGACTTTAGAGAAGAAGGTGGCGCTTACATGGAGCTAGGAATTCAAAGAAACTGAGGCAAGAAGGGAGGGAGTTATAGGCATGCAGGACAATGCACAGCAATGCATGGAAGCATTCCCTGGTGCCTCCTACCAGCTGCCATGTTCCTGCATCCAGAAACCAAGCCCCGGAAGACTGAGCTCTTTTTTGACTAGAATGCTCCCTTTGGCTCCCACTGTACTGTTAAATGATGATTTACCGTCTCTCTCCCCTTGCCTCTCAACTACATCTTGGCCTAGATTCTGGCCACACTTCTCTTAACATTCCCCAGTCTTCTCAGTGGTCATTGTACTACTACTTATACATATACATACCAGTGTGTATATGTATGTATATGTATACGTATATGTATATGTATATGTATATGTATATGTATATGTAAATGCATATGCATATGTATATGTATGTGTATGTGTATGTGTATATGTGTGTTTATGTGTATATGTATATGTGTATGTGTATATGTGTATTATGTGTATGTGTATATGTATGTGGATGTGTGTATGTATGTGTATATGTATATGTGTATGTGTATATGTGTATTATGTGTATGTGTATATGTATGTGGATGTGTGTATGTGTATGTGTATATGTGTATTATGTGTATGTGTATAAGTATGTGTATGTGTGTATGTATATGCATTTATGTATATGTGTATGTGTATGTATATTGTGTATATGAGTATATGTATATGTGTATTATGTGTATGTGTATATGTATATGTGTATTATGTGTACATATGTATGCATATGTATATGTATATCTGTATCTGTGTATGTATATGTGTATGCATATGTGTATGTGTATATGTATATATGTGTGTATGTGTATGTATCTCTATATATGTATATGTATGTGTATGTGTGTATGTGTATGTGTATATGTGTATGTGTATATGTATGTGTATAAGTATGTATATGTGTGTATATGTATATGCGTATATGTATATGTGTATTGTATGTATATTGTGTATATGAGTATATGTATATGTGTATTATGTGTATATGTATATGTGTATTATGTGT
>CM053585.1:544032742-544066988 GCA_028646515.1 Pseudochirops corinnae
TTTCCCCTTGAACTAGGTAAATGATATTTGTTTGATTGATTAAAGTAAGATTGTTAACCTGTTTTGACTTGCTTTCCTTTAGAAAAGCAGATCTAAGAACCTGTGCTAGCAGCCATCCTGGGTGTGCTAGGGTGCTTGCTGATACAACATGTATTTCAAGCTATTATAAAATATCAACTGCTTGAGAGGAAGGACAGTTTCATCTTTATCTCTGTATAACCAACACTTAGCATAGCTCCTGGCTCAGGACAGGTACCTGATATTACATGTTGAATATTTTAGTTGAATTCTGGAATTAGTGGGAACGGGGAAAGTAGTTCAGTAATGGGAAAGAGGAGTTCAGTTGAGGCTTGAGGACCATCTGGGACTGGCTGGCATGACTTCTGCTGGACAGAAGAGGGACATGATTGAGACACAGGGAAGGATGAACAGGAAACCACTGATTAGGCTCTGCAACTCACATTTGTGGCCTTTGGAAAGAATTGTGGTTCATGAAACACAAATATTTGGGCATTTGATCTTCACAGCAACACTGAGAGTTACTGTTAATTCTGTCCACTTTCCAGTTGAGGAAACCAAGGCAGGCAAAGCTTAAGTAATTGATTCAATATCACAGCTAATAAATGTTTGAAGATAGAACTCAGGTTTTCCTGACCTCAGGCCCAGCACTCTATCTGCTGTGCCCCCACCTGCCAAATTTAAAAAATAAATTTTATATTATATACATATACATATATACACACATATGTATATATATATATGCATGTGTGTGTGCATATATATGTGTATATATATATGATATACTCTTTGCCTTTGAGTGACTTAATTCTACTGAGAAGGGTAAAGATGACTAGTGCACAGAGCCATTAATATGGAAAGTGAAGGAAATAAGTAAGATTTTCAAACAAAGCGTTCTAGGCATGTCTGGAATGGCACAGTGGAAAGGACTTTGGAATCAGAGGGCCTGGGCTCAGATGCACTCACTACCTGTTTGACCTTGGACTAGCTAGTTTCCTCTGAGCCTCAGCTGCTTCAACTCTTAAATGAAGGGATTGGCCCAGCTCACCTCTAAGCCCCGTCTCATCTAGATTGCTGAGCCTCTGAATCATTTCAGCTGAGAGGGCAGTCCTCAAAAGAGGTGGTGCCTGAGCTGAGCTTTGTTGGGAGGATAGTGAACAGTGAAGCAAAGGCAAAGTCCTTGTCCAGGCATGAGAAAGGGCCAGAGGGTGAATCCTCAGAGGTGGGAGATGGCAAGTCAAGCTTGATTGGCATTGCAAGCTGTCTAGAACAAGGCAGTGTGTGGAAGACAATGACATTATAAGAGAGGCTGGAGAGCTAGTTGGAGATCCAATTGTAGTGGGCCTTAATGGCAGCCTGAGTTTCCAATTTGTTTCTGATGTATGGGGCACCACTGATGGTTTATTAGCATATCAGGTGGTTCAGTGAGAAGGACAGAGCTCAGTGAATGACTCTACTAACCAAGGAAGGTCAAGATCTAAGAGATGAAATAAAAGACTCTGTGCTCCTTAATTACTGATTCATAAAATATGAGATTATAAGAATCTTTAGTTCATTTCATTTAGGAAAGCTTCCAGCCTAGACCCAGTGATTGACCAATCTCATTTACATAACTGTTCTGTGCTTCAGTTTCCTATTCTGTAAAATGGGGAGAAAAATTTCTATAGAACTTGTTTCAGAAAGTAGTTGAAGATTAAGTGATGTAATTTAAGAAAAGCATTTAGAAAATCTTAAATAATGATGTCAATTCTGGTTGATACTATCATCACTGTTATCCTCCTCTTCCTCTTCTTCCTCATCTTTCTCTGCTTTCTCCTCCTCTCATCAACAACCTCAACATCACCTCATCTACCAAAGCTGACCTTACCTTTGCAGTTTTTGGTCAGTGTGGCTTTGCCTTCCATCAGTACAACTCATAATTCCTCCAAGTATGTTAGTTCCAAGTCATTCTTGTCTTCCCATGAGACATTGAGAAGGAAATGGACCCAATACCCTGAAGGCCATGATCTAATTCATTTCACATTTTGTGAGTATCAGGACAGCTAGACTGTTCATGTTCTCATTCCATGCCCCACCTACCTCCCTTCTCAATCATACACAGCCAAACTGATCCAACCCAAACTAATCAAGCAAACATTTGTTAAGCTTGTGTTTTGGGTGATCTATGGTTAATCTCTACTTCCCTTAAATTTCTTAGAAAAGGAACCATAATATAGGAATGATTTACATAGAGTTTGTAACCACTTCAATTAGTGGCATGTGGCACCATTCTAAGATGCAGTTTATCATACTTCTTGAATGATGTGTTATATATATATATATGTGTGTGTGTGTGTGTGTGTATTCACATATGTATATGTATGTATATATGTGTGTATGTATATATGTGTGTATGTGTGTATATATGTGTGTGAATAATACTACCAGCACAATATGTTCTTTTGTGTTTTTTTCTTCTCTACAGTGTGTATACCATGATAATTCAGAAGACTAGCTTAGTTATAGTAGCATTTTTCATATTCATTCCTCAATTATACCACTCAACGCATAGAGGATTAAAAGACCAGGAAATTAAAGGAGTCTGTCAGTCTGACTACTGTTTTATGCTTATTCTCTGAAGCAATTAGAAAGTAGAAATTTTGAGAAAGAACCCAATAATTTCTCGGCAAACCAAGGCCATGCCTTGGAAGAGTACAAAAAATAGTCTGAGAGATGGAACAAAATACATTTCCACAGAGCTATGGCTTCCACTTAAAACAGTCAGAGAACGTTGCTGATGGTTTTGGCGAAATTGACTTCAACTTCCGTGAAATAGTTTTATGAAGTTTTGACCAAGTATTTCTTCTTCTCGGCATTTGACTCAGAATACTTGAATTTGTCCCAGAGGTTGAACTTAAATAATATTTTCATTTCTATACCACAGAATGTGACAATTAATTTAAATCACATCTCATATTTTAGTTTTGTTGCTCCTTCGGGGTTGGCTGCTGGCCTTCTCGCTTACTTAGAAAGAGGTCCCACTCTAAATTAGCAATATAGGCTCTTTGGTAGAGGAAAAGAGTTCCTAATATGAAGATCAACAATTGAAAGCCATAAAAAAGATTCAAATCTCCTTCCTAAATAGCAAAAGAAAAGATTAATTTCTGGTTACTTTGAAGAACACCTTCCTTCCAAACCCTCTAAAATGATTGGTTTTGGACTTGTGTTTTCTTTTCTTTTTTTTTTTTTTTTTTAACCAAATTTGGTATTAATTTCCGGGAGAAAATTTCATAGGTATCACTATTTTTATGATTGCCATAAGCATTTTTTATTTCCAGAATGTTTTAAATATATTAATGACTAAGACAGTCTCATATCATTTCATTTTTACACAGATCATATGAAGAAGATGACTGTGTTAGTTAGCAAGCGTGTTAAATGTGTACTATATGCCAGATTAAAAAAAAAAAAAGTCTATCTCAGGCTAAACGTCTGGACACAAAAGGAGATAAAAACAGTTCCTGCCTTTAAAGAGAATACATTCTAATCAGAGAGGAAATATGCAAACCGGGTGCATAGACAATATACAGAGTTGCTAGAAGGCAAGAATAATAATAGTAGTTAATAGTTACATATCACTATTTGCCAAGCACTTTACAAGTATGGCCTCATTTGGTCCTCACAGCAACCCTGGGTGCTAGGTGCTATTAATAGCCCCATTTTACAAATGAGGATACTGAGGCAAACAGAGGCTAAGTGACTTGCCCAAGATTACACACATAATAAGCAGCTGAATCAGGATTTGAACTCAGATCTTTCTGACTCCAACCCTGGTGTTCTGTCCATTGTACCCCCTGGCTGCCTGTACTGCTGACTAATCTCAATTTGGTTTCCCCTACCCTTCATGCTTTGTCAGATACTGTTATCTTGATCTGTCTGGGGTGGTGGTTTATATTACTGTAGGTAATGCCTGAAGAAACTCTGCTACAGAGAAATCAAAATTCTCAAATAGCCATGTGATAGAGGAGAGAGAAGCCATCATACTGAAGAACCAGAGATTTGGAGCTGGAAGGGTTTAAAGAAGCCATCCTGTCCAACCCCCTCATTTTGCAGAGAAGAACACAGAAGGAAGAGAGGTTAGGGGATCTACAAAGGTCACAGAGATTGTATGAAACGGTACTAGGAGCTGAACCCAGCTCCTCTGCCTTTAGGTCCAACCCAGGTGTGGACAAAGAAGTTTATAATGATCCTAACAGTCAGTCTGTACCAATACTAACTCTGGTATGGGAGTAACAGAAAGATCAGTGGCAGAGAACTAGGGCCATGAGACCAGTCATTAGGCAAAGTTATGATATTCCAAGTAAACCTGAAGATAAAGTTGTATACCTGTCTAGGCGATGACACTGGAGAGTGTCCATGTGATAAGTGCCTTGCATACAATTACATGTGTTTACTGTGAATTACTGAATTAATGTGAATTACTGTGTTTGAATATGTGTGTTTCTTAATTTACTGTTATGTTTATTTAACTGTGATTGTGTTAAGTTCATGCTCAGACAACATCTGTTAATTATTTGCATTTATGCCCTACTCATCATGAAGTGTTAATATACGTAGGAGCCTATTGATAGGGTTATTGGTATAGCTGGCTAGCTTGACTTTGCTAGTTAGCTTTGCTTGTTGTTAGCAATTGATTGCTCTGTACTATGGATATACATGTGCTTTTGAAATGTGCATGTGTTATGGCTGCAGGTAGTTAGGAATGTTAACATGGTTATATCCTTGCAGTTCATACACTGTAAAGGACCATGTCTACTGAATGTGCTGTTAATATAACTTGGTGATATTTCAGTTTCAGTAGTACCAAAGATGAGTTCCCTTCAATGCCTGGAAAATCATCCTTGTTGTATAAAATGCTGATGTTTGTGTTTATACTATAGAGTTACAGGTTTTAGACTTGCCCCAGGTGATCTTTGCAGAGGACTGTAGTGGGTTCTGACCCAGAAGGAGGAATGGAATGGGAGTCCCAAAGTCCATTGGTAGGAAACTCTCCTTGCTGGAGATCAATGCCCTTCCCTGTGTAAGGAGTGGTTGAGATTAGCGAGTGGAATAAAAGAGAATTTGAGTCTTCTCAGAATCTCTTGGAGTTTCTTCAGTCTCTGAAAAGTCTCTTTGGCCTCAGCAGTCTCTGCAGGTTCTACAGTTTCTTCAGTATCTTGTCTAGTGCATCTCTGCAGTTGCTTTGAGTGCTACTGGCTTCCAGCTTTTTAGAGAGAAGACGGATGATGCCAAGCCCATTTCAGTTTGCTGAAGAGAGAATAAGACTCTGGGAAGAAGCTGCCATGAGCAGATCTGGTCATCTCTATCATCTCCCTATCTGCAGTTTGCTATACTAGAGACTTTGGGGAGTTTCCACTTTGAATGAGATCTAGGACTCTCTCTTAGCTGACTATGTACAGTCTTATATTCCCCTACACACTCCTTTTCTGATTACTGGTTTGGTATTGATTTGGATAGATGGGTTTCTTTGCTGATTCCTATGTGTGTTCATTGTATGTGCTGGATAGCTTTGGATATAAAGTTTGGGTCTTCCTTTCCTCATGAAAGAATAGTGATCAGAAATGTAGTTTGATCCCAAAAACCACATACCCTATACTAACAGTATTTAAGGGAGCATTGATATAATTTTAGTTCCTCACCCCTTCTCTCTGAAGAGAACAGAGTGGTTAAGCTTCTGGCTCTAACCTGCTGCTTCCCTTCCTGACAGGAAATAGAGTCTACTCTGGAGAAAGGTGGGAGAAGAAGATGAACATATTCCATAATCCTGAGGGATGTGCTTCCTTGTGGATTGGCCACACAAGGACACCCCTATGCTATGTGTGGGGGCCATCTCACAACACAGATGTACACATAGATGAAGCTGGTTACATCTGAAAAATTCAGCCAGGATCCTGAAGCTTTACCTGGCTCCCTCTTCACTCTACCCTCCCACAATCTCTGACAATCCAGATAATATCACGCCTGTGTCAAAAAGTGAGCAGAATGAACATTCTGTCTTCTTCCTTTGTGTGCCCTGGCTAGTCAAGAGTGTAGATGCTTAAAACCACTTCATTTCCACTGCTTCCAGGCACCCAGCATAGCCAATGCCTTTTGGGGTGATCTCCAAGCTTGAGGACTGATCTTGACCGTGGTTGTATGATGCTTCGGCATGCTCTCCTGCCTCCACACCCTGAACTGGCATCCCTTCCTATAGAGCCTGGGAATCCCTGCCCTGATCAAATGAATGTCTCAGCAGGACTTAAGTTTTACTTTCATTTTTCAGAATGTTCTGGGTTTGGCAAATTGCTTTTGGTTAAGCATTGGATAACAGTATAATGCTCCAAAAGGGAGACAGAAAACCCAGACAATCTAGAATGTGATGAGGACAAAACAGTGGCTTTTTATTGTTTTTTCAAGAAAGGTCCATTCCCCCCAAATCACTGTGTATTTAATTCAAAGCTCCTTCTTTAAAAAAAAAATGATGTGTTGCCTCATTACCAGAATCCTACAAACTCAGCTTGAAAATCACAACAATATAAAGTTTTATTTCGAGTCTCAACTTTCCTCTTGTCTAATCCTCTTATTTCACAGGTAAGATATCTGAGGCCCAGAGATGGAATGTGACTTGTCTAAGGCCACATAGGTAGGAGGTAGAAATCCAGGATTCAAATCCTTCTCCAGTGTTTCATTATCTTTGTTCTCTGTAAAAGGACAGGACCAGGCTCAAAAACTTTGAAGGCTCTTTCCATCCCTAACTCTATAATCGGGCTTTTGGGTTTTTATTTAATGTTTGAGTGATGACTAAAGTACTTAAGAATCTTGAAAAAAACAATTGTTCCCAGTTGTCAGCAATCATATTTATACTTTTAGTTGCTTTTAAAGAGGTTTTGTTTTGTTTACTTTGATAAATAAAATATAAAGAAATCCCAAGACAGCTTCTACTACATCATCATCATTATTATTTTTTTAATCTGAGTTTCCTATTCCCAAGTTGACTTCCCCTTCTGAATCTTCAGAGCCTGTGACCTCCAGCACTTCAGCTGAACTTTCATGAATGACCATACTTCAGCTCTGTGACCTTCTTGGGGAAATGGCTTAGCTCTTGTGTCCAGCTTCCTGAGATGTTTCAATTACATTTCCGGATTTATTCACAACCCACACAGAAAGGTGAGGAATTCTTCACAGGTCTTCTTAGGAACCCTCTTTTGCCAATTTACAATTCAAATGGAAATCACTTTCCCTTTTGATCTATTTCTTTTAGGGGGGGTAGGGCAATAGATGGAATACAATGCTGTCTTTGTACTCTCCTGGGCTAGAGGACTGTTACAGAATGTGTTTTAACATTGCAGCTAAGAGGCCAGTGGAGGCTTTCCAGCCACATGTTTAAAAGAACAGGCAGGAAAAAAAGTGGCTTAAGTCAATTACAACCCTCCTTCCTGAGCCATCTTGTGGGACTGATATGCTACAATTATCCGATACTTCAGTCTAATAGTCGGCCAACTCTCCACTTAACATGGCTATGATTTTGAAATCTACTTACTCTGGAGACTGACCATAAGATCAACACACTGACAGTGCAACCGTTTGAAATTCCAAACATCCCTCAAACCAGAACCGTAATTATCCAGCCTGGAAGTCCAATGGGCAAGGGGAGCATTGCAAGCCTTTTCCCCCTTCCCCCTTCCACTCAGTGCCCAGGACCCTGTCAGCGCTCAATAAACACCAGATAAAGCTTTGTAATGATGCTGCTTAGTTAGCTCCAAGGGCCAAGATTCACTCAGACATTGCTGCTTAGGAGAATTCTGCAACTAAGCAGAGTGTGTTTCTAAGACACAAGATGGCCTGATGTGCATCCCCAGAGAGGAGAAAATGGAGGAGAGGAAAGAAAGGAGAATCCTACCATGTGAGAGGAATCCGAAACACACAAAATCATTGCAGCCTACAACCTTAGAATCCAATGGAACCCAAGAGGTTCCTTTACCTTTAACCCAAAACCCTTTGCCTGAAGCATGAAACTGTTTCTTTAAAATATGACAGGTAAACGCCAAGCTGCTCTTTGAATACCTCCAAGGACAGTGACGTCACTCTCCTAGAGCGTCCTGTCCTGTTCTACCTTGTGTCAACTCAAATTGTTAAGAAGCTCTTTCTTATATCAATTCAAACTCTAACTTCCCATCACTCCTGCTCATCAGTCCTAGTTCTGTTCTCTGGGACTAAGCAGAATGCATTTGTCTGTTTTTCTACAAAGCTTTCCACATGTTTGAAGATGGCAGTTATACCCTTCTTCTCTTGGGCCAAGCCTTCTCTCCTCCAGACTAAACATCTCTTGGTCTTTTGACAAATCCTCATAGGGCATGGGCTCAAGTTTCCTCTTTGTCCTGGCCAAATGTCTCGTATGTTATTCTGATTGTTGATGTCTCTCCTCCTGCGTGGCCCAGCATAGTATTTTAGTTGTGCCCTTACCAGAGGAGAGAATGGCAAAAATTTCATTTTTCCCCAAAATGAGTGGGTACCTTTATATAAGCCTCAGCATATATTGCCTCATTTAATCATTACAACAGTCCTGTGAAGTAGCTACTCCAAGGATCACCATTTCATAGAAAGGATTCTGAGTCTGAGAGCAGTTAAGCTTATCCATAATCACAGTCACGGTCAAAGGTATGTCCTAATTCCAAGTTCAGAGTTTTGTCTACTATACCACAGACAACCTAGGGATGCTAATGCTATTAATACAATCAACCTATGAATTGATGAATAAACATTTATTTTAAGTACTTGCTACATGCCAAGATTACTTCCCAGTGTCAAGACTATGTTACAATGCTAAGCTAAATGGAAACATCCTAATGAGATCCATGTAAGCTTTTCTAATAGCCAAGTCGCACTAGTGACTGATATTGAACTTGCAGCCTGACAAAACCCTATATTGTTATCATGTGACTTTCCTCCTAGCCTAATCTCCCCCAAACTCTACTGGTGCAGTTGTGGAAAACAAAGCACAAAATTTAGATCTGCTGTCATGAAAAACTTCCTAACCATTAGAGCTGACCAGAAGGAGAATGGATTATCTCAAGAATTAAAAGATGGATTCCCCAATGCTGCAGGTCTTCAAGAGAGGCTGGATGGCTATTTTGGGGGAGTCTCATAGGAGAATCCTTTTGTGGTCAGTGACACTGAAGAGATGGGCAACTATTTAACCTAGCTAGAATGAGAAAAGAAGAGAAGACATTGATACCTGCATTGCACAAGTGGTTGAATGCTGATATTAGTCTACTTGATTACTATATAGAGAACCAGCAAAGTTGGTGGGCAGGAAAAAGAAGCAGAGATTCAATACACTTAATTACTATGGCTTTTTATACCCGGTACCTATCATAGTGCCTTAAATTTTAATGGTACTTAATAAATGTCCATTAATTAATTGGTTATACAGGTATTAGGTAGGAAAAAAATCACAGAATCATTGACAGAGGGAGGTTGTAAAATATCTTAATTAATACACAGTATTTATTAGACTTCCTTAGCATTGGGGAAAGGGAAAGAAAGGTGTACCTGGATTTCTCAGTAGAAAAATGGTAAAAGAATATGTAAGTTAATAGTTGCAAAAGAACAGCAGAGTATTTGCAACCATAGGGGAAAATGCTCTAAATCACTAATAATAAGAGAAATGCAAATTCAAACAACCCTGGAGTTTCATCTCACACCCTGTAAACAGGAAAAAGGACAAAAAATGGCAAAATCAATGTTGAAGGGGTTGTGGAAAGATTGTGGGACAGTGAAGTGGCACAATCATTCTTGAAAACAATTTTGAATTATGCAAATAAAGTGCCTAAACCTTTGAACTAAAGACTCCATTGCTGGGCTTATACCTTAAAGAAGCCACCAATTGAGAAAAAAAAAAGTTCCCATATATTTCAAAATATTCATGGCAGCACTTTTTGTGATCGCTAGGAATCGGAAACAAACTAGAGACCCATCTCCTGGAGAATAGCTAAATAAATTGTAGCACACGGATGTGACAGAATATTTCTGTGCTTTGAGAAATGATGTATTCAATGAATACAGAGAAGCATGGAAAGATACATATGAATTGATGAGGAGCGAAGTAAACAGAGTCAAGAAAACAACACATACAGCATAACACCAATATAAATGAAAGAACAACTACACACCAAAGAAACAAAAATAAATACAAAAAAATTAAAGATCAAGCAGAATCTGAATGAAGAGAGATGAAAGGACACCCCCTAGCCCACCACTTTGTGGGGGAAGGTTGGCAAGTATTGCACATTACACGTTTTCTGACTTTTTCAATGTATCGATCAGTTGTGCTGACTTTGTTTTTCCTCTCTAGAAAGATTACTATTTGAGGTATGGGATAGCTAGGGCTGGGGAAGGAGGGAAGAGTTACTCGGGATAATCATCGTGAGGCAGAAACAGAAAACATCCATAAAAAGGTGTTTTGTTTTGTTTTGTTTCTAAGGAAGATCCTAATAGTCCTGTCAGCACAAACAGGAGCCCTTTTCAGGATCATAGTGATTAGGAACACTGACCAATTGACTACATTTTGCGATCCAAAGTGTCATCTTAGAAAAAGGAAACAAATGCTCCAGAAAAATGGTGTAGATAAAACTGGGAGGGTGCATCTCCTCAGCTGTTATGACTCACGCTTGGACTCCAGGACAGGATCTTAATCATCAAGCAAAAGCTGAAATCCAGGACTAGGGCATCTTCACCTAAAGCATCAAAGGCAGGGCATGTAGGAAAAAGGATTGTTTCCACTGAAATGTTTAAGTATGGTAGAAAAGTGAAATTTAACTTCTAATCAATGTCTCTTTCTCCAGAAGGACCCTGGAAATGAATTCTCAATGAGCAAGAGAGCCAGTAATGATAGTAATTCTAAAGGCGGAGATAGGGTTTGGGAGTAATGGGACTATTCGCTGATATAATGATGTGATTCTAGTTAACCTCCTATCCCTCCATAGAATATACATACATACACACACACACACACACACATTAGACACACGTACAGAAATATATGTGTGTATATGTGTGTATGTATGTATATGTAAAATGACAATCCCAGATTCCTTTGGAGGTGGAAAGTGGTACAAGAGGGAGAAGCATCAGAGAGCAATTGCAATGACCTGGATGGATGTATGGACGAGAAGCTTTCACATGGTCTGGTGCACCTGCCAATAGATGATGTGAGTTAAGTGGGCTAACACATTAAGTGGCCTAGTCTCACACACAAACACACACGTAACATGCACACACATGCTTAAAACTCACTTATGGCTCTGAAAGATGTGGTGTTTTGTTTTGGTTTTTTCCATGCCTCACCCCTTTTTTTCCTCTGGGTTTTCCTGAAAAAAATAGTAGGACATTATCTCTAAAGTCAAGGTCCCTAATGTGAGGATCAGACGCAGCCTCTAATATTTGCTGT
This sequence comes from Pseudochirops corinnae, assembly GCA_028646515.1. NCBI lineage: Eukaryota > Metazoa > Chordata > Mammalia > Diprotodontia > Pseudocheiridae > Pseudochirops > Pseudochirops corinnae. Next base: position 544,044,228 of record CM053585.1, read on the forward strand.
CCGCCATAATTGACAAGTGGCCTTGTGCTCACACCTAAGATAAACACAGCAGGTTTCAAACTAGTATTAGGTGAGAAAACTCATTGGCTTAAGGGTGAGCACAATACATTTTGGGCAGGGGAGGGGAAAGGAGGAATAGGAATTCACTTACCATAAAGCAAGCAGAATGAAAAACTGCACCACAGAAACAAAACAAAACAAAACAAAACAAAGAGAAAAACCCTACCCAACCCAAGCAAGTCTGCTTTTTGACAATCAGTTTGGCCCAGCTTCTGATTCATGGCTAGTTCTAAAGGCCAGCTTAATTGCTCCTAACACCTACTTAGATCCCTGGAGCTTGGAGTGGCCAATGAAATTAGACTTTCTTGGGCTATGTGGAATCTGGCATTTTATCTCAGTGGGGTTGAATAATGTTATTCCAATGAAAGTTCTACAGAAAATTAATTACTTCTATTATCCAAATTTCGATTGGTTCATCACCTTCTTGAGGGACACTGACATTAATGGATTTTTATCCCTGAAAAAAAAAAGGAAAAGAAAATGTAATGGTTGTTGGCAGCAGCAGGACTGACAGATTGTCTCTCTGATTTATAGTGATGGATAGAACGGTTGTGGGGTAATGCCCTATCACCACTGCTGCTCAGTGATTTCCATCTTCATTTGACTTTGTTCTATCAAGGGCACATAAAGCAAGTAGATACAAGAGTGGCTTAAACCTGAATACAATGAAAGGAAAACCTGGGTTCGAGTCTTGCCTTTAATACACATATAACCATTGGCAGTCACACAAATTGCTTGGTTTCCTCAGGTAGCTCTCTCAGATTCTAAGTAGCGGAAGTGCTACGGGTCTGAATTAAACAACAAATACAAGTGAAGAAGAGGTAAAGCACTTTGTCTCAGTTTGCAATACTGGGGCAATTGGCGTGGGATGGGGGGGAAGAGCCAAAGTCACCTTGATTAGTTTGTGGAGTCGAAAAGTTTGGAGTTGGGAGAATGATTTTTGCTGGTTAAGCTATCTACATGATGGTGCTCTGGTGTCTGGAAAGCTCTGTATATTTGAGTTCAAAGCATGAGGGTTTGGGGTTCAATCCAGTTCTGCTCCTACTACCTATGTGACTGAAGGCAAATCCTGCTACCTAACTGGCCTCAGTTTCCTCACTCATAAAATGATATATTGTTAAATGAGATTATGTTTAAAGTCTTTTCTGGCTCAAAATCTACAATCCTTTCTACTAAAAAATTAAAAGGAATAGAATTGTCACTTATGAAGTAAGACTCGCTGGGACCTCAGTTAGTTAACCTAGTTTTCAAATATGACTTGGAAAAACTTAGCAATGTGTTCTTCTGGAGATAGAAAGAGCAGCTTCCCTTGATGTAGGACAAAAACCTCCTTCCAGGGAACATCCCATTTTCTGATGGTCACCAGCTTCAGCAGGGCCCACTCTTGGGGAAAAGAAAAGAACAGAGGCACTACAGGATTTCCGTGGGGGCCATGTTCCCCTTCTGCTCCAGCCCACTTTTGCCAGCATGTAGCCTTGGGCAAAGCCAGATGCTAAAGGAGAAAACAATTGTTCCCACCCATATAAAAGTGCACTGGACATGTCTCCATGGATGTCTGCCATTCTCTGTGGGTGGGAGAATGAATCCCACTTCATGCTCAAGGCAATGAGTCAGTACCTTTCATCCAAGGATCGCTGAAATAACAAAGCATGCTGAAACATTTTAATGAAGCCATTATTTTTTAAAAATAACTACTTAAAGCTCTTATTTAATCAGATTATATGAAAATTTAGTTATAGTTCTTGTAACACTGAGACCCCTCATTAGGATTAATTGAAATATGCAAGATTTCAAGTTTCCGTGTTTGCAAAAGAAACCATTCAAACAAATGCCTTGCTTGGATGACTCCTTTATGGAAACCAGAGAGGGCCATGGCTAGGTAATGTGGACATGGTTACTGTGCTTGTCGACCTAGCAATTCACTTGATGATGTCTGAGCAATGACAGACTTTACAGCCAAATCCCTTAGGCATTTTTCTCCAAATCACTTTAGGTTTCATTAAAACCTCACTTCAATTTTAATATGTTCAACACATCACAGAGTATTGTATTAATAATTGACAATCCAAAGTCTACACAGACACATGTTTGTATGTGTGCATGCATGTGTCCTCTTTACCGCAGAGTAAATGATACTGAACCATTCTCCAGTTCCCAAATACAAGCAGCAGAATTATAGTCCCATGGTATTGCACCATCTAGGTGTTCTTAGATTGTTTCTGATTATCAATGACTTATACCAAATGTGACTAGATGGACAGACAGACAGATAGATAGATAGATGATAGAAAATGTTGTTTGTCCTTCATTTTCAAAGAGGACCAATGGCATCAGGGGTTGATAATCTTGACTTGTGCATGAATTGGAGTTAAGTAAGACAGAGTTACACAAAGTTGTCAGCCTCATTCTCTCTTCCTGGGTCATCAAAGTACAGTAAAAAGACAAAAGTGAAGACAACTGGCAATGGCCTGGGATGCAATGGATGACCTTGGCATCTTTGATGTTTGACCAAGCTCTAAGTGCTGCACAGCACCTGCTTTAGCCACATGCATGGCCATTGGAGCAAATTGTTACCATCTGCCCATTCTGCTGGGAGAAGTCTTTGCAGGATTGGGGTGGACATTCCCCTACCTGGCCTATAGGTCGGAGACCTATTGGTTAGCCCAACTTGGTTTAGACTGTCTCCTGAGAGGGTATACCAGAGTGTGGCAACTGTATCCTCCTGCTTCTTAGAGTCACAGGTGAGAGCTGGGTGGTAGACAGACACCAAAAGCAAATGATCAGCCCTGAAAAGGGTGATAGATGTGTGTGTGTGTGTGTGTGTGTGTGTGTGTGTGTGTGTGTGTGTGTGTGTGAGAGAGAGAGAGAGAGAGAGAGAGAGAGAGAGAGAGAGAGAGAGAGATGGTTAGATATGAACCTGCTAAGCAGTGAAGTACATGGAGTACTAGACTTGAAGTCAGGAAGACCTGAGTTTGAATCTTGAATTAGTAACTAGCCATGTGTACCTGCACTAGTCCTTAACTCACACACTTTCGGTGTCTTCATCTGTAAAATGAGGCAATAATGGCATCACCGTAACAGCGTTGTTGTGAGGATCAAATGAGATAACACATATGAAGTGCCTTGCAAACCTTGCAGAGGTCAGCAAACTGTTTGTAATCCAGTGAGCTAAACAGATTTTTTACAGTTTTAAATGCAATAAAAATAAAATGTTAGCTCTCTCTGTCCCTCTCTTTCTCTCTCTCTCTCTCTCTTTCTCTCTCTCTCTCTCTCTCTCTCTCTCTCCCTCTCCTCCCCTCTCTCTCTGTCTCTATCTCCCTCTGTCTTTCTTTCTCTCTGTTTTTCTCTCTTCCTGTATTTGTTTCTCTGTTTCTCTTTGTCTTTTTATCTCTGTCTTTCTCCATTTCTCTCTATTTCTGTATATATGTCTTTCAGTGCCTCTCTCTGTCTTTGTTACTCTCAACAAAGTATGTATAAATATGCATCAACAGACAAGAGTATCTACATAAGGAGTTCCTACAGAGATGACATCACAGATGGTATATATACAACTATTGGACTATACTCATGATTTCACTGGTGTGGCAAATTCCTTCTATCAATGCAGATTTGTACCAGCTCAGCAATTTACAGCCATTGAGGGATGCCTGCATCAATGAGTGGTTACTTGACTTTCTTGGGATCACAAACCAGAATAGGTCAAGGATGAAGTTTCAACTTAGGCCTTCCAGATTAGAGGGCTGTCTCTCTACTCAGGATATCGTTCTCTTCTCCAACCTCAACCTCTCTCCACAGACGCTCTTCAGTCATTCAGTCATGTCTGACTCTTTGTGACCCCATGACCCACAGCGCACCAGGCCCTTCTATCCTCTACTATCTCTTGAAGCCTGTCCAATTCATGTTCACTGTTTCTGTGACAATATTTATCCATCCCATTTTCTGTCATACCTTTTTCACTTTGCCTTCAATCTTTCTTAACATCAGGGTCTTTTCTAATGAGTTCTGTTTTCTCATAATGTGGTCAAAGTATTTAACCATGAATCCTGAAAGTCAGAAAGTTGCCAAATCTTAGAGAGAAAGACATGAGCTATAACTCAACAGCAGCAATTATGCACCCATGGTGTTGCAGACATGATTAATGAGTTAAAGATACAAAGATAAAAACAAATCCTTAAAGGACTGTGGCTTTTGTCTCTATTTCTCTAATGCCTTAAATAGGATCTGCCACTCAATTAAAACTATTGAATTAATACCATATAATTTCAGGAGAGAACACCAGAAAGGAGAAATGGAGAAAGGAAAAGGAACAGAAAATGGTGTCCCTTGTCTGTTGGACTACTGACCTGCCAATGAACTGAAAATGTTCAGAAAGAAGAATTTTGGAAAAGGGCCACAGGGCTTTACACTTGAACTGGGAAAAGAATCTCAGATAGAATTGAGATTTGGAATCATGGAGAAACATGGGTGTTTCTAAGCTTAGGCTCACAGCAAGGAAGATTGTACAGTCCTGTTCTTTCTAATAGGATTTAGAAATGTTAGTCTATAGTGATGTAGCAGAAATGCCAACCTCACCAAAGAAGATGAGATTGGTCATTACAAGAATTCAGTGAATTTACTTCAGATCAACTAACCAGGACTGAGATGATTGAACAGTAGTGAACTGGATCTTGGAAGAGTTTAAAGAACTGCCCAGTGGAAAAGACCTTGAGAACAGTGAGAAAGCATAGTCTAAGATCCAAGAGTATTAATCAAAAGACCCTCCATGAGTGGCATTCACATGAACTCAACCATCAGTGTATTGACAAAGAAACATTTAGGCATATTAATAATAGGGATTTCTTTATTAAAACTGAGTATGATAGCAATTGAGGATCAGGTATTTAACCTAGAAATTTTAGAAAGGTCATACATATTTAAGAAAATGACAAACTTTTCAGAGTATTACTGTATACTGTAAAAATTCAGCACCTACCAGGTTCCTAGAGAGCTATTATCATGTTGACAGAATTACATATTAGGCCATCTCTGTCCTTCCTAAACTAGCAGACAACAAAGCCCCAGATTATAAATACACATTCTTAAGCAACCTTGAGAAATCAGTAAATAGAGTGTGCTAAAAATGGAGCATGATCTTAGATGATTTGCCCATAAGTGCCCATGGTTACTAAAAAATAAATAAATAAGAACAACATTTTAAATAGATCTATGGTGTGCTTCTAATGTCCTATCTACATGGAATGAAAAGTTTTCAACATACAGAAACATGGCTCAAGAAATCAGTGCTAGGTAAGGATCAGGATGAAATCTATAAGATCCCTATTGGCAGGTCTTGAAATCAGAGCTTTCCTGAATATGCTTTCCAATATAATTCTATTATTATAATTCTATTATTCAGTCACATAAAGTAGTTGTTTTGAATCCCCCTGTGTGATCATTTATAGAATTATAAAATAATAATAGATAGGGAGCAACTTATCTGTGGATAGTTTGTCTCTGAATTACATCTAAAAAAAGATGAGAATATAATAATAATGTGAATAGCAACAAATGATGTTTAGATAGGATTTTACATTTTGCAGGGCACTTACAGACATTGCTTGATTTGACCCTCACAACAGCCCTCTGAGATATTTGTCACAGAACTTAATTTTCTCTTTTTTTGCAGATCAAAAAATGGGGGCTCAGAGTTAAGTGATTTGTCCATGGCAAAGCAGCTCATGGAGAGGACTGAATCACAGAACTTCCTGATTCCTCCAGTTCTAATTTTATCCATTATAGTACACCAACTCTTACTTTGTCAGGCTACTATTCATACAGAAAATATTCATGTTCACTTCTGTAGTAGGTGAAAGATTAAATGATTGATGAAACAAAGATTAGAGCTTTGAAGCATATCACTCTATTAAGCAATGTGTGATGGTTGCATAGTAAATTGGGACCAGGTCTCCTCAACTTTGGCATCAGACCCTGAATACAGGAGAAGACAGAACATTTCTTAAAGACCTACTATGTTTAAGGCAACATTGCATGTTAATGGAATTTACAGCCAATGAAGAAACAGTTCTAGTCTTCCAGAAGCTTACATTCTATTGAGGGGATACCAAGAAGTGATTGCTCATACATAAGTAAATTTATAAAGCACAGATCATATCCAGAGTCAGTGCATGTAAGTGGGGAGCTAGGTAAGTCAGATGAGCACTACCAGTAAATGAGGCTTTCAGGAAATCCTTCCTGAAGGAGACAACGTTTAAGATGAAAGGTGAAAAGAGATAGGGATTGTAAGAGGCCAAAATGAAGAGGGAGTTCATTCCATCCTTGGCATTGGGGGGGGGCACCATGTGCAAAGGCAAGAAGAGGTATCACTCTGGGGAGTAGCAAAGAGGTCATATTAGCTGGAACTGAAAATGTGATAGAGGGTAACTTCTGATAGTCTAGAAAGATAGACTGGAGTCACATTTTTAAATAACAGAGGGATTCATTTCTATTCCATTATTAAGGTAATAGAGAGCCAATGAAGCTTCTTTAGGAAGGGAGTAACATGATAAGAACTTTGCTTTAGCACAATGATGCTGGCAGCTGTGCAAGAAGATGGATGGGGGCAGGGCTGGAAGCAGAAGACCAATTAAGAGACTGTTGCAATAGTCCATATGAGAGCTTTAGGACCTGACTTAGGGGAGCAGCTAGTTTCAGTGCAAAGGAGAGAGATGCTGGAGACATTTTCGGGATGGAATTGCTACGAATTGGCAACTGATTGAGTCTGGTAATGCATGGAGAGGCAACGCTTGAGCATGACTCCAGTCTTGCATATCTGGGGGACTTGGAGGTAGATGGCAGAAAGGTCTTCAACATGTCCAGAGAAAGATAACTAATCCAGTTTAAGCATCACCAAGAGAAGTCAAGAATCCAATTAAGATTTAAAAAAGAAAAGAAAAATCCCCCTAAACAAAATAAAAATCCCCACAGATCCCCAAGAAGGCAAATGGTAGATACAGGAGAAACTAGCAGCTACTAAAAATGAGAATTCCAAGGTCTTGTGGTTATGGGACAAATAAAGCAATCCTTCCATTGTTTGTTACTTTTAAAAATAAGACAATGAGAGGGAAGTGAGTTTGGGTGACTTGGTGCCTTCTGAAGCAGTTAGGAAACCTATGGAATTTATAAGTTGGAAAATGCCTCAACCACTAATAAAGGTCTAGGAGTCACATCGCATAAGCACAAAACCAAAGGAATTCTAAGCACTGTAGGAGGGTTAGGTTGAATTCAAAGGCTGAGAAAGGTTTTTCTTTTTTGTCTGACATTCCAGCCTCACCTTGATACACTGTACTCTGGATAGCTTTAATTTTACTGAAGCACCCCAAAAATAAAGGCAAAGAAGGAGAATGGCAGCAGCCCATGGTGCTTTCCTTGAATTATTCAAAAATAGAATCAGCAGGCCCAGGCCTCTTTTCACTTAAGACTCCTAATCCTAGTGGAAGACTCCCCAAGTTCTAACAGAGGAAACATTGCTACTGACAACTTTCAAAACTTTTGATGCAAGAATACTAGGTCGCCATGAGGCAGAGAGAATCATACCTTTACTTCTCAGAGGACCTTCCATATTTCCATTGGTATTCACCTGCCTTAGGGAGGCAGCCTGGAAAAGCGTACTCACATCCTACCTGTTCTTGTTACCTGAACAATATCAGATAATTTACTTCATCTCCTGAGGCCTCATTTTCCTCATCTGTCAAATGAATGGGTTGGATTAGAAGATCTCTGAGGGTCCTTTAATTTCTAGATCTATGAATTCTATGATCCAATGATCTCAATCTCAAAGGGAAAATTTGGCAAAGTTGAAAAGGTGCTAGTTTTGTACTCATGAGACCTGGCTTCAAATTTCAGTTTTATTAGTTACCACCTGGAGGACTTTGGACAAGTCACTGCCCTTCTGTGGTCCTCAGTTCCCTTATCTGTAAAAAGAGAAATTTGGACTACATGACATTTGAAATCACTTGAAGCTTCAAGTCAAGGATCCTATGTATTTAAAGTTTACAAAGTGATTTGCATGGATTACTCCTGTGTGTATTGGAGCCTTTTGACCGTGTAAAGGGCAGTTATTATCTCCATGCTACTAATTAAGAAATGGAATGCCAGTGAAGTTCAATGAATTGCCCATGGTCACATGGCTAAATGGTACTAGAAGTTGGATTCAAACCCAGCTCCTTCTGGGTCTAAGTTCAGGTTTTCATCATAAAGCATCTTTCTTATGATGATAAACTACTGCAAAGAGCCACACTCTACCTGCCAAGCTTCTTCCCTTTTTCTCAGCACAGACCTTGTTTGTTCATCATTCTGGCACTTGGGCAAATAAACCTTCTAAGTCTGTCAAAAGCCTCTTCCTAGGCTTCCTGCTCCCGGGTGAGCAAAGACCAGGAGAGACACCACTAGAGGGCGTCTGGCAGAGCAGATGGAAGATGGAAAAGAAACTAACTTCTCAGTTTCCATCTTGGTGTTGGCTTTCTAACCATTTGCTAGGAAGCTGGGAGCACCCAGACATTATTGTGGACTCCATATGTAATGATGATCCCTCCATTCAGCGACAGCAAAGAAAGAAAAAGTTAGACAAGGTCAGTAGGAGACAAAGCAGAAAAGGGAAGGGGAAGCGGGATTTAGTCCAGTCCAGGCCTTTTGGCTAAAGCCATGTCGAATCATAGAGCCATTTTAGGGTAGCATCCCCTCCTATTCCATGCCATGGAATCCAATGATCATTTAGTAAATGCCCAAGAACTGGACCGAGCCACTTGGGAAAACAAAGACCAATGACAAACGATCACGACTTTCATGGTGCTGATGTTCCAACAGTGGAAACGATCCGTGCACAGATGTGTCAACATAAAATATAGACAACGTGGGACATAATTGTGAACTGGAAAAAAAAACAGACCTTCATTTAATTTAATTTACTGAATCTTAAACCAAACTGAAATGAAGAAAAGCACTTTACAGGAATAAAACCATGCAACGATGAACCTGTGGGGAGATTGGCTTAAAATAGACTGTGCGTGGTATCTTCTCTGTTGCTTTTTAAAGGAGTTTGTCATTTTTATCAGAAATAATTGTTAAACATCATTAACAGAACATTTCTCCTAATCACCTACCACTTTCCAATCCAACATTTACTCTATCTTTTTTCCTTGTCACTAATACATTTATTCCACAATAGTCTTCTAAATAAATAAATAATGGTTCCCCCTCTCACCCTGGGCATTCCCTGACAACAGTTCAGCCAAACCACTACAAAACAAGATTTCTAACAAGAGAGCTCACCATATTGGTAACTGACCCATAATGGACCCATTCTTAAAAGAAAGAAAGAAAGAACACTATCTTAAACTTTAATATGGTTTTGTGACTGTATTGTTCCTTGACTTGAACTTGAATCTTGTTGAGCAAAACATGATTTTATCTTTGCAAGTATTATTTAAATATAATTTTTGCCAATTTTTTTTAATTTTTAGACCCCATTCGTTTTTAAATATATCCTAGCTTTTCTCCTTTCAATCCCTTAAGATAAAATTAAATGGAAAAGAGAATAACCACCACCACCACCACAACAGAAAGCAATTTGGTCAGAGTAGCCAACACATGAATCATTTTTGGCAGTAAGTAGCATTCCACACCTTCATTCTCCCACCTCAACCACAAAGGAAAGGAGATTCAGATATTTGGTCTGTTTTCTAGGATTGAACTTGACCATCATAATAATTTTACTAACATTTATTTTCTTTCCCTTTTCTTTTTGGTTCTTTTGGCTTATATCACCATACACATTTGTAGAGCTCATGTTCTTGGTTCTCTTTCCTTCATTTTATATCAGTTTGTAGAAGTTTTCCTAAGCATCTCTGATTTTTCCTTCTTTTTGTTTCCTATAGCACAGTAATGCACAATTACTATCCCAGCCTATAGGTTATTTAGCAGTTCTCCCAGTGATGGGCATTTACTTTGTTTTCAGTTCTTTCTTGCTACCATAAGGCATGTGCTCTCACTCAAAGTTAAGCAAAATTGTCAAGGATCTCACAGCATTTTAGACAATGGAAAAGTTCTTTGGATTCAAAGACAGGGAACCTTTGAGCACTGACTTGTATTTACTTTGCTAAAAAATTGCTTGAAACAATAGATATATAAGAACATTAGTAGTTCATGAACACAAGGGTTTTTTTTTTTTTTATTTCCCCTCACTCTACTAAAATCCATTTAAAAATTATAGCGATGCATCCTGAGGTCCAATGATTCCTTTGAGTAGTGTTCATCCTTTACCAAGAAGGAGTGTCACGCCTCTCCCTCTTAGTCGGTGGTCTTCCAAAGCTGATGTGGCTTGTGAACTATCTACTCAGTCAGTCTATGAGTCAACAAAAATCTATTAAATGCCTATTATGTGCTAGTCTTTGTGCTAGGTCCTGGGGACATAAAGATAGGGAAAAAAACAAAAACAAAAAACCAGCTCCTTCCCTCAAAGAATTCACAGTCTAATGGGGGAGACAACATGCAAACAACTATGTACAAGTAGCATATAGACAGGACTAACTAAATAATTTCAGAGGGGAAACTAAATATAAGGAGGACTGGGAAATCTTTTCCATAGGAGACTGTACTTCAGCTGGGACTTGGGGAAGTCAGGAAATTCAGGAGACTGAGAAGAAAAGAGTAAGAGAGTTCCAAGTATGAAGGATCCCTTGAGAAAATGCTTGGAACCAGGAGATAGTGTTTCTTGTGAAAATAACAACAAGGAGCCCAATGTCCCTTAGTCTCAGAGGATGGAGAAAGTGCAAGGATATTAGAAAAACAGGAGGAAGCAAGCCTACAATGAACTTTAAAAGCCAACAGAGGATTTTATATTTGACTCTGGAAATGATAGGGAGATACTGGAGTTCATTAAAGAAAGATGTGACATGGTCAGACCTGCTTCAGGAAGATTAACCTAACAGCTGAGTGTAGGATAAATTGGAGTGGAGAGAGACTTGAGGACAGAGATTAATCAACAGCCTTGGGCAATAGTTCAGGTCTGAGATAACAAGGACCTGTACCAGGGTGGTAGCTATATCATAAGAAAGAAGGAGGCATATATGAAAATGACACCAAGGTTGTCAGCCTGGATGACTGGGAGGATGTCCATGCCCTCAGCAGTAACAGGGAGTTTTGGAAGTCAAAGTTTTGGGGAGAAACATGTTAAATTTGGGCTTGGATATGTAGATTTTAAGATGTCTACCAGACTTCCAGTATGAGACATTTAAAAAGCAGTTGGAAAAGTGGGACTGGAGGTCAGGAGAGAGGTTAGGGACAAATGGATTGGAGAATCACCTGCATCGAGAAAATAATCGAATCTATGGGATCACCAAGTGAGATAGTACGGAGGAAGAAGAGACGACAAGCCAAACAGGCCTGGTTGTGTAGCTCTAGGCAAAGAGCTATGCTGGTCCGTCATTAAACTTCTAGTCAAAGTGTTCACAGTTCGGTAAGACCAACTGGAGTTTGAGCTCAGGGTACACCATTTTGAAGACCCCAGGGTCACCTCAATGCTTCTTTTGGGCCCTGGGACAACTTTAGTGAAGAGTTCATCTACACTAAGCACTGAATAGTAAAGTGAAATAGCTTAAATTTATTTTGTATTGCATAGTTTTTCTTTCTGACTGTTATTTGCATATAAAAGAAGCTAATAACCTTGAATTAAAACAATAGGAAATAAATTAATTCAAAGACCAAATTCCAGGTTATAGGGCACACCCCCTCTAATATACGCTACTAATTTTTAACTTGTGAATGTGAAAATGGTAAGGGAATGTATGAGAGGGACAATTCTCTCATGCCTCAGACTTGTCTCTTTTTCCACTTTCCTTTTCCTCAACAAAACTCAATTATTACATAACACGGCCAGGAAGGCAATCTGACCAATTTATCTGCACTAACATGCTAGTGGATAATAATAAATGAAGGTCTTAGTTCTCCTGCGGGTATTTTCCTTTCAATAGCAAATTCCCAAAGATATCATATCTTAACTTAAAAGGAATGAATTCATAATAGTAGAATTTCAGGCACCAGAGAAATTTAGTGACCGAGAGTAACAGCTGGGTGGTATAGTGGATAGAGCACCTAGCCTTCCTCAGTTCAAATCCGGCCTCAGACACTTAATTAGCTGTGTGACCCTGAGCAAGTCACTTGCCCCTTTTTTCCTCTGTTTCCTCATCTGTAAATGAGCTGGAGAAGCTAATGGCAACCCACTGTAGTATCCCTGCCAAGAAAACTTCAAATGGGGTCAGGAAGAGTCAGACATGACTGAAGAACAATGAATGGACTTGAGCATTAGATCTTTACTGTTACATCTTAGCTGCAGGATCCTGGACAGATCACTTAATATTCTGAACTTCTGTTTCCTTATCTGTCAAATGGCCCACTAATGCTCATAGTATCTGCCTTTCTGGCTTGTTAGGAGACCCAAATGAGAAGATGTAGCAAACTTTAAATCTAGCACTATTTTTTCTTCCCCTGAGATCAGATTCCTGGTGTGATCCCTGAAGAAATGCAAGACAAGCTTGTGCTTCCTCTATCTCCTCAGAGGTGGCCAGATTCTCCAGGCAGATTCCTATAGACTTGACCAAAGATAAGATTCACATAGGGACAGAGAGAGAGAGAAAGTGAGTTAGCGTCTATCTCCTGATAGACTCCTACTCCTTCCATTCCAACAAATGGAAATCATCTATACAGCACAACCTCTGAAGGTCCCGGCTCTCAGACCTAGCCCCAAAGGTAGCCACCGTTTTTAAACAGCTATGAAATAACCTTGGAAGAATTCTCTGCTGAGGTGTTTGGTGGTCTGCCTTTTGGCTGACATCTCCATTTTAAGCTGGAGACTCCTTGCAAATTTCAGCCTGTTGTTTTCTGAGATACTTTATGAAAATGATTTTTCCAAAAAAAAAAGTTTTTTTTTTATTTTTATCCTGAAGATAGAGTGTCAGGCCCTAAAAATATCCAGCCATTGTTAACTGACTAATTCCCAGGCCACATCAGCTTTCCTTGCAATGACAGGTAGGCCTGGACTTCTCCTCCTTGGAAAGCATTCCCTCCCTGCATCTACCATTACAAAGGCCCTGATCCCAAACATTATTTATGCCTGAGAATCAGGGATCTGGATGGAGGCCATGTTTCACAAGAAGCACAGGTCATGGAGCCTCTGGTCCAATAGTGTCTAAATAAAGAGATGAAAAAGAGTCAGTCAGAGTGAAGTTTGACTAGTGTGATACTAAACAAAGGTCTCATTGATTTCACTTGCCTTCTCCTCCTAGAATTCACTGATCTTGTGGCATTTTTCAATTTGGGTTTAGAAATTTCAGAGTTTTTTTTCCCTTTCATTTAAAAATAGAATCTTTCTGTTCAGGTAGATATTCCTCCTAATAGAATGTAGGCTCGCTGAGGTCAAGGACAGTTTTGCGCAATACCTGGCACAAAGCAAGCACTTTACAAATGTTTTTGGTTGAATCAAATTTAATTCTTTTGGATGGGAGTTGGGGAAATGAGTGCAGGCCATTGGTCAAAGGGTCAGAGGCTATTTAACTGAGACTTTGTTAAGACTGTGGAGTGTGGTTGACTACTGGAATTGAAGCACAAAATTTCAGCTGTGCAGTTGTCCTGGGCAGGTCAGTGACACAGTGATAGAGCCTGAATTCAGGAAGAACTGAATTCAAATCCAGCTTCAGACACTTCCTAGCTGCGTGACCCTGATGACTTTATTTAGCTTCTGTCTACATCAGTCTCCTCAGCCGCAACAGGAGGGTAGTAATAATACCTGTCTCCCAGTGCTGTTGTGAGGATCCATTGAGATAATGTTTGTAAAGTTCTTGGCACAAGCCTGGCACATGGTAGGAGCTCATGGCTATGTCCTTCCTAGTTCTCCCAGTACTACTTTCACCACTCTTCGTTTAGATTATATCCAAATAAACGGGCTCCCGGTAGCTGATGTTTCTATCTCTTTTATAGCTAAAAACAAGGTACATTTTGAAAATCAAATCATGCTGTATTGATGGTTCCTAATGAGAATGACATCCCATGATTCTGGAGAAGTGCCATGGCCTCATTCCAGAATGGCTTATATCCAGTTTCAATCTTGTTTTTATTTCCAACAGGTAAATGAGTCCAGACTCATTTTGAGAATGGGATCGACAGGAACTAAGAATAAGAAGAACCAACGGAAGTCTACAACTTCTGCCCTAGTGAGAAAGAGACCAGTGTGGTCTCCCTCTTGAACATCACGTTTTCTCCCTCCAAACTTGCCCATCACGTCCTCGAAATCTAGCACAATTTACTTCGTGTACATTACCTTGGTTACAAAGCTTTTGCAAAGGATGCAAAATGAGAGGCCAAAGAATGAACCCACGTCCTCTGAGGGGTCCCCTTCTGGAAGCTGAAAGGCAAACGAGGAGAGAAAAAAACAGCCCAAATGAGCAGTTGGTAAAGCAATCAAGCTCTTGCTCTGGAGCGAGGAGCCAATATGTGCAGTGACCTTAGGCCTTCTACTTTGATTTCTTCGCAGACTTGGAAAGGGACTTAACAAGGTGGCACTCATTGGGCTTCCAGAGCAGTTGCAGTCAATTTATTGTCTGGGTTGTTAAGGATGTTAATTAGATTAGGAATTTGCTGAGGCCCTTGGCAGACTTGCCGGGGAAGAGTGTGTATGCTTTGAAATTTGGTTTTGTGGTACAAAAACACAGGAAAGAAGAAATCCTACACTCAAGGAAATTGTAGGGTCCCATCGAATTCCATAAAATTGTAAGAATTCCAATAATAACAGTTCCCAGTGAGCCAAAAAAGTACCAGACCTGTTTGAAGAATTCTTCACTGCCAATCCTTCCTGCCTTGTTTGACGTATTAGTGACAAGGAGGGGATGGCGTCCGGAGATGGGGCGTTTCCATGGGCTGGGCTCAGACACCTGGCCTCTCATCAGGGAGCCGATGCTGAGCACAATGGGCAAACAAATCCAGGAGAAATGGCCTTTTCAGCCTGAGAAATGAGAGACTATTTTCTTGTCATTTGAATGCCTGGATATGGAGCTGGGGGCATAGTACTTAATGAGGTTATTAGATCCTTTTCCTTGAACATAATTCCCTCACTAAAGTCCATTCCAGAAATATGTTTTCCCTCCAATTAAGTTGAGGAAAAAAATAGAAAACAGGTCATTAACACTCACCCTTACTTCCCCCCCAAAACATGGAAACTTTCCTGAAAATGAAACTGATGAGAGAGGAGGGAAACAAGTCAATTAGCATTTTGTGCTTAGCAAGGAGAAGACTGAAATCACTGGACAACCCAACCACCAGAAATGACCCTGCCTCAAAAGAGGGCTGTCATGGTTCCCAGGAAGGCTCTCTTCTTAAGTAAAAGGTGTAAAAGTTCCATTTACATGTTTAATGGAGTACTCTAACATTCTGCATATCTACCTAGGATCAAGCTTAAATGCTAAATGGTATAAATAAAGGGGAAAGTCCTGATGAGGTCAGCCTTCAGGTGAAAAAATGCTGAGTCTGATTTTCTTCAGAGAAGTGTCCACTGCTGGCCAGTAGTAGGGACAGTATAAGTTGGAGCCAAGATTTTGGTAGGGATCGAGCTACCTAGATGACCTGTTAGGTTGTCTTCAACTCTTGGACTCAAGGATTTTATGATTTTATTGACATCTTTAACTGTTTGCTCCATCAAATTCCCATAGGATGAAGTTTCTTCATCCTTTGGTATTCTGCTAAAACCTATGAAACCCTTCTCATAATAATGTTTTTAAAATAATGAAATAAAATAAATGAGATCACAGTCAAAATCAAATTATACTGAAATAAGTTATCAAAATAAAAAAACACAAGTTCATGAACCCCAAGTTAAAAATTCCTCTTATAAGAAAGATTCAAAAAGGACACCCCTCTATTTAAAAAATACCAACCAACAAAACTATTGAAAGGAAAGGCCAGGTTGAGAAGATTTTGCATAGGGTGATGGTATTTGAGAATAGAATGCCTCAAGCATCTCAGGATTCTCTTTGTGGCATATAGAGTGAAAGCAATGGTATGTTGGGTTGGGACCATTTTATAGAAGATACCTTCATTTATTGAACCCAGGATCCTCTTTAGTAGAGATAGAGCCCCAGGATTCAGATTTCAAAGAAGTTTTGAGCACTGACTAGAGCTGAGTATATCTAAATTCTCTGCATTTGTGTCTGTTTTGAGAAAGTTGGAGTCCATTGTAGATATCCGCAATGGGGAGAACATCTTTAAAATAGTTCATTGTGGCCTTTGGGTGCCAAGATGGCAAAATGAAGAAGGAACCCTCTGAAGCCCTCCGAAATTCCTTTCCAATCAACTGGAAAACCACCTCATAATTGATCTAGGAGGCAGGAAGTAGCTTACCAGCCCAGTAGGAAATGTCTGTGTATCTGGGGCGGGAGGGGAGCAGGGTCCAAGACCAACAGCAGCAGATTTGCTTTAGACAAATAGATTTTTCCCTATCATAACCTTGTATGATAACCATGTAATTGATATGCTTGAGAGGCAAAGTCATAACTTTGCATGGGATGGATTCAACTGATGAAGGGGTTCACAGGTCCAGAAGGGAAAGGAAGGGAAGCCCAGAGGGAAGCTTAAGGATCATTGTATTATTGATGAGGCCAGTAAGTAAAGGTAGCTTGTGCTCCACCAAGTTTTAAGGGGACAGTTATAGAAACTGTCAGAAAACTGAGAAATGAGGCATGTGGATGTCATTCATCCTGGAGAAGGAGCACATGAGTGTGCCCTCCAAGAGAAGAAGCCTGCAGTATCCTGAGGCAAATTCTCTTTGGTGCTGGGGTAGCTATAACTCTACCAAGATGTCAAGAATTTGTAGGTTCATGTCCTGCTACAGCCAAATACAGGGCTGTATAATACTGGATAAATTTTTAACTTCTCAGTGCCCCCAGGCTCTCTAGGACTGCATATTAGAAAAGAATTGATCATTTTAATTTGTAGAGAGATTCATACAGATATGCATATGTGTGTATATGTGTGTATATGTGTGTGTGTGTGTGTGTGTGTGAATAAAGATTTCAAAAAGACAAAGTGCTGATTTATCTTATCCAAAATGTAGTTGCCATCTTGAGGAGGCCCACTGGGCCATTTATGAGGCCTTGAATGGACAAGTTTTAAAAGGAAGCAGAATGATTTAGGGAAAGAAGATACTGGATTTGTAGTCAAGGGGGCTGATTTCAGATCTTCTCTCTGGTGCTATCAGTGTGACATTAAGCAAGTTGCTTAACCTCAGTTTACTCATCTGTACAATGGGAGGGTTAGCTTTGGGCACCTCTTCCAGCCCTAGATCTAGGATTCTATGAAAAACAGAAGGGGAACATTCCTTAGCATCTTTCCAAGTTTTTCAGGGTAAAAAGAATGCTTATCACAGCACATCGTCAACTTATTCATCATTATTGTTACTCATTTGTTCCTACAATGAAAAAGAAGAAACAATATCTTGATCTCTTACACTAGGAAGATTATGTATTCAGAGGAAGTCCTGCAAGTCTATTGGACCCAAAACCCCAATTAGGGCTGGGCCAACAATTTGCCTTCCTTCTCATGTTCAGAGTAACATTGGCAACATTCTCAAGGGTGGAGAAGCCCAATGGCTAAGCACTATGAGAGACAAGGCTTTCTTCTTTCTAAGGGGCTCCATAGTCCTGATAGATGCACACTTTGTACTTCCAAGCCCAGAAGATGAAGGTGAACAGAGACAGCCCAGAACCCTTCGTGTAATCTGCTCTCCATTCACTCTCTTTTCCTCCACTAAGAGGCAACTGTGGGTGATCTCTCCCTGGGCTTCCTCTCCCTTTTCCTACTCTTCCTTTCCAAGTGGGGAGTCATCTGGCTAACAATCACAGGCTTAAACCATCTGGTGTCAGAGCTGCACCCTGTATATTTCTCACCATTCAGCCCAGGCATGCAGGAAAAGATCTTGGAGCCCGCCAGGCCATTATGAAGCCCCTTATTTTCTGTTTTTCTGTTCAGCCATCTCAATCCCTTTTCCTCTTGAGTTCATTTTTTTCCCTCTCCTTCTTTCTAGAGCAAAAGTGTTAAATACTGATGACCTAATGTTTGGGTCACTTCCAAGGAATCATTTTAAAAGTTAATTTATTTGGTTACCCTAAAATGATTTCATGATCTCACAGTGTGTGCCAGCCATGGCTGGGTATTCAGTATTACAGAATTACCCTTAGGTAACCAGCTGTGTGTGTGTGTGTGTGTGTGTGTGTGTGTGTGTGTGTGTGTGTGTGTGTGTGTATCTTGGGATGTGCATAGGGGTCACAGGTAGGGGAAAAAGTCAAGAGGTCATCTAGGTGTGGGGCAACCTGTTGCATCTGGCTCACCCAAGTTATAACACTACCTGGCCTGTCTCTTATGGGACTTTTATCCAGCTACATGGAAACATTTTTTTTTCCATTTTGTTCACATAGCTTTCACAGCTCCTTAAACTACTCAAGTTACGATTCCACATCTAACCACACTGCTACCTGTGTGGCATGCACAGCCAAATCCTTTTCTCATCTCCTCCAGTTCATGTAGAATTCTGCACTCTATATTTGAAAATTGGTTCTAGAGATGTAATGTAATGATATAGAAAACCAGAATTTACAACCTGACAGGGCATTGATAGATGATATCCATAGTTGCTGAGGTGTAAGTCGGAGGGAAGGGGGAAGAATACCATTGGCGGAGGGAGTCACAGAATTGAGAAATTTCAGAATTAGAAGGAAGGTACCAAAGTGCCCTATAAAGTACAGACTAACTGTCTATATAATACGCAACAAGTAGACATCCAGCCTCTGCTTCAAGACCTCTAATGGAGAGGAATCCATTGCCTTTCATGGCAGCACATTCCAGATTAGAATATCTCTAATCTTTAAAAAGATATTCTAAAAAAAAAAAAAAAGATATTCTACTTGTAAAGCCAACATCTGTATCTTGGCAACATCTATCCATTTTTCTTAGTTCTTCCCTTTGGGACCAAAGTAAATCCAATTACTCTTCCACAGCTTTTCAAATACTTGAAGATGGCTGCTATTTTCCTCCTGAGCTTTCTCTTGTCCAGGCTGAACAGTTCTCTCCATCAAGCCTCATATGGTTTGAATTCAAGGACTTTTACATCCTGCTTGCTTCCTTGGGATCCTGGCTACCTGACCCAGGGATTTTTAAAAAAACTAATAATAAGTGTTAATCTCAGTGGACATATAGGACGCTGTTTAGAATCACAAAGTCCCTGAGTTTGAAGGGACTTCTGTGTGGTCCTCAGTATTTCATATCTATTTTTACAGACAATATGGTAACCGTAAGAATTGCATGTCTGTGTATATAGATATAGATATATAGATAGAGATATAGATATAGATATAGATAGATATAGATATGTGTGTGTGTGTGAGAGAGAGAGAGAGAGAGAGAGAAAGAGAAGAGAGACAGAGACAGAGACAGAGACAGAAAGAAACAGAGAGAGTACATGAGGAGTTTGAAACTCTTCAAGGCATTTTTGAAAAGATTCTTAATGTTGACTTTTTAAAAAACATTATTAGTGTCTCAGTCAAATTCTGTCCTTGAGACAAGGCACCCAGGCTTCCCATGGCTTTCATGGGAATATCACAGGTATCCAAATCCAAAAACAAAGCTAAACTTCTGGAAAGATATTCTCTGTTATCTTCTCTCAATTGGAAAATCCCAAGGAGATTTTCAGAGGGAAATCATGCTCCAAATTCAGGTGATCATGAAAGTGGATGGAGAAGACTTAGTGATGCATCTTTAAATCCCCAAGTAGGGCATGAGCAGCCATCATGCACAGGATGATGAGCAGCATATATGAGGAGAGTTTGGCTTCCCAGAATACAGTAGTTTGGGGGAATGGAAGACTTCATCCTTCCATGCATATAGGAACATTTCAGATGCCTTCTTTGCCAGCTCCCCCAAATCATGCTAAACATGACAGACTTCTTTCCTTGGCTTGAATATAAATGGTACACACAGTGCTTATAGGTGTAAGGAATAATAATAACTGGAATTCATATGTGATCCAAAGCTTTCCAAGCATTCTCCATACAGCATCTGTTTTAGGTCTCACAACAGCTTCTCATGTCCATTAGAAGGTGAGCTCCTTGAGGGCAGGGACTGGTTTAACTTTTCCTTGTATCTTTGGTAGTTAGCCCAGTACCCAGCATGTAGTAAGTGCCTAATAAATATTTGTTGGCTTGTTGGTTTGGAAGGAGCACTAAAGTCAGAGAACCTGGATTCAAATCCTGATTGTTACACTTATTAGTCATTTAACCTCGTCTAAACAACCTCTGAAGTCCTTTCCAGATCTAAATCTACAATGCTGTGAGCCTTTTGAGGTTGGTATTATAGTCATTATTACCAAGGAAATGGGTTCAGTGAATGAAAATTTGTTCAAGGTTATACAGTTATATGTCAGATTTGGACCAGGATGCTCTGATTCCAAGTGCCATACTCCATCATTGAGGGAGTGTCATTGTGGAGAAAGGGCCTGCCTTCATTACCATTCCACCAACTGCTGACCCACTGTCACCAGAAGAGTAAATTGGCATAATCACCCTGGAAGCGGTGGCACTGCCTAGACCACCGGGCCTTTCATCCTTGTCTTCATAGTAAGCATCTGAGGAGGCAGCTCCTGTAGTGAAGGGGCCAACTGCCTACTAACTGCCCTCACAGGGCAGGCAAGTTAGACTAGATGAGTCATTGTACACTAGGAAGTTCAAACCACCACTACTGCCCGGATGGTCATCTTCCCTTAGACCCTGATGGAGACAGCTGAGGAACTTGAATCAAAGAACTTTGAGAATAGCATGGTCAACCAAATCACTAACCTCTGTCATCATCATTTAGTTATCATTATGGAAAGGGAGCCACCTTCCCCATGACTACCAGCAACTTCTGCTGGCCAACAGCCATTAATGTGCAGATAAATACTATAGACCTGAGAATGGTGGCACTGCACAGGATCACGTACTCTGCTGCCAGCCTGATCCTCAGAGCTGTTATCTCAGGAGGCAGCTGCTGTGCAGAAGAGGCCACCATCCCTACGGACTGCCACATAATGGACAGGCGAGCCAGACTAGCAGAAACAGCTGAGCATGACCAGACAGGCTGTGTCACCAGCATCACTTTGACCACTATTTCCTTTCCATCAGAGCCTTAAAGAGACAAACCAGAACCTTGAACTCAAAGGCCCTGGGGACAGTAATGCTTCTTCCAGAGTGTCCACATCCATTATCCTGGGAGACATGCAACCCGCTGGCTGCAGGAATTATAGTCACATCTACTGTAGACCTAGAAAAGAAAATTTTTGTCCCCAAAGTCCTCAAAGCACTGTCACATGGTTCAATATCAGAAACTAATAGAATTGTATTAGTGGAAATGATATAAACAAAGAAGCATTTCTGTCGGCTTTACTGCTGCCCTCTAAGGCTCTGACTTGCAGCTAAACCTTCCATTTGTGTCATCTCCTCCATTAGAAGGTGAGCTTCCTTGAGAGCAGCTATGGTCTTCTCTATTTGTATTATCAGAACTTTATAGTGCCTTATACATAAGTAAGCATTTAACAAAAGATTCATTAATTCACTCACTCATTCACTCATTCAGGTATTCAATGCTCTGCCCTAAGCTGCCGATATTCACACTAATCCCTTACATTTGGACAGTGCCTTGGATTTGTCTTGGTGTTTCCATATGATTTCATAGGATCCAGAACTAGAAGGGGCCTTAGAGCTGATGAAGCTTATTTCCTTTGTTATAGAGGTGAAGAAAGTGATGCATAGAGCAGGGAAGCAGTCTGACCACTATTTACATAGGCTGCAAGTAGCAGAGCAAGGATTGGAACTCAAGTCATTTGACTTCATCCAAATCGAGTATTTTGCCATCACCCAGCACCTACCTGAGACTCACAGACACAGCTAGGTGAGTAGAATATATGCTCTTACCCTCATTTTATTGGTGGGGAAAAATGCAAATTGAAGACCATAGAGGTTAGGAAACTTTCCCAGGATCTCACAGAATGTTGGTGGCAGAGGAAATAACAGAATTGAGATCTTCTGACTCTCAGTGAATATCACATTGTTTCTGCTTAACTGATGAGGTGGGTGCATGTTATAGCTACAGGATGGTATCTTTAGAACTGGAAAAGACCTTCAAGATAATCTAATCCAGGAGTTCTTGACAGAGATCTGGAACTACAGATACAGGTAGAAGTATGTACATATACTTGTATTGGAATAGAGTTAGTCTTCTACCTACTATTCTCCATTACCATAGTTATAAGTGCCTATATTGGTGTTACCTGTCTCACTTCCAAGGTCATTTGCTTAATATTTTATTTTCATTTTAACTTTTGTTTATTTTTAGTTTACATCATTCATTTCCACAAAATTTTGAGTTAAAAATTTTCTCCCCATCCCTCCCCTACCCACCACCCCAAAACAGCAATCCCACTATATACCTCCTCCCCCAATCTGCTCTCTCCTATATCCTCCCTCATCGCCCCTCTGACCTTCCAGTAAGGCAAGATGGATCTCTCTACCCCAGTGCCTGCATAACCCATTTCCCAGTTGCATGTAAATAATAATAATAATAATAATGATTATACACACACACACACACACACACACA
>CM053585.1:544067488-544083005 GCA_028646515.1 Pseudochirops corinnae
AAAAAAAAAAAAAAAAAAAAAGAAGATGAAGGACCAAAGGGAGAGTATCAAAATGGATTTCCTTATGGACTTCTCTGCCTGGTTTGTTGTTCTGTGGTTCAGACAATAATGCCCCCTGGAACTTGTTCTTTCTTTCAAGATTGGTAGTAGTGCTCCACTTTTCATCCTTACTTCCATCCATACTTCATCTTCTCAACAAAAAGAGATTTAAACTTGCATGTATTGGAGTTAGAATCTTTTCTTACTCCTGAAATGGGTTGTGTATGAAAATGATGCCAACCCAGCACAGGTTATTTTTAGTAAAATACTTTAATCATCAAAGGAATAGAAAAAAGTGCTGATTTTTCTCACAACGACATCACCTTACAGGAAAGTGAAATATGCTGTACCGTTTTGAGGCTGTCAACTACAAGACTTCTCTGAGGTTACTGTGCCATGGTTGCTAAACATTAGAAATCTCGCCAGAAATGACTGGTATGCAAAATGCTTGGTCCCATAAAGGAAGAGCTCAGAGCTGGAATAGTTTTCATTATTGGAAAAGTTTGTTGTTTATTTGTGGAATTGAAAATAAAGTATGGAAATTTTTTGTGGAAAAAAAGTTAGCACCAGTTGGACTGCAATGGAGAGTGTGATAAAGGGGCTAATATGAAATGGAATTAGATAGATAGTAAGGTCAGATTGCTTTAAATACTGGGCTGATGGTTTTCTGGTGTATTCTGAGGAAAGATGGAAGCATTTCTGAGTAGAGTGGAAGGAACATGATGATATATTTTTAAAATTCATTCAGAGATGTAACTCCACGCTAGTGTTTTCTAGACCAAGCAGATTCATCCGAGTTCAGTTCTGGCAGTCCAAATCTCCAGGGTACTATAAGAAGCAGTGGTCTCACATTAGAACAGGGTATGGAGCTGGGAATGACTGCCCCTCTCTTCCCCTTCACTCCTATCTCCTATTATGAAGTATCCTTATTCTTGACCAAGAAAACCTCTCTACTTGATAGGTGCCCCCATGCCATCCTTCCTCCTCCAGAAGATTGCCCCTCTGCCATATGCCTCTCTCAGTCTCTCCTTCTCGACTCACTCATTCCCTACTGTCCAAAAATATGCCTATGGCTCCCCTATCCTAGAAAAAGACAAAAACACCCAAAACCTCACTTGATCCTTTCATCTAAATTTCAGGCTTCATGTCCTGCTAAATGTGGTTCGATATTCTTTCTGCCCTTTGTAGGTAAATTCCTTTTGAAAAGACTGTCTACAATAGGTGCCTTCACGTACTCTCCTCTCGATCTTTTCTTAACCCTGTACAATCCGGCTTCTGACCTTATCATCCCACCCAAACTGCTTTCTCAAAAGTCACTAATGATCTTTTAGTTGCCAAATCCAATGGCCTTTTCTCAGTCCCCATCCTTTTGGACACTGCTGAGCACTCTGTCCTCCTTGATCTTGTCTTCTCTTTAGGTTTTCAGGACATTCCTCTGCAGCGACAACCATACGGGCATCCCCAGGATGGCCATGGGCACAGGCTCTTACATTTGCTTTTCTAGGAAAGATAGCTGTTCAAGGGGTCAACAGGCTTTTTTAAAAAAAATTACATTCACTAATTCAGGGAGAAAATCAGCACCCTGAACTTCAGAGAAAACATAGAGAAAATACAAGCAGAGAAATAAATGCTGACAGGGCTCTGACTGCCTGAATCAACTATACACTTTACATACTTCCCTGGATTGAGACAGCCTTTACATCTGAGCAGGTGGGGAGCTCTTAACACATGGTCACTCAGAATCTCGACCAGAGAATCACAAGAACCTTCTCTAAAGCAAATACCCAAAGCAAAATACCAACTCATAGTATATGTACACTTCTCAGAGTCAGAAGGCATCACAATCCTCTCACTCAGTGCCTAATTAGAAACTAGCAAAAGGTGTGAAAGCCTTCCTACAAGCAAGCCTCCCCTAAGCAAGCTTCCCTTAATGGCCTGTTAGTGGGTGGGGAACATCTTATATCCTATTAACATTACAACCTCTCTCTAGGTTCTCCTCTTACCTCTCTGACTGTTTCTTCTCTGTCTACTTTGCTGGATCCTAATACAAATCAA
Source organism: Pseudochirops corinnae (assembly GCA_028646515.1). Classification (NCBI taxonomy): domain Eukaryota; kingdom Metazoa; phylum Chordata; class Mammalia; order Diprotodontia; family Pseudocheiridae; genus Pseudochirops; species Pseudochirops corinnae. The sequence goes on from CM053585.1 coordinate 544,069,583, forward strand.
ACCCTCTAAACATAGGTGCCTCTCACCATCCTCCTCTTCTTTTCTCCCTCTATACTCCTTTCCTTAGTGATCTCTTCAGCCTCCAAGGATTTAAATTCCATTTCCATGCCAATGAAAGGTATCTTCCTGTCCCAATCTCACTTCTGATTTCCAATATGACCTCTCCAATTTCCTTTCAAACATCTTGAACTGGATATCCAATAAATCCCTTAAGCTCAATGTGTCTGTAAAACAGAACTCAAACCTTACTCCTACCTTCTCTGTTACTGTAGAGGGCAAAACCATCCTTCTAGTCCCACAGGCCCCAATCTAGGAGGCATTCTGGATTCTTCACTAGCTTTTTAACCCCCTCCTGAAAGCTTTTTGCTGAGGCCTTTTAATTTCACCTCTATAACATCTCTCCTATACATCTCCTTTTCTCTTCTGATTCTATCATTTTTCTGGGAAAAGACTTCATCTCCTCACCATCTGGATCGTTGCAATGGCTGCTGGTGGGGTTGCCTGCCTCAAGTCTCTCCCCACTTTAGTTCATCTTCAATTCAGCAGCTAAAGTGACTTTCCTAAAGCACAAGTCCAGTCATGTCAGCCCCTACTCAATGAACCCCAGTGGTTGCTGTTGCCTCCATGATACAATACAAAACACTCTGTTTGGCCTTAAAAGTTCTTTATAAACAAGCAAATCTTCTTTCATTTTATTCCCTAACGTGTACTCTTCAATCCAGTGACACTGGCCTCCTGACTATTCCACAAACAAGAGCATCTGTCTCTGATCTCTGGTGTATCTCCATGCCTGGAATGCTCTCCCTTGTCTGTTTCAGTCACTGACCTCTCTGGTTTCCTTTAAGCTGTCCGCCCAAAATACAGACTTTTACAAGAAGTCTTCCTTAAGCCGCCTTCATTTCAGGGCCTTTCTTCTGCCAATTATTTCCTAATTATCCAGTATATAGCTTGGTTTGTCTATGTGTATGTATGTATCAGTTTATATTATACAAATATTATATATATATGTGTGTGTGTGTATGTGCACATACATACATACATATATATGTATATATATATATATATGTTGTCTCCCTGTTGTACTAAAAGCTTCTTGAAGGCACAGACTGTCTTTTGCTTCCTTTTTTTTTTAAAAAATTTCAAGCATTTAACACGGGTAAATGGCGCATAGAAGGAAGTTAATAAATATTTATTAATTGATTGGTATCTAAGAATTTATATTCTGATCAGGGGAGAGAATATCTCTAGGAAAGGTGAATGGCAGAGCTCATAGCAAGGCCAAAGGGTCCATGTTGCAATCCTGGCAGATGGAGTCCAGAATGTTATAGTCAGGGAACAAAAAGTCCCTTTGCAGTCTGGTCCCTCAGTGGTAGTTTCTGTATAGGAGAATTTTGTGATGAATGGGTGTGAGATGTCCAAAGGTGGCCCATGATCATCAGTAAGACACTGCCTCTACAATGCTGTGCACTCGGCTGGAGGAATCTGAGGTTCCTGAAACTCATCCACAGCTAGAGGTCAGGTCTCTGAATCTCCATTCCTGTGCTTTCCCCACCAAAGTACTATTTTATTTAGTACACAGGGATCCTGGGATTACTTATCTCATCAAATTTATCATAGTTACAATGGAATCTCTTGGGTTAAACCGATGGGAACTTGCTTCTATCTGATGTGACTTTGGCTCCACCAAAGTCTACATTTCATTTCATATTCAGGGTATAATATTCATGGACAACCACAGCCATCTTAACTCACCTCACTATCATGCCCAATGACCTTTTGACTGATAAATCTTTCTAGCCCCAGCCGCATCTTGGTAATGCTTTGCCACTTCAAAACCTTGAAAGGAAGATTCAGCTTCTGTTGTTCTGTTAGTTTGAACACAGTAACTTTGGCCTTCTGCAGTTTAGATATGAAGGACTTCAAGCCAAATCCCACATGAAGTTAGAGCTCCTGAGAATAATGGTTAGCAGACAAAAGAAAACTGAGCTAAACTATGCATTAATAACCAGTTTCTGCTAATTAATAACCAGTACTGCGCTACAATATAAATATTTTCCCAATGACTGCTATAAAATTGGGCCACTTCTAATTCTTTTGGAGTCCCATCTAATGTCCATAATAGGAAATAATGCAACCAAATGAAAAGAGGAGGGAGAAGAGAAGGCTGACTTTTCAAAACATTTCCACTAAAAAGAAGAAAAGCTAATTACATTTTATGGTACCCTCATTAGGCAGGTAGGTGGCAATTGGGGATAATAACAGCTTTGGATTGTTGTGGGGCCCTAATGAGATAATTAGGGAAAGTGCTTCTTAAACCTTAAAGCTCTATAGAAGTGCTAACTGCTATTATTATGTAGAAAGTAAGCAAATAGTCCCTGGAAGCCAAAAGGTGTCTTCAGATGCCGAAAAGGTTTGCAAGGCCATAGTGAGACTCAAGGTCAGGGCAAGGAATAAACCCCAAGTACTCTTACTCCCACTCAGACTGATAGTTCAATTCCTTCCCAAAGGAAAATTAAAAAGCATATGAAAATTGTCTGTTATTCCAAGACTTTATTGCATTTCTACATACTTTATTTTGGTCGGATCTGAAAAGAAATGGCATTCTCCACGAAGGACAACCCTGGTTATAATTGTCCCTCAAGACTTATATTTTTCCACTCCAGGGATAAAGTTATTACAACCTTTGGAGGTTTGTGCCAAACTAACTATCCCAGGAATGCAAAAATTGGATTGGATTCCCATTTAGGAAAGCTAAACATGAGAAGGCCTGCTTGCCTATTCTGGAACAAACCAGCAGACTCTTCCTGCGACACATAGACTCTTTTTCACTTGTATTATTGAGCCATGGACATGGGGCATAATGCGGCTGACCTGCTATCTCTGCTGTTAAAACTTATATTGGTATACATGGCCAAAGGTTATTTTCCAGGGAATATGTATATATATTTTTTCCTTTATTTTTTCCTTTATATATTTTCCTTTATATATTTAATGTTTGTTTTTATTTTTTTTCTATACTTGATAAACAACAAATGTGAGACTTTCCATATACAAAGAACAGAAAAAGAGTATTAAATATGAAACCATGTGTTATTCTTAGAGGCGTGTGTTTTGTTCTTTTTTTAAGTATATATATAAAGTTTAACCCAGTAGTCCCTCACTACCCTGCTAGTCTGTGTCCCATTCTGGACTTTATATTCTTACATATATCATTTTAAAAATGTTTTATTGATATCAATTTCTTTATTTTCATTTATTTATAGCTTTATCACTCCAACTCTCCTTTCCAGCCTTCTTTGCTCAAAATAAAATTTCTTAGTTGTAGCAAAGAAGTATCCTCCAACAATGCAAATGCGTACACGAGTTGTGTAAGAAAATGGCTATCTCATTCTTTACCTCAAGACCTATCATCTTTTTGCAACAAGATAGAAAATACAATTTATCATCCATATTCTCTAATGGAGATCGGTCATCCCATGGACCACTGTTCTCAAGTCTTTTAAAGTTGTTTTCTCTGATGCTTTTATTGTTCTTATAGAAATTGCTTTTCTGGTTCTGCTCATTTCGCTGTGCATCCATTCACAAAAGTCTTTAGGGATTTCTAGAAATCAAAACTTTTTTTTTTTTTATAATTTCTCACAATGTAAGAATATTCCACCAAATTCCCATGCCATCTTTGTTCAGTAATGTGAAGGAGGATATAGAATCATGAGAAAAGTAGTTTGGCTGCAGATTGTGATTAGTTTGCTTTAGTTGAATGAATAGGTATCTTAGAGCCAAGAAAAGCTTAGGTTCTAATCCCAGCTTTAATATTTTCTTTTTCTAGGAGCATCAACATGTAACCTAATTTCTCTGAATGTCAGTTTTTTTGTATGTAAAACAGGAATAAAATTAATCCTTATGCTCATTGCACAGGATTGTTTTAAAATATTGTATGTAAAATGGTCTATAAATCTTAAAATTCTATATAGATGCCATCTATATGGGAGACTTGAATGCCAGGATAAGGAGCTTGGATTTTTATTTTTAGGCAAAGGGGAGCCCTGAAAAGGTTTTTTTTTTTTTTTAAACAGTTGTGTGGTATGATCTGGACTGTGCAAAGAAGATTGATCTGACAGTGGTGTGGACAATGATGGGCTCTATGAATGAGAGACAGGTAGAGAGTGATTGGTAAGGAATTCCTTTCCATATAGTTATATATGACATAATTCTTTTTTACTAAGAAATCTCTGTCTAATGGTAGGGCATAGGATAAATTAAAATAAAAATGCATGTGAACCCAACCCATAAAAATTTAAGTCTATCCACAAAATATACACATCCCTACACATTCCTTAGCTCCAAGGAGGTTAGAAAGGCCAAAACTAACCTGGATTTATGGAGATAGCATGCTAGAAGGAGGCAGCAAAGAAAACTGGCTTATCAGACAGCAGACAGCACATTCAAAAGTTTAGAGGCAGAAATTTCTAAGTCCATAGTACAGTAACAAGGAGATTGCCCTAGCAAAATTGACTGTTGTGTGCAAAGCACCCTTGTTCCTTTCTATGTCAGGGATAAACATAACTATGAAGTTTATCACCAGGACTAGGGATACAAAACCCACCTGGTGGTGAAAGGGTAGTTGTGGTGCAGGCATGAGATGAGAGAACTTGATGGGCCTAAGCCAGAAAGGAAATCATATGAGGTATAGCTGCCTCCTGAGTTTAGGAAATTTAAGATATCAGAGACTGTATGGTATCGTCTCATTTCAACTCCTTTTCCTTGCTAGCTGGGTGTTAGCATCAGTTCTCTCTCTATTACTATAGGACTGAAAGTGCTGCTAGTGCCCCTCTGAAACTGGGCACAATGGGGGGGGGAACCCTGGTTGCTCTACCCTAGTTATGGTGCTGGTAAGGGGGCATATTTAAATAAGACACAGTTTCTCCCCCACAGAGCCTCCAGCTTATGGGAAATGGGGTGCCCGTTGATCGTAATTTCTTTTGACTTGTGGAAAAACTAAAAGGCTCTGTTCTCTTCAAAGGATGATAAATTCTTCAACATAATTCCAACCTTGCCCTGAAAGCCAAGCTTCAAATTCGAATGATCTGAAGAATTTGGAAAGAGGGAGGGGATGCTTGAAATTATGCCATATCTTCACCTCTGCATTGTGAATAACTGTATTTTCTCACACTTTATTCTTCACCTATGTTTTCTGCTTTATGAACTGTGCTTGAATCTGAATATTAACAATCATTAAGAAGCCAAGAGAGACACATGGGGCTTACAGGTGTTGTTGTTTGTCCTTTTTGAAAAGAAGCAATGATACACCCATGGGATTTATATATAGACAACAAAATTCCCCTCCTCCTTCTGCCTTGGTTATCCCCAGTCACACTTCATGAAAACAAATCATTGCCATTGTAAAGATTGTGTGTTCAAGACTCACGCGGTGTTAAAGAGAAGTCTGCATAGTTAAGTAAAGACAGACAGACAGACAGACAGACAGACAGATAGATAGATAGATAGATAGACAGACTAGGTGTGGAGTCAGGGGATCTGGGTTCAAGTCTTGCTTCTGATGCTCTCTATCTGTGTGCCTTTGGGCAAATTACACTTCCCTGGGACTCAGCTTCCTCATAAGTAAAACGAAAAGTTTGGGCTCATGTGGCCTCTGAGATCCTTTCCAGCTCAAGATCTATGATCCCATCATTCTGGCATGAGATCAAATAAATCAGGGAAATGGTCAGAGACAAATTACGTACTTTCCCCCACTTCACAATTTTCTGCATCTGTGCTATGTATTGTGCCTTTAATACATCTTTTCTCTTTGGCAAAGTTACAGAATGCAATAAATCATAGAAAAGGGAAACAACAAAGAGGGATTTAATACACACAGCTTTTTAAGCTTTTTACTTTGCTTTTTCTGTTTTGATTTTATGTCACTTTCATTTACAAATATATCCTTTCCCCTTTACGGACTCAGTTAACCCTCCCTTGTAATAAAAATCAAGATGAATGAGGATTGTTTTCTTCTACTTGGCTGAAGTTATTCCATTAATTAGTTTCTTTGCTCTCTTGCTGGTGTACCTAGCTCTACGTAACCTAGCCCCATCCCTCCCTTCCGGCCTTAGTACACCCCTGTCCTTCATGCACTTTGTGGTGCAGTTAAGGGGGCTTTGGAACACTCCTCTGACACAATGCTCCAGCTCCCTTCCCTGGTATTCTGCTCTGGCATTCCCCCCAGCTGTGGGAGCCTTCCCTTCACTATTAGCATTTGCCATTCTGTATAAATGTAGGGATGAACTCCACCTCCTCTGGGCAGGGACTCCTTCATTGCTGAATTTCCAGATCCTAAAACAGTGCTTGGCATGTAGTAGGCAATTAATAAAGCTTGTTGGCTGATTGATTAATCAAAACCCTCTCAACTGGTCAGGACTTTGTTTTTATTTTTGCATTTACTAATTTCTTGATTTTCTGTTTTTAATTGTATATTCATTCAATAAATTCCTCTTTTCCTGTTTTATTCATGTATGTTTTGCTGTGAGTGAGTCCACAAAATCGTATTGCATTTAGGTAAATGGAAGACACTGTTGGTGATGAGAAGGTCATGAGACACACAAGTCTCCAACAGTAAGTGACCATTACTGTTGCTGTCTCTGACTCCATTCCTCTCAAATACCCCACTTCCATTTCTGATAGTCTGTGCCTACTCTGGCATGAAAGTCGCACAGAATTACAAGATTGCCCTCTTTTGGCACATTGATAATGAGGGTCTCCAGATCTTCATAAAAAGTTTCTTTGACCTTATCAAGATTCATCATGGTGGGAACATATGCATTGATGATGGTGGTATGTATGCTTTTCTGTAAGTGGCAACCATGTAGTCATGAGTCTGTCATTTACTCCTTTTGGGAGTCATACAAATCAGTTTATTAGATGTGTTTTGATTGCAAAACCTTTGACAACTTCATGGTACCCCACTTCACTTCAGCCTCTCCAGAAAAAAAATTAAAAAAACAAAACAAAACCTGTGTATCCAGCTCTGAAACCAGTAAGCTGGCTTTCATTTGCTAACTTTGTTTCACCCAGGACTGGTATTTGGATGCTATACCTGCTGAGTGCTCTCACAACAAGGCTCTTTGTCTTTCACGTCTAGGGAATTTTATGTTGTCCATAAGTGTGCACACATTCCGTGTACCGATGGTGAGTAGAATCATATTTGCAGAAATTTTGGTACATTTTTTTTGGTGTTTTCTATTGCATGTTCAGATCTCTGCAGTGTGGTCCTTAAAAGGCTGCTCAGACACCCTAGGGTCTTCTGTATACCACTGCAATTTCTAGTCAGAAGATGATCCTATGGCCTGGGTTGCCAGTGTGCAGGGTTGTGATGAAAGTTCCCAGTGTATTCACACCCATTGCTTCATCACTTGTCTGTTGCCACAGGATTTTAAGATAGGGGAGAATGGTGAAATAGTATGGATGATGGCTTTTGATTGACACATGAATTGTATTTAAATGAGGCATAATTGTGCAAAGTTGTCAGCATCACTTACCCTTCCAGAGTTATCAAAGTCCAGTGGCAAGATAAAGTCAAAATGACTGGTGATGGCTTGGAATTCAGTGGATGATCTTGACATATTCAATGCATAATTAAGCTCTAAGCATTCCACAGTGCATGCTTTAGCCACCTTCATGGCCATTGAACCAACTTGTTGTCATCTACCCTTTCCACCTGAGGAAGTCTTCACATGCGTGGGGTAGATACTCCCTAACTTAACAAAAGATGTGAGACCCCTCAATTACCTCAACCTGATTTTGTCTGTCTGCCAAAATGATTTCCAAGGCTGTGGCCACTGTGATGCTATAGTTTCTTGGAGCCAGAGGTGAGTGTTGGGTGAAGCAAATAGGCACCAAAGGTATAAAGTAGGCCTGAGAAAAGCTCAGCAGCCCTCACACCATAGGTGCTCATCCTCCCCTGTACACACCCACACCCCAATTTTCGAATTATTTTTTGATCAAGATGTCTTACTATTCTTTCTTTTCCTATTCATCTTTGTTCTTTTTTCTCACCTGTGGCAGCTAGGAGAAAGTATCCAACCTGGGGAGCAGAAATATCTGAGTTTGAAGAGAAAACACAAGTTTTATGACCTTTATGAGCAAGTCACTTAATTTCTATGACTCCTCATCCACAAAGTGGGAAAAACAAACTCACAAAAATAGAGATAATACATGTAGAAGCACTTAGCAAACCTTAAAGTGCCATATAAAATGTCCGTTTTTATTATCATCAGAATATATATATTTTTTTATTTTCCTTGTTCTATTTCTCTCCTTCATATGACCCTATTTTCTTATTCTCCTTTATCTTCCTCTCCTTCCTCTTCTTTTCTCTGTGATTGGTTTATATGGATACTTTTTCTACCAATTCAACTTTGATCCTTCCCCTTCTTAAGAGATAAATAGCATGCATTACCTTCTTGTCAACTTTTTGGTGACTGGCTTCTTCAGATTGAGCTCACAAGCTCTTTAGCTGCCACTAATGCCACCTGTACTTGAAGCCTTGGAGAGGCAATTGGACTTCAGAGATTGTTCATTTAAATGACATGACCTTTGAAAACCCAAGGTAAACTCCATGCAATGATGGAACAGTCAATGAAAGGTGGAGCAGCTGTCTAACAGTAAACAACAACCCTAAACCGTACCAGTTTTAATCTCTGTTCTTTAACCAGAAAACAGGAAGTTCAGTTCAATTCTCCTGACTTTAATCAAAGCAAATATTGCGAAATACAAGAGCATGTTCAATACAGTTGTTGATATTCATTCATGCATGTGAAAACATACACATGTGTGCTTGTGTTGTGCAGGAACTCATGAGGGAAGTCAAACAAACATACACACTCATTCACACATGGATGCATTTTGTTTCCTGATTAGAAGGTTGTGCAGTTAGATTTTAGTTAAGTTTTTTTCTTTGTTTTGTTTTGTGGATTTTTTTTTTTTTTGGTTTGTTTTATACTTCCAATATGGCTTTAATATATGTTGTTATCTTTTAACAAGTTTTGATTTCAATTCAGTTCAATTCTATACATACATACATATCTATATGTATATATAAATTTATAATTTATATATGTATATATACACATACATATGTATGAGTGTGTTACTGAATCCCTTTGGCCAAAAACAGACCTTCCTTAATGAGAACCATAGTTTCTTCAGTTTCTCTCATTGCTAATTTATACAGTAGTTAAGAATACGGTCTTAAATTAGTTATAATCTTCATTTGTATCATTGACAATTAAGTTAACTCATTAAAACTAATTGATTGCAGAACAAATGTTACAGTGGTATGTCTCTTTTCATGCAAAAAAAAAAAAAAGCAGTGGAACCCAAGTGTTTAATTCGTGAAAACCCCAAGTAAGTTTTCAAGAGAAAAGATGCTTTTATTTTTCACTCTGATTCTTCCAGTCTGTAAAGGGACCACGACTTGGTTTGTGAACAAATGATGAAAATATTGCAACTACCTCTTTCACACAGTGGCTTTAAACTCATTCCAATTACCAGTGGCCATTTAATTTAAGAACCCAAAACTCACACAAAGGGTTGTTCACTTCTCACTATATCCTGGCACCCCAACTCTCAGTCACTACCTTTGAGTAGAGTAGAGCAAAAAGTTGTACTGAAATTCCATTGAGATAAATAATGGGTTTGAGGATTGTTGAGGAATAATAGAAAACTCTATCTCCAATTTTATGGATCTTTCACTTGACGTGTCCTGGCTCATCCAAATAAGGAAAAAAGAAACCTAAGTCAAGGAAACTTGAACCTAGAGGAATTATTTTAACAGAAGACTGTGAAATATCACAGCAGAATGACTGACTGATTGATTGCTCTATAGATTGCTTTAGATACGCCTCAGATATTTGGGTAGATTTTCTCAGTATTATCTCTCTTGAACATAGTTATTAGTTTTTGTTTCTGAGATAGGCTTATTGACCAGCTAATATTTATTGATTGCCTAATATGGAGTCACCATTAATGGCAGCTACAACTGCAAGGATTTTGTTTTTATATATATAAAGATAAGTAAAAGTTCCAGAGCCTTGTGCCAGCCTATTTAGGTGAACTACATGGTTCTAATAAAACACGTGGCTAGAACAGGATTGCCTTATATTTTAATCAACACAATAGGAAATGAAGAGAAAATTACCTAATATTTGGTTTATCTGAAAATTAGACTAAAATACAAGTTTATAAGATTTCTTGGGTTTTCTTGTCTACTGATTATATTGATATTTAAATATTCTAATAAAGGGCCATATGCTTTTTTTTTTTTTTTTAAGTGGACTCTATCCAGAGAACAGACAGCTAGGTGGTTCCATAGAGTGCCTCCCCTCGAGTCAGGAAAACTGTTCTTCCTGTGTTCAAATATAGCCCCAGATACTTACTAACTGTGTGACCTTCAGCAAGTCACTTAACCTTGTTTGCCTCAGTTTCCTCATCTGTAAAGTGAACTGGAAAGGAAAATAGCAGACCACTCCAATGTCTGCCAAGGAAACTTCAAATGGGGTCACAAAGAGATGGACATGATGCAAACAACTGAATAATAACCCATAGAATCTTTAGCCTATCAACATGAACCAGTCTAGGGATGTAGATTCAAACTTGCAAGCTTCATAGGACTATGACAGCATTTGCCCAAGGGACATGAATTAATGGAAGGGGGTGGATTTTAGATATTAGGTCCCTGAGGGATCATCAGTGCTCTTGAAACTTCCTTCTCAATAAGACCCAGACTACTGGCTTCTCTCCTCTTGACAAATGGCATGCCAAGGATGTAGTTGTGGGAGCAGTACAGTCTGGGTACTGGCAATAAGAGGATACATTGTATGGAAGGAATTTAAAACGATAATAAAAATGCCTACGAGTTGGTTTGCTTTTTATTATTTCTATGTTCCAATAATTCTAAGCTATGTCCACAATCAAACATTCTTCTTCCCCCACAATTGTTTGCTGGTCAAAATTCTAAATAATTGCTGGGATCAGTTAAGTTTTAATAATATTAATAATAATAATAATAATATAAGCTTCAAATTAGCATATTTTGTCGTTTATTCTTTGCTGAGCATTGTATTTTACCTGGAAGTTTATTCAGAAAATTCTGTTATACTCCTGGCCCCCCCAGCACAAGGGGACTTGGCTACATGTTTTTGCTTGGAGAATATGTAACTGATCCAGAATCATTTGAGCTCACTTCAAGCACACTTTATGACACTGACCCTGACAATCCCACATATTCTACATTTCAACAGTAGGTTAAAAATCAGTAATGATAGCACAGTGATTGTAAAGACCAAGAAATGGAACTCAGGGTACTTCCATTCTGTCATTATGTGGGAAAACTGAGTTTTCATTCATATTTGAAACTTGAAAGACTGAAATCATGTGGACTGTGAGGTGTGATATTTTTGGTTGGTTAGTGCACATTTTAGTTCCTACATGAAATATTTTACTGAATTGGCAGAACAGCTTCGAAATTAAATTTATTCTTCTGTTTCAATGAATTGCTTTTAAACAAATGAATTAATAAAGGAAATAAAGTTTCATCAGTGATCTAATGAACCAGTTATGCCTTTTAGAAACATTTTAATTTTACTTAAATTTGCTTGTGAAGTGGGATTTATGTTAATCTCTGCCCAAATTATTCATATGTCTAAGATGATTCATGTTTTTATATCTGTTGTTACATACAAAAGAAACTTTTCTAAATTAAAATCAATAAAAACACTGTTTAATCAACTATGACCAAAAACTAGACTGACAAATTTTACTATTCTATAAAACATGACTATGTGGAAATCAATTTTGATAAAGTCATTTATAAATTTGCAGAAGTTAAGGCTCAAAAATTATAATGGTATTCATTACTTTGACAGACCAAGAAGCAAATATGTTTTTTTTTTTCTTTCCTTTTCAAAAATACATCAAGGTAATTTAAAAGTACTAATCCATACAGATCCAGTCATGAATTGTACTCTAATCATTTTCTTTGCTTTTTTCCCTTAGGGGTTCTCCTTATACCCGTCGGTGCCTTTGACAGTAGGAAATCATAGCCCAACGTTCCTTTGGCCTTGTCCTGGGACACAGTTTATTTAAAAGACTCTAAGCAATTCAAGCAGCAGTGCATTATAGTTTCTATAATGTAAAATTTTGAACAGCCAGTTACTGTTCTTTTTGCCCTTTGATGGTGCCCAAGCTAAACAGTTCCCTGTCCATTACAAAAGACCACTGTAAAGCACCTTATTATGCATCATTTGAAGAGGGTAGAAGAACACAAAGCCAGGAATCCTTTGGAATTTCAGACTTTATAAATAGCCTTACAGTGAATGACAGCTTAAGCCGTGCTATGCAGAAGGCATGGCAGAGACAATAAATTATTGGAACCAAGTTGGTTTTTCCATATTATTCTAACCCTTGAGCATCACAGGGACAATTTCCCCTTGCTATATTTCTATAGGGAAGTCCAAAGGCAATATTTGGAGTGATTTCCCACGAGCTCTTGTGATGATCTGCATGATTAAAATCTATTATTTCCATCATGGCAGCCATGTTTGCCAGCAATAAGGCAAAGCAGAAGGGTCCTGAGAGGCTCTGACTCTTGGCTCTTTGCTATACCCCTGGTGTTTTGTCTCTGAATACAGAGGTAGAAATTTTTTTTTTTTTTGTGCCCTTGGTCCATTTGAACTGGAAAGAGTTACAAAAGGTTTACCTTATGTTATTTAGTTTAAAATAGTACAATAAAAGGAATGCAATTTTGAAAGTGATTGCTCAGCAAGCTAAGGATTTTTAAACAATGCCAGGTTACAGATCAACTGAGTTTTCATGGTTATAATTATGGAAACATCAACTTCACTGTGGGTAGAAATCTGACCCAGACAGAGGGAAATGACCTGAATAACAACTTCGTATAAAGGCAAGGGATATAAAATCTAGGTACTGAAACCTCTGTCTCCAAGATTGTCACATAACAAGAAGTGAAATTCCCAGAGCTCACTTGGAGGAATTTCCTCATCTCCCTGAAGGGGAGCCCCAACTCAGAAACCAAAGGAAAACATACAACATACCAGAACTAACTCCCCACTCCTAAGTATGCAGCTATTTCATGCCATAAGGAAAAACTGAGGAAAGGAACAAAATTGATGTTCTGATGGGAGACCACTAGTCTCCAAGATAGATAGATAGATAGATATAGATATAGATATAGATATAGATATAGATATAGATATAGATATAGATATAAATATAGATATAGATGATATAGATATAGATATAGATATATAAATAAGTCTCTCTATTCCTGATATTACAGAGGGTGAGATCTTCTCTATCATAATATCTCTCCACCACAATTACTCTTATCCACTACTTGGAATGAATTATG
>CM053585.1:544083505-544118182 GCA_028646515.1 Pseudochirops corinnae
ATAGATATAGATATAGATATAGATATAGATATAGATATAGATATAGATATAGATATAAATATAGATATAGATGATATAGATATAGATATAGATATATAAATAAGTCTCTCTATTCCTGATATTACAGAGGGTGAGATCTTCTCTATCATAATATCTCTCCACCACAATTACTCTTATCCACTACTTGGAATGAATTATGGGTATGATGCGAGAAGGGGGAGAACAATCTCTAGTATTCACTGCCCGCTGGTCTACAAACTTCTTAGGCAAGGTAAAAATACAAGTCTCATCTTCCCATTTCATTTTTAATGTACCAAAAAGAGAGAAGAATTCTCCAGATGTTCTCTGGTGTTCCTTGATGCCACAACCATGATCCATTAGTCTTTTCCTCATTTCTCTCTTCTTTTTCTGAGCCCTGAAGAAATCCTATTTAGATACAGAGTGAAAAGGAGAGCAGGAAGCAAAGATGCATTTGCTAAACACCTACCATGTGCCAAGCCCTGTGCTAAGCTCTTTACAAATGTCTCATTTGATCCTCACAGCAACCCTGGGAGACAGGTACTATTATTATCCCCATTTCATTCACAGAAGAATGGAGGCAGACCAAGGTCATGCAGCTAATAAATATTCCTTGTCATATTTGAGCTCAAGTCTTCCTGGCTCCAGGTCCAGTGTTTTATCCATTGAGCTATATAGCTTTCTCTGAGCATATAAAACATTCGCAGAAAAGAGTTAGTAGAGCATGACATAGTATAATCATATGGAGTCACACATCCTTAACTTCAAATACTTAGAAGTGGTGTAGTATAGTCATAGAAGTGCTAGACTTGGAGGCAAGAGAGACTTCGCCTCAAGTCCCTCTAACCCAAATCTCCCCTACTTTAGAATCATTGGCAAGTCATTGAGCATCTCTGAACAACCACAATTTCCTCATCTGTACAATGGGGCTGATGATATTTGTGGCACCCACCTCACAGAGATGTTGTAAGGGTCAAATGGGATAACGAATGAAGGAACATCTTCATCCTTAAAATGCTACAAAGACAGTCTATGTTTTTTCAGTCATTACTGTGTGCTACTAATAGAAAGGGATCAAGAATTGTATTTTCACGAGGGGTAAAGGGAAGAAATCTGATCTTGAATGGCCTGATACTATCGGGTCAATCAAGAAGCATTTAATAGGCGCTTACTATATGGCAGGTATTACATTGAGCCTTGGATGGATCTAGCTTTTTTTTTTTTTTCCCAAGTCAAAAACATTGTTCTTGTCCTTAAGCACTATTCCAACTGAAGAGACAACACAGACAAATAAGTAAGTGGGTACAGAATATTTTATACAGATATGAAAGGGACTGGACACTGAACCCAGTATTCATGAGTGTGGGGAGAGTATCTCTCACACACTATAACATGGAAAAGAGAATTTACTTCTGGGAGGTTCGTGAAGATATAGAATGATGGGATGGAAAGACCTTGGACAGACTGAACCATTTCTAGTATACCAAAACATGAGTCACATGATGATGATGAGGTATTTTTTTTTTAATTTGTCTGGAGGTGCATTCTGAAGGCACTAATCGAATTGCTTCTCCCTCTCTGTCTCTCTCTGTCTCTGTCTCTCTCTGTCTCTCTCTCCTTCCCTCCCTCCCTCTCTCTCCCTTTCTTTCTCTCCCTCTTTCCTCTCTCTCATAATATATTAAAATATATGACAGATGTAATATTGTTTCATACATATATATGACTCAACTCTCTTTGTGATCCTCTTAATTTTAACCGTCTTGGCTCTTTTGACAAGCGAGTTGGCCTCTTTACAGCCCTTGGAATCTGGATTAAATGAAATAATACAAGGAGGGAGAAAGGATAGAAACTTCACCAGGTACAGCCCGCAGCTCTTTCTCCAGAGCTCATCAGGAAGGTCATATTTATAATGGAATGCATAGAAAATGGTTTGATCTTTTTATGAAAGATTTCACAAGTTAGTTTGGAAGTTGGGGCAGGGAAGCAGGGAAGGTGGAGGTAGAGTGGGGCTTCCTAATGTGTGATCCACAGATATCTTCTGATCCAATATCTTAAGATAGGAGAGACAGGGGCGACCCCTAAGAGTGCGCTTTCCCGGCTGGGACTATGCAACCCAGAGGCAGTGTTAGTGATGAAAAATAACATCCGTGTTTCCCCTCAGCAAGGGCATTGAAATTGACACTAGCGGGGTAGCACCACGGCTCCACTTGCCTTTACAGTCCTCCTCAATCTCCCCTGGGAAAACAAAACGCCTCCTTTGAAAAATCCTAGTTCTGAAATCTTTATTTTTGTTTTCCTGGTGCTTCCCTGAAGATCTCAGGGCTCTGAAGCATTTTCAGACTGCCATAAAGCAATCCGTTTATTCACCAGGGCTGCGGTCTTCATCTCTCCTCCCAGTGCATAGCGTCAGTGGTCAGCCAGTCTTCCAGCTTTTGTTAGCGTCTGAGCACCAGAGGTTGAGAGTTGGCAGGGTCCTCCGAGGGCAGCTGGTCCAAACCCCATCTTTTATGGATGAGGAAATAGAGGCCCCCATGGCCAAGTGCCTTGCCTGTGGCCACAGAGGTGATAAATGCTAGAAGCAGAGATTTCAATGAAGATTGTCACAGATTTCTGACCCTAATCAATGCTCTTTGAACAGTTTGCACTATTCAGACAGCCACTATGTGTCCAGGGAACATGCTGCTGATGCGAATCCGAGTAAGCCAGCAGGATGCCTAGCTTTCCTCATATTCCTAACACAAGGCAGGCTGGGAGTGTTTGGGGGCAAAGAGAGTGGGGAGTATGGATGGTGTGAGAAGCTGAGTCTCTGCTTCAAAGCAAGTCAGACTGAGTTGGACATGGCAGAGTGTATCACAGACGTGAGGAGTTACAGGCTATAGTTTAGACATGGCTTAATGCACACTTGGGAGGTTTTTTTTTTTTTTGCTTTAAGGATTTCTTTGGTAAGGGAGGAAATAAATAGCCTTTTTCCCCCTATGCCTGAAATCTTCTCCTTTCTACCTTGAGCAACTTTTCCTGAATATACGCTTGTTAGGGGAGACCCTACATATGAGACATACCCATATTATTTAAGAGATTTCCCACTGGACATAATGAGGACATAATGAACAAAAACATGTGAGAAAAAGCCTGACCCACCTCGTTAGAGTCAGGCTCTCTCCATTCCCAACACTGAGCCCAGTCCACACGGGGCTACAGCCGGATAAGTTATCCTTTTACTCTCATTTTCCCTTCCTTCCTTCCTTCCTTCCTTCCTTCCTTCCTTCCTTCCTTCCTTCCTTCCTTCCTTCCTTCCTTCCTTCTTTCCTTCTTTCCTTCCTTCTCTTCCTTTCTTCCTTCCTTCCTTCCTTCTTTCCTTCTTTCCTTCCTTCCTTCCTTCCTTCCTTCCTTCTTTCCTTCTTTCCTTCTTTCCTTCCTTCTCTTCCTTCCTTCCTTCCTTCCTTCCTTCCTTCCTTCCTTCCTTCTTTTGTTATCCCTTTATTTTAATTTTTCTTCTTTCTCTTTCCTTTTTCCTTCATTTATTTCTTTTCTTTTGAAAGGATAAAAGTTGAAATTATGTGGTAGACAGATATTGTGTTGTAGTTAGAATTCTGAACCCTCATCTGATAGACCAGAAACTCAGGCCCACAAAGGTGATAATATTTGCCAAAGGTCATGGAAGTAGTAAGCAGAGCCCAGAAAAAATGTTAACTCTTAACATTTGAGGAAGCCTAAAAATGCCTACCTAGTGAATCCCATTCACGGGAAGTTCTATGTTTCTTTCTCTTCCTGCTCCCATTTTTTTAAGGTTGCCACATGGTTTTGAATCTCAGAAAAAGAGTTTCTGTTTAGCCAGAGGAAGCTGGGATCTTTTCTTATTTTCTCTGGACGGGCTTCCCCCATCCTTTCTTCATTTTCCTTCTCCCTGGTGTCTCAGGCCTCAAATTACATAGCTGTAAGAAGTTTGATTTGTAAATGTCATGTTTGCATGCCACGGAGAAGAGGCCACTTAGTCTGCACAGAATAAATGGGCAGCCAGGAGAAAGCAGCCCAAAAGAGCCTGGGTAGGTACGTGGCAAAGCCTCCTCCCCATCTCACCGAGGCCCCCTCTGAGCTGAGCTGCTGTTGGGCCCCAGCCCAAAGCTAAAGTTAGCAGGGCAGTCCACTATCACTCTGACTTGTTTAGATTTTTTTTTCTTTTGATTCCTGCCTTTGCCACATTCTGTCCATCCTCCTGACCATTCTTAGCAGCTGTAACAACACTGCGGTATTACCCGTAATTTGCAACTTATCAAACATGATTGAACCTTGTTCTTTTGTGTAAACGAAACAGAACTCTTTGGTTAGGTTTCTTTATACTTTGGAAAAAGCGCAAAGGAAACCAAAGCTGTATTTGCATGCCAGACAATGAAACAGAACACAGAGTGTATACACGCCTCTGACATTGTAATTAC
The DNA here is from genome assembly GCA_028646515.1 of Pseudochirops corinnae. Taxonomy (NCBI): domain Eukaryota; kingdom Metazoa; phylum Chordata; class Mammalia; order Diprotodontia; family Pseudocheiridae; genus Pseudochirops; species Pseudochirops corinnae. Next base: position 544,087,957 of record CM053585.1, read on the forward strand.
TGAATGCATTTTATAGTCCATGTATGGTCCCTGGCTTTGGCTGGCTGTAAATCAGCTGTATCAACATTTAATCAAAGTCTTATAGATTGGACGTGTATATTTTTCTAACGTCAAAATCGAAATGCTAAGCCTAAAAAATAGGCTGAGGTTGGGGGTAGGGGGAGAGATGGAAATGTATTTTAGATGCAGTGCAAAAAATAATGAACTTTCAAGGCCCCACAAAGGCCCCTCATCGAGGACCTCTCCATTAGGAAATAGATGCTCATAGATGGGCAATGGAGAAGAATCATTCCTTCAGCGTTTCAGCAGCTTCTGATTCATTTAGCTGGAATTCCCTTTCAGCTTTGTCTCTCCCAAACAAAACCCACTTTTCTTTTTAGCCTGAGCATGAAAGAGAAGAGCCCTGAGTCTGGAGCAGAGGGACTTGGCTTCAGAGCCTAACAAGGCTCAGGTCACTTACCTTTTCTATCATTTTAAACAACAATAACCCATGAGCATAAAGGTCTTTGCATTTTACAAATCTCTTTAACAATTTTTTCTCATTTGAGCTTGACCTAACCATGTGAGGTAAGTGATATTATTTTGGCAGTTGGGTGGTACAATGGCAGGAGTGTTAGAACCAAGTTCAAGTCCTCCTCTGGCTCTCACTCATTGGGTGGCCCTGGGAAGGTCACATAGAGTTATGGTGAGAATCAAACAACACATAAAATCAATCATCCATAGCAAGTGCTTTGCAAAGCACCCATTTTGTATTTGGAAAGATTTTTTGGGAAAAGATCTCTCTGGACTGCAGACCTTGCACTTTTCTCACTATATACTATGTCTGGCTCTCAGAATGAATGCATTTAAACGGTTTTAAGCATATTTGAAGGTAACTCTCCATTTTCCATCTGCAGCTCTCCTTGGTTTCCACCCTGGGCAATACTATGTGCCAACTTGAGCTAGTCCCTTCTCCCTCCCCCTTCAGTTTCCTTTTGTGTACTGCCTTCCCTCATTAGATTATAAGCTACTTGAGGGCAGGAGTTAAATTTCTTTTTATCTTTTTATTTTTTAAATTTGTATCCCCAGCATTCAGAGCCTGGCACATCAGTAGGTACTTAATAAATATTTATTGAAATTGGATTATTTTTATTGAAATCCTTTGTTTCTGTATCACCTAGATTTTCCCTAATATCTCTTCCCAACCGTGAGAGCCATCCCTTATAATGCAGAACTTTTCAGAAAGGAAAAAAAAAAATCACCCAAACTGATCAACATTAAAAATAAAAATCTGACATTCAAAGTTCTGCAACTATGATCATGGCACCTGTGCAATCAAAAGGGGTAAGGGGCTATCCTCTCATGGACATTCATGGGGATGGAGTTTGTTTCTTATAATTTCACAATATTCCATTTGTTTAGTTCTTACTGTTTTCATTGTCATTGTCATCTGCACCACGTGTGTGGCTTTCTCGGCTGTGCTTACTTCTGGATCAGTCATGTAAGTATTTCAGTACTTCTTTAGATCATATTTCTCCATTTCTTTCAGAATAGTAATATTGTATTTTTTTGTTTGTTTGTTTATCACAATTTGTTTAGCCATTCTTGGGTTGACAGGCATCTACTGTTTGAAGTTCTTTGCTTTTACCATCAATAACTTGGTACATATGGAGCTTTACTTTTTGTCATTAGCCTCCTAGTAGTGTAGGTTAGATGTGAAATTTCTGGGTCCAAGGGTACAGTTAGTTTGGCTACTTTATTCACGTACATCCCGATTGTTCTCCAGAATGCTCTTCATAATTCAGGGTTCCATCATGAGTGTCTCAGTGCACCTATCTTTCCATTGTTGTTGTACAGTCCTATATGACTCTCTGTGACCCCGTTGGGGGTTTTCTTGGCAGAGGTGCTGGAGTGGTTTGCCATTTCCTTCTCCAGATCATTTTACAGATGAGGACACTGAGGCAAACAGTAAACTCACCCAGGGTCACCCCGACTTTAAGAGGTCACTTTAAGCCTCAGTTTTCTTGTTAATAAGAGTAGCAGTAGATAGTCTCTCTAAAAGGTCCTTTGAACCTGACTATTATAGGCTCCAAAGTCGCTTTCATTTCTAAATCCTTCCCCTGCAACAGAATCCAAAGTGAAGGTGGGGACAAGGAAACTTAAATTCTTCTCTTAGTGGTTCATGGTAGGGAAGTCAGGATGCCTAATCCTATACCGGTGTGGGGAGGGGGGGCAGGTCACCTGGATTGAACCCAAGGATCAGGGGCTAGAAAATCAAGATGTCTGGCTTCTTTTGTAGGGTGTGGGCTGGAGTTTAAGACCACCTGTCCCTGAGGGAACAATATGAGGTAGATGGGCCTAGGCAGCCTTCTTTGGGGGAGAGGAGCATTTCAATGCTTCTTGTTTTTTTGTTTTGTTTTGTTTTGTTTTTGTTTTGTTTTTTCTTATTCTGCATCACATGTTTGGATCCAAGTGCAGTAATGGCATAGGTTGATATAGATTCTGAGACACATGGTCAAGGTACACCATCTTATATTCCAAGATACAAGGCCCTACATGACCCCATTGCACACCAAAGGACTCCCAGACTCATTGGGAGGAATCGTTCCAACTTTTCTTGCCCCAGAACAAATGATGCCTGGAGTGACATCTGAGTAGGCATTTTTGCATTTTTCCTCAAATAAGGTGCTGATGTGTATGCCATAGAGGGTGCTGGAAAATCTGACAAAGGACTGGAGATGGTTACTCAACTTGACACCAGGAAGGTTGTCCCAGGCTTGACACAGTCTTTTCCCAATTTGTTTGGCTTTTGTTCAGGGGTCAGATTAACTGTCTTCTTGAAGGAGAGTAGCATGAAGTCATGATTGATGGTATTGGGGTTCCATTTAGAGTTGTGTACCTGATGGTCTACTTTCAACAAACGCTATGAGGGCTCCTGACCCAAGGTTGTGTTTCCCTATGACCTGAAGGTTCTGCTGGGCACAGTGAGCAGTTATGATGAATCACTCATCACAGAGTAGGACACCCCTACCATGGAATTTTTGATAAAAGAACAGTAGGGCCTGCCAGAGCTGAGAGTAGGAAACACATGTTTGGACACCAATGATCTTGTCCAGATTCCTCTTGGTGATGGTACTGACCAACAGAGGCAGTGATGAGATCAGGAGAAATATAGTTGAAAGGGGTGGGAAGAAGCTCTGGGAGAAATTGGAAAAAAAAAGAATGACAGAAAGAGATGCTCTGAGACAGAAGAAATAAATGCAGAAATTGACTGAGAGTCAAGGCAGAGAGACGGTACCCAAAACAGAAGATGCAGCCTGGTACTGTCAACAATGTGGCAGATATAGGAGAACAAGTCAGGAAAAGCCAAGAGAGGTCAGCACACAGAGAAAGAAAGACCAAGAGCCCAGTACATCAAGCTGGAGAGGTGACCACTGGAGGGGGGGGTCTCCCAGAGAATGGTACAGGACAAGGTCTCCTCCTCAGACTCCTCTCCCAGAAGTCTCAGTTGGTTTTTGCCTCAGGATGAGGCAGCTTCTAAATTTGTCCTTAAGGCAATAAATGGACATGATCTTTCTGGGAACAATGGTGCTAGTTTATGTTGATTTGAGTTTTTATTCCAGAGCAAGATATGGAAATTGAGGTGAACGAGTAGATGAGCAGGATGGGAGTGCCTGGCAAGATGACTGGGGAATATGGCATGAGGAGCATGGTCTGACCTCTGGCCAACTACATATGGTGGACTGGTTGATTTGTTGCTCCCAAACAAGAAATCTCCACTCCAGGGGAGGAGTTTGGAGGCTGTGTGTATCCACTTCCTCAGATTCTGTGGGCATTTTTTCTATATTCCAGTCTGGTCCAGAATTTCTGGAAGACAGAAACAGAAGAGCTACAGTGTTGGAACCCAGGGATTTGGGCTCCAAATCCAGATTCCTTTCCACTGACAATATTGACTTCAACTGGGAATCTGACCTTTTACTCAATGCCCTTTAGGCACCAAGAGATAGCAAAAGATTATCATGATGAAAAAAAAAAAAAGCACTACCTCCATGATAGGTAAAGTATGAGCACTCAGAAGTGGCTAAATGAGGTCAGCAAAGAATACAAAGTTAGAACTAGGTTTTTAAACCTTCCTGCAGTCCCAGAACAAGTGAGGGACTATTATTTTTTATTTATAATAAGGATCAAGGTATCATCACAGCCACGTCTAGGAAGAAACCACCAGAGTTTCATCTCACATTTACGGAACCATCAAAGAGTTTGTGGCCCTTATGAAACAGAAAACAATGATGATGAACATGCATACACGAAGATGTAACTAAATTAGGAAGTTACCCAGTGACCTCCAGACATCCCATCCACCAACATTGGCCTCTCATGTTAAAAAGTTGATGCAAGGAGTGTTTCTTGGCTTACTTTGGGTGTAGTTTGTGCTATGTCAGATGCAAAATTTCTATTCCATTTCTGGGAAGCATTTTATCATTTTGGAACATATGGCTGAGAGTACTTACTCACTGGATACTCAGAGTATGTGATTCCCTATTTTTAAGATGTCTGTGTACCTCCTCCACCATTGTTTGAAATTTTTGGAGGTCAACAGGTAAGGGACATTACATGTATCAAATTTCTAAACTTCATTAATTGGTTCTGATGTTTTCTTTTTCTTTTTTTTCTTTTCTTTTTACTTTGTTTCTTTAAAAAATCATTTGTTTACAGGTAGTTCTCTGAAGCAAGGGGGGAATCTAGGCAATACAAAAACAAAAAAGGGAATAAAATATTCATTTTTCAAAACTTATATTGATTAAACAAAATGTGAAATAATCATTCCTAATCCTTGGACTTCCCTTAGAGGTCAGTAGCTTTGGAGAGAAGGCTTCCCTAAGGAGCTGTAATTCTTGTTTTTCATCATGTTTCATCCTTGTGGTAATAACAGGGGCTTCCCCAACTTAGAGGCAAGAGAAGCTCAGAGTCTGGCTTCCTTGAGAAATCAGAAACAATATTCAAGGAGAAAATGATGATCGAGTCCTAGAAATAGAGCTATCTCCTTACCAACCTTCACAAGCTATGGGTATGGCATTGTTACATGAAAGAGGAAGCTATGTCTGCCCACCTTTTTTTTTCCCTATTCTACTGTTATGGATTTTTTTTTTTATTTCCTAAGTTCAGAATTAAAGGGAAAAAGTCATTTTAACAATTAAAAAAGAGGCAGTTATAATATAAAAAAGAGGACACATCAGAAGTCAGAGGGCCAAGGGCTGGGGTAGGAAAGGGATCTGATAGGGAACAAGTAGCTGTTGTATCTGAGCATCCATAGCCAAGGTCGTGTGTGTGTGTGTGTGTGTGTGTCCACATATAATATATCATATAAGTGTTATGTATTTAGGCTTCCATCACCCAGTCATGTAGTCTCAAATTCATATATCCCATACATACTTTAAGAATAATCAATATTATATGTGTATATATATATGTGTGTGTGTGTGTGTGTACAATATATACATCATATAACATATTAGTTTACATATGTGGAGGGAGACAGAGATAGGAAGAAAGTGAGAGACAGAGAGATAGAAATAATTTTTGTAATCGAGGTAATATGTACTCAATAATTTGAACTGGACCTCCAGGTTAGGTATAATTGGCACATTTTCATAGGATTACAGTTATCAAGGAACTCGAGGTAGCTAGGGGATGCCATAGTGTTGGGCCTTGAGTCAGGAAGACTCATTTTCGTAAGTTCAAATCTGGCCTAAGATATTTAGTAGCCATGTGATCCTGAGTATGTCACTTAACCCTATTTGCCTCAGTTTCATCATCTATAAAATGAGCTGAAAGGAAATAGCCAACCAGTCCAGTGTATTTGCCAAGAAAACCCTAAATGAGGTCACAAAGATTTGGACATGACTAAAAAGGACTGAATAACAAAAATCAAAGGACTTACCCAAGGTCACACAGATAATCCATTTCAGAAGTTGGGTTTCAGTCCAGGTCTTTTTTTTACTTAAGCTCAAAAAAATCTTATTCCTAGGCACCTTGGCATAATGACCAGGGAGGCCACATCACAGACCTTAACACTTCAATTTAAATCTTACCTCTGATGCCTCCTAGCTGTGTGACCCTGGGAAAGTCTTCTGTTTCTCTTATATCTACTTGCTTAGCAGATGCTGATCTACACTGATAGAGACAGCTTCCTTATTGGGAGCTCATCATACCATTTAAAATTACATCTTTAGTTTAAAAAAGTGGCTCATCTTCGAGATGATATATTTCAATGAAAGCACAGTCCAGCATTCATTTTTACCTCTAAGGGTTGTTATTACAAAAAAAAAAATCCCAGGCATGGTCCCTAACCCTATGCTTGGAGCTAATAAGAGGAAGAAGTGGGAGGATATCAGAAGAACAAGGAGCAGAGTATGGTCATACCTTGGAGATATCGCAGGTTCAGTTCCAGACCATTGCAATGAAGTGAATATTGCAATGCAGCAAGTCACACTATTATTTTTCTTTCCTGGTGCATATAAAGTTTTGTTTATACTGTTAGTTTAATAAGACTGGTAATTAACAAGGAAAAAGGGTGATGAGAAATGAGTTAACTTGTGCAGAGAGGGCGACAGTCAGTCTTTAGCTCCTCCAGTTTGGCAGCAAGAGTGGACCAGCACGCCCCACAGCTCCTCAGAGGGTAAAATGCATATTTCTCTTGCCACAGGGAACCTTGCATCTACAAAAGGAGAAACAGGTTGAAATTGTCATTCTTCTTCTTACCTGAGGAAGCCTGCCTTGAGTTGTCCTTGAATTAGCAGTTACTGGGCTAACTAGTAGCCTTATTCTCTCAGTGAAAAACAGAATTCATAAACTTGGCATGTTATGTAGGATGTAACTCGAGTATTTGCTCAGATTAACAGTGCAGTGCCCACCACTAACCCCACAAAAACACCACACCCAGCAGCCACACGGAGTTATAGGCTTTCTTTTCCTATCTTTGTACTCATGACTGGATCCAAACCACATGATCTTAACTAGACTATTTGGATCTTTATGTATGCACTCCAAGAGGAATCCCAATGGTGTGATGCTTGCCAGAGTCAGGAGTTAGGACTCAAAAGAGGAAAGGATTGAGTGATGAGTGAGTCACTTTGGGGAACAAAATATGAATCAAGTATATAATTTGCTGATGTACTCTCACACCCACTCACAACAGGAATCTCCCTTTATGTCTCCACTTTCAATACAATTCATTCCCCTTCATATCCGCGTGTACTCCAAAGATACTGAAACTCATAGACCGAGCTGAAAATTCATTTTCAAATAAAATTAAGGTCTAAAGTAAGAATAGCATATCTTTTAATAGGGAAAAGAATTGAATCTTTATTTCCTTCATAGGACTCCGTCTCCCAGTTCAGGCTATAGTTTCTCTGCAATGCATTATCTTAGGGTGTTTCCTGAAGTACTGAGTATGGATAAGCGACTTGCTCAGGGTCACACAACCAGCATGAGTCAGAGTGTGACTTTAAATCAAATCTCTCAGGCCAGGTCTTTAACCAAGATTCAACTCTACTTCTTATAGCTCTAGATCAATAAAAATAGTAAGGGCTCAAGGGGAAATGGGAAGAAAGGTACACCGATTTTCAAGCTGGGAATTCAATCATTCTGGAAAAGTGTGGAAGTCTGTGACAAAAGTCATTGAACTATTTATAACCTTTGGTCCAGCCATTCCACTAGCGCAATGCACACCCAAGGGGTTACTTAGTCACTGAATTTCAGTTGAAAGAGACCTCAACAAACATCTAGTTCAACCAATACATGAAATGGAATCTCCACCTTCAATACAATTTATTTGAGATTTTTGTACAGGGGAGTGACATAATTAGACCTTTACATTTAGGAGATTATTTTGAAGTCCAGTGAAGTACACATTAGACCTGGAGGTTTAAAAACAAAACAAAAACCAGTTAGAAAGCTGCTGCAATGTTCCAAGCAAAAGGTAATAAATTTCAAACTGGGATGACTATAATCACTTGCTTCCTCTGACTCCAAATCTATTCCTCTTTCCACTGTGCCATTCTATGTGCCAAGGACAAAGGCTAAGGATTAAGGTAGATTCAAAGGGAACATAGTCTGGAGTTTGGAGACCAAAGGAGTTCTGAGCTTTGGGAATATTTACACATAGGTGGTGGAAGGAAGAAGAACGTGTAGAGATAAAACATGATCAGTTTTAGAAATAGTAGAACCATGAGAGTAAAATGCCATAGATACCAATGAAGGAGAGAGCATCAAGGAGGAGATTATACTTAGGAATGTCAGATATTTCAGAGAAGTTAAGAAGGATAGCAGCTGATAAAGGACCATTGAATTGGATAGTTAAGAAGTCATTTATAACCTGGGAGTGAGTATATTTAGTAGAGTGGTATGGATCAGAGTCAGAACATAATGAGATTGTGCAGCATGTGATTCATTAAGTGGAAGTAGTAACTGTAGACTGATTTTTGACCAGGCTCAGCTCAAGCACCCATTCCTATATAAAGGTCCTTCCTGATCCTACCAGTTGTTAAAGCTTTCTTCTTCTTGAAATGACCTTGAAAAAAATTGTATTTTATTTTCTGTGTATAGATTGTGTCACCACAGTAAAATATCACCTTCATGAGAACATCTATTTCCTTTCTGACTTTTTATCCTAAGCACCCATTGTATATGATTAATCAATGTTTGTGAAATTGAATTAACTTTGTAAAAGTTTGACAGTGAAGGGCCCAGTTGGGACACTAAGGTGAAGGGGGCACAGATCCAAAGGATTTTTATTTGTTTGTTGGGAGGGAGGTATAAGGATATTCTGGTACCAGTCAAATCAAAGTTTGACTCATTGTTTCACTGATTGTCTACACTTAAGAAAGTGATTGAAAAATGTTAATGCAGATTACATGTGAAAGTGTTTTGGGAGAATGTTTCCTTTTTTTCCCCAGAAAGTCTATTGTAAAACATTTATTAGTACACTCCTCAAGAAGAGGCTGCTTAGAAGACCCAGGAAAGATACTAAAATTTTGGGAGGGGAATCTTGTTTGGAAAATCCTTCATAAGCATGGTATATGACTGGTTTACAGATGGAATAAAGTCTGCTGTGATTATTGTGCTATGAATGGAGATTATATAGATTCATAGATTCCTAAGGAATCCAGACCCTTGAAGAATAATGAGCTATTGTATTCATCTGTTCCTTGGGTCACTCCTCCTTTCCTCTACTATTGATTTTTCTTAAACCTCTAAAGCCTGCCCTAGATGTCTTCCTTCAAAAGTTTGCTGATGAGGCAGTTTCCCCTGAAGTTGCCCACTCTTATTTAATATTGGTTATTTCATACAGCAAATCAAAATGCTTGGCAGGGAGCAACGCTCAATCACAGCCACTCTGAGTGGTGCATAAAATACATATATTTTCTATCCTCAGAACAGTGTGAGGCAGCTGTGGCTGGCGTTGCAAAGGCAAATATGTGAAGGACATTTTTTACTTTTGCCATATTTTCAATTTCAGTCATTAAATGAACTTTGCAGGTGTGCAAATACTCCACTAATCCTGGGGCTTTTTGAAAGCTTACTTGCCACATCACCTCCTCCCCTGACCCCCACCACCAATGCTGGAATCCAGGCAAAATGAAAATGATTTTCAGAAGACCAACAATAAATTAACAGTATGAGTTATATCATAAGTAGAATCTTATTGAGTTAAAAATGCAAAGCCACCTGATGATGAAAAAGGTTCTGTGGTCAAACTTTTAAATGTAATACCAGAGCTAACCACTCTTGTCTGCTTTCCCATTCATGTAGTATTAAATTAATCTCTCAATATTTAAAATGATCCATGATTTTGTCCTGTGGACAAGCCTTCCACTCATGCCGATTGTCATCTTTCCCTAAAACTTAGAAGACCATCTTGGAGTGTTTCCATGATTGAAAAATCCTTCCCTATGCATCCAACCTAATGATTAACCTCTCTTCACTTAGGCAGATCCTCCTAAAACAGATATACAGATCATGATTGGAGTGGTATTCCATACCTTTCCAGCTTGACCAGACCCAAGAGAGCTTCAGATAAAATTCCAGATCCATGATATATTTATTCTTTTTTCCTGCCATTGTGTTTTTACTATTATGTAATTTGTTAAACCCATTCTCTAGAGATAGTAAAAATGTAATCATCAACCCAACTCTGGCTGAATTCCCCAAAGCCTCTGAGATTTTTCCTTAGTCTTGTTTTGCTAGAAGGTTGATGCAAATATTGTCTGGGACTTCATGACTCCTAGAGTAGATATTTGCACAATATAACATCAAGTCCAAACTGCACAATAGCTAGAAGGATTGTGTTAACATCTCCCCACATACCCCCCAAAACAAGAGTGAATGCTAGCATTGCCCAGAAATGAGCAAATTGCCTCAGCAATAATTCTGCCTTGTTTTATCTGTAATGAAAACACATCTACTGTAGATATGAAGGTGCACTTGTCATGTGAGGGAAAGTGATAATGACCCCAATGTACCAATGGGTCTGTGATCTCTTTGATGTGAGTGACCCTACCAGGAATCAAAGGTATGATCATCATGGACTTTCATCAATATCCACCCATGAGTCCACCACAGATTGTTGTTTCTTTTTGTTTGGTCCTTTCAACTCCAAGGGTTTTCTTGGCAGAGATACTAAAGTGACTTTTCATTTTCTTCTCCAACTCATTTTACAGATGAGGTAACTGAGGCAAACAGGATTAAGTGACTTGCCCAGAGTCACACAGCTAGCAAGTGTCTGAAGACTGACTTTAATTTAGGAAAATGAGTCCTAGAGCTCTATCCATTGTGCCATGTAGCTTCCCCTCACCAGAGGAGGCTCATTCAAAGTTCTAGTCTCTTCATTCTCTGGTTTTTGTGGAGCTCACAGATTGCCATTGATTATGCTTTACTCTTGCCACCTAACTGGTCCATAGACTTCTCCTATATTTCTTCATGTATTTCTCTTCTGAAATAATTTACAATGTTCTTTCTTCATCTTTGAGTCAACATCAACTTTAATTCTTTGGAGACTAATAATCCATCACTTATAACCATATAGCAACTCTCCCTGATTACAATGGCAGAAAGTTACCTTCTTCCTCCAAGCAAATTGGTTATGACAGACATTGCACTACACAGAAGTTTTGGAAACCAATCTATACATCTACATATTCCTTTGTTGTTGAATATTTTAGTCTTGTTAATTGTCTTGCATTCACATGCATATTTCTATGCTTTAACATCTTATTTTGTTCAGCATTTCACATTTTAAAAAACAACTCGTGTGTGTGTGTGTGTGTGTGTGTGTGTGTGTGTGTGAGAGAGAGAGAGAGAGAGAGAGAGAGAGAGAGAGACTTTTCATCAGTTAATTTTGTAAATCTTTGAATAAGAAATTTGGTTCCAAAATAGAGATTACACACTTAATATCTTGAAACATTGCATGATCCCAAGTTCCCGCAAATGTAAGTACAAGAGGATGGTGCCTGCTTTTTCTCTGCTGCATGTGAAAGTTCACTCTCAGTATCAAGTTTGTTTTGTCCCCTAACTTTGTTAACCTTTGCATTTACTTGTGTCCACAGCAGCCTTTCATGAAGAGCTGGGCTGGACCTAGGATTGCAAGGGGTTAAAGGGCAGAGCCATTACAGGATTTCAACTCAAAACATTCCCTGATTCCCAAGGCTGCAGTGTACTTATAATTAATTATTTTTCTTTGTGAGAATTTTGCTGAAAAGCTTTAGTAGAGTAATATATGTACCATGTGGGAAATCTCATATCTACTTCACTTTTTGATGAAATAAAAACTGGAGTAAGGATGGGGAAAAATCCTAGCTTCATTCTTTCCTGTGAGCTCTGATTACAGTATTTCAATTTAGAAAGTCACTGACTACACCGTAGAAATCCAGTTATGCTTAAAAAGAATCCTCTCCCAACCTTTGCTATTCATAGCCCAATGCAACAAAACTCTGGATTCTTGGATCATCATTTTCAACAGTGATTTTTGTGTGTTTGGAGTGTTCCTTTTTTAAATGGTATTTCAGCATCTGAGCGACCTTTGCATAAAGCATAATTCATTTTGATTGATGTCAAGGGATCCCAAAGAATAATAAAATGATACTTTGAAATTGTCTTTTTAAGAAGCATTGCTAATCACTCCCTTGAAATTCATGGCACTCCAGAGACATTGAAATCATTGCTTAGAAACAGTATTTGCTGACTTCACCAGGGTAACAGCCCTAATCCTTAAGGTAATCAACATTCACCCTCTTCTTCTGCTCTTTCTACTTTTAAGTCTTCCCTGGTTTTCTTAAGAAAACACAGAAAGGGGAGACTGCTATTATTCTCCTCCATGGGATAGCCTGTTTCATTCAGACAAGTAATATCATCTTCTGTTGACTCTCATCTGAAGCCAGTGCACTGGGTCATTCCTTCCCCTCTCATGTTTTCACCCACACTGAAGAAAAGACTGTGGCAGGGGACCCAGGGTGCAGGTTTCTAAACCAGAAGGATCTGGGAAGCAGACTTCAATTGCTGTCTGACTATTCCCTGCATTTGAAACTTTGGGTTCCCAGTTCATAGCCTAGGGCTCAGTGCCATGCAGCTTCACACTCTGGGAAAGGATTCCCTTCAGTTCGCATTGAAACCATTAGCTTCAGTGCAGAACACAACCAAACTGCATACTGGGAACCCCCCCCCCCCAAATGCAGACTTGCCCTTATTTGTTGTTCTGGTAATTGGAAAATAAAAGACAAAACAAAACAAAACTAAAAAACCTAATACGCTCTGGAATCTATGGACCTGAGTTTGTTGAGCAATAACCAAATTGATGGATATCTGTTATTTACAGTAATGAAAAATCAGTTCTTCCTTTATCAAAGAATACCACCCAAGGAAAGAGCAGAGTTTTTAGGCAATTTCATGTGGGGAAGAGAAGTCTTTTGTGGAATTTAGGAATCCTTTGGATACATTTTTCTCCATGCCATCTACCTCGTTCCATCTGGATCATGCCTTTCTTTGAGAGTCTTGTCTCTGGCCAAAAAGGAAGAACACCACAATTAAGGGCAGAGTGAAAATATAGTAAGGAGAAAATGCCTTTTTACTTCTGTTGAAATGCGGTCCCTCTTGAACTAGGAGCCAAGATTTTCAGTGGTCTAGAACACAGAGTGCTGTTTTACTATTGATTGATGAAATTTCCTTGGACACAGAGAAAATCTCTTCTATTAAAACCCTGAAATGAGATTGCTGAAAACAAGAAAAAGCAAAAACATTTTATGCACCACCTGATGCTCATGACTGGTTTTAAAAGACTTTTTGAGGTAGAAACTGCTCAGAATTTTAGCTAGAGTTCTGAAGCTGCCTTCCTCTCCACTTTGTTAGGGCCCTTTTCATGAACATGCCTGTGTTTTTGTTTGTTTGTTTGTTTTACATTCCCAGATTGATAAAAAAAATCCCTACCACCACCACTGCCTAGAAAATGTACCTCCACGGGGTATAATACATGTAACAAAATTAATTCAAATAACTTTTCTCAAAAATCACCAATAATCTTACTTGCCCTTTCAAAAATTGACTGAGGCCACCGTTGTCTTGCACTTCAAACCTGCACCCTCCAGCATGGGCTTTATGCCCTTCCTCCAGCAGATCTCCCCTCCTCCACACATCTTCATTCCCCATCCCTGCTTATCACAGGATCTCTTGCTCCAAGCAAAGAAAGGCTTTACCATGTCCTCTACATGGCTTGCATCTTCCCCCTCCTAGATTTTTGCACAATCCATTCCAAAAATCTGCTCTTTTCTTTTCACATTCAATCATTCTCTTCCTTTAAAAATTCTCTATTAAAAATAATAAGAACAACAACCACACTTCTAAAGTCAGGCACACTCATGTATTGTTTGTGGAACTGTGAATTAGCATCCTTCTATAAAGTAATTTGGCACTATGCAAACAAAGTGTCATATACATGTATATGTGACATATACACACATGCATACACTTATATATGCTTTAATTCAGAGATTCTATTGCCAGGCATACATACCAAGGAGGTCATTGACAATACCCCAAAATATTTATAGCAGCAACACCATTCAAAGTACCAAAGAAATGGAAGCAGCTTGGCAGATGGCTCAACAAAGAATAGTCCATGAAGGTAATATAATCTTACTTCATTCTCTGAAACAGTAGCTGATGTGAACTGACACAGTCAAGGAAATCATAAACTCACCAAGGACAACAATGCAAATAGAAAGAACGAAGCCTCAAAATGAACCTGAACGTTGAAACATTACAAGGAACAAAGAAGAGAAATGAAAAGGAAAAAAAAAAACTCCACCAACCTCCTTTTCAGGAAAGGGTGATCCATTTGTATGGAACTCTGCATATAATGTTTGATTTCTTTTATTTATTCATTGGTTTTGTGATAATTTTTGTCTCTTCCTCATTTTCTTTTCTTTTTTTTTTTTTTTAAACATTCTATACTGTAAAGGATGACTTTCTGGGAGAAAGTCCTAGCCGGGGCAGGGGCAGGGGAGATGGGGATGACTTAAAAATAAAAAAAAAAAAAAAACAACAATAAAAATTCATTTAAAATAAATATTTGAAGACAAAAATTATGGCCTTGAATATACAAAGGTAAAGTGATCCTTGAGACATAAAATAAATACATCTTTCATATAAATTAAAAGATTGAGAAACAGCAACAAATAGTACCTCTCAAGATTTTTTTTCACCCCACTCTATTTCCTCCATTACTTCATGGCCCCAGGACAGTCACATAAAGAACCAAAAAGCATGTTTGTGTTTTTTTATGTACTTTCTGGTCTTCCCTATTGGACTATTTCTCTTCTATCCTTAGAGAATCCAAGTGCTGAGCTCAGCACTGTGGGCAATGCTGAATGTCTGGCTAAAAGCCTATTCTTTTCTGCTTCCAGGATTTGTGATCTTGTTGATGTTGGTTGTATTTTCTCTAGATTTGGTCCCAATCCCTCAGTTTTGGTCAGTTTTAAGAGTTCCAAAAATTTCATCTCTCTACAGCCAACCAGATGATCAACATCTCTGACACTAATTGAGTTCTCGTATAACACACATACAGTCTATCACAGGGATCTATCATTGCAGTCTTTCCAGTTTGACAGGACCTGCCAAAACATGTGTTCCAGTAATATGACCTTTAGGCCCCAGAGTCACCTTCATTCCACGACATGGTATTGGAAGACTCTGTTAGCAGAGGACCTGACCCTACATCTTTCCTGAATTAAGGACCATCCCATTCACACTAGCACCAAAAATTTTTCTGCTTGGAAATTTTCCCTTGAGATTTCTTATGCAGTTACCACATAGCCCAGCCTCAGACTTTATCCAAAGATGACATTTCAAATTGTGACACCCTTCCTTAGCCATTTTCTTGCCCTAATGGCAGGATGTGGCTTTTTAAACCTGCCATGTGGGTATTCTCAGTGAGATGAAAAGGGCCTAAGTGGATTATATGAATCCATTGGTTGACTCATGGGTAAGCCATGGCAGAGAGCATCTCATAGCAGCAGAAATCTCACCATGGCTTCTTCAGAGCCACACCCCCAAAGGAAAAAACTGTTTGTGCTCTGGTAGAATTAAAAAAAGCCACAGATGCCTAACCACTCTCTTAACATTCCATCCTAAGCAGGAGTGAATGGTTCACTCCTTCCCAACTCTTACCTTCAAACAGGCAAAGAAGTAATCCACTCTCTTACATCTCTAAACATTGAGAGACAACCCCTTGAGACTCTTTAGAAAGAAAGACTGCCTGAAACAATAAACATCTGTTAGGTACCTACTATGCATAGAGCATTATGCTGAGTGTAAGTAAGCCTTGTCATCCATCCAGTAAGACTCTCTCCAGAGCCTCACTCTGGAGTCATTTCTAGCTCTCTTCTGATGCTTAATGTCTGTTTGGTCACATGATCACTTCTTTTCTTTAGCCCAGTCCCATCTAAACCATGGGAAAAGTTACACTAAATCCTTCTGCTGGTCAGTACTAAAGATAGGAACATTTTTTAAAAATTGAATCAGAACAAATAATATTAACAAAGAGACAAATATAAGTTCTTCAATCAAATAAACATTTATTCAATGACTACTATGTGAGAGGAACTGTGCTAGGCACTAGAAATAAAAGCAAAAACCCAGTCCATGCCCTGAAGTTTCCCCAATTACTAGTGCAATAAATTCAAATTCCTTGGCCTGGAATCCAAGACCCTTTTCCATCAGGCACTACACTACTTTCCCATCCTTTCCTCATGCTTTCCTCCATCACATATTCTATATTCTAGACAAATTGGGCCATCTTCTTTTCCTCATTTGATCCCTGTACTTGTTCACCTTCATGACTTTACTCATACCATTCCACATGGAATGTCTGCTCCAACCCCCTGGTCACTCTGCCTTGACTTGTTGAAGCCCTACTACTCCTACAAACAAAACTCAAATGCCAATTTCTCTATGAAATCAACCTTTATCCTACTTATACACTGTATTTCTATCTCTCTAATGTGTTTTTTGTTTGATGTTTTTGTAGAAATAATAATAGTAATAGCTCATATTTCCATAATGCTATATAATTTTCTAGGTACTTTCTGAATACTAGCACTATGAGGCCACAAATATGATTGTTTTCATTTTACAGTTGAAGAAATTGAAGCTCTGAAATGTTTGACAACTTGCCCATGACTCTGCAGCTACTAAGGGCTCAATGTGAGATTGAGTTCACAGATATATGTTGTATTCCTTTATTACACAGTAAACTCCTTAGAGTTGAATCAGATCTAAACATTAGATCTCCTCCAGTGCATAGCACAATGTTGTATAAAAATAGAAGCTGCTTATCATTTATTGAACTGAACCAAAATAAGTAATGATTGATCCCTGGAGTTGGTGTAAGAACGAACTGGGATTGAGTCCTGGGCCTGCACATGGTCCCTCTATAGGATTTTCCCCTCTCTGGGGCTCAGTTTTGTTACCCAAAAGATGAGATGGCTGGACTAAATGACATCCAAGGTCCTCTTTAGCTCTGGATCTACGATCTTATGACTGGTTTCCATCTCTAGAGAAGTCATTATGAAAATTCTCCATCCCCTCAAAAAATGCATATATAAAATTTAGTCTTAACATCCATCTACATTGTGTTGTATTATTTATTACCTGCCCCTCTCTGTTGTTGTACATTCTTCATTTTTGAAGGGGATCAATGCCATCGGGTAATGTCTTGACTTATGCATGAATTGGATGGACTTCAGCAATATATCACAAGGATCATACACTATGATCAGGTAGAATTTGTACCAGGAATTCAGGGCTGGTTCAATATTAGGAAATGATTAGCATAATTGACTATATCAACAACAAAAGTAACAGAAACCACATTATTTTCTGAATAAATGCAGAAAAAGCTTTTGACAAAATTCAACAGCCATTGCTATGAAAAACACTAGAGAGCATAGGAATAAATGGAGTCATCCTTAAAATGATAAGTAGCATCTACCTAAAACCATCAGCAAGCGTTATATGTAATGGGGATAAGCTAGAAGCATTCCCAATAAAGTCCAGGTGAAACAATGATGTCCCTTATCAACATTGTTATTCAATATGGTACTAGAAATGCTAGCTTTAGCAATAAGACATGAAAAAGAAATTGAAGGAATTAGAATAGGCAAAGAAGAAACTAAGCTATCACTCTTGGCAGATGATGTGATGATATACTTAGAGAATCCTGTGGCATCAAGTAAGAAAACTACTTAAAATAGTAAACAACTTTAGCAAAGTTGCAGGATATAAAATAAACCCACATAAATCATCAGCATTTCTACATATTACTAACAAAGTCCAACAGCAAGAGATAGAAAGAGAAATTCCATTTAAAGTTATTGTAGGCATTATAAAATATTTGGGAGTCTACCTGCCAAAACAAACCCAGGAACTACATAAACACAAGTACAAAACAATTGGGAAAAACATCCGTTTTTTGTGGGTAGGCCAAGCAAATATAATAAACATGGCAATTCTACCAAGATTAATTTGCTTATTAATTAATTCTACCTAAATTAATTTACAATCAAATTACCCAAAATTTACTTTGTAGATCTAGAAAAAATAATAACAAAAGTCATCTGGAAGAACAAAAGGTGTGGAATATCAATGGAATTAATGAAAAGAAATGCTAGGGAAGATGGCCTTGCCATTCCACATCTTAAATTGTGTTATAAAGCAGCAATCATCAAAACTACTTGGTACTGGCTAAGAAATAGGGGGGTAGATCAGTGGAATAGGTTAGATACACAAGATACAGCAGTCAATGACTAGTAATCTGTTTGACAAACCCAAAGACTCCAACTTCTGGAGTAAGAATTCACTATTTGACAAAAACTGCTGAGAAAATGGGAAAAGAGTATGGCAAAAACTAGACATAGACCAAAATCTTACACTATATATCAGAATAAAGTCAAAATGGGTAGACAATTTAGATATAAAGACTGATACTATAAGTGAACTGGGAGAGTAAGGAATAGTTTACCTTTCAGATTTATTGAGAATGGAAGGATTCATGACTAAACAAGAGATAGAGAATGTTATGAAATGCAAAATGCATAATTTAGATTACATTAGATTGAAAAGGTTTTGTACAAACAAGGCCAATACAACCAAGATTAGAAGGGAAGCAGAAAACTGGGAAATTATTTTTACAACCATTGTCTCTGATAAAGGTCTCATTTCTAAAATATATAGAGCCAATATAAAATTACATGCTGTCTTGGGGATCGGAGGAGGGAAGAGATGATTAAAAAAAACTTGGAACTCAAAATCCTATGGAAGTGAATGTTGAAAACTAAAAATAAATTAATTAATTAAAACAAAAGAAAAAAGAAAAGAAGTGTGCTTTCCCCCAACAGGAGGCTGTTCCAGTCAGCTTGCTGTTATACCTCACACAGAATAGCCTTAGAACTAGGGAAAGAAAAGCAGCAGACATAGACAAGTGACCAAGAGTGAAACTTGCTAAATAAAAAATTCTTTGTAGAATTTCCATGAACACAGATCTTTTTTTTTCCCCCTCTCCAAACTACTAAAAGTGCTGGGACAAACATAGGGGAAAGTCCTAAGGATAGGTCTATGAAGACAGCCCTAAATTAGAAGTGTCGCTTTGTAAAGATCAAGGATTACAGGAGAGTCCAGGCTCACAGGTCATCCTGGCTGTCATTTTAATTTTCATTAATTATTCATTTTATTCATATAAACAAGTCACTACTCACATAAAGAAATTATCATCATCTTCACATCTGACATTAAAGAGTCACAAAGAGATATTTCTCTGTGTACACAGAAACATATATGTGTGTGTGTATGCACATATAGACATATATATACACATACATATAGATATGTATATATCTATATAAGAGAGAGAAATATGTAGATATAATCTCTTTTGATCACAAATTGAAAACTCCCTCCAAAAAGTGACAGCCTGGTGTGGGGTAATGAGTGCAAAATTTGGAAGCAGAAGATGTGAGCTCACACCTTAGCTCTGCCATGCACTGCCCGTGTGTGGGTGAGCAAGCTGCACAACTTTTTTTGAGCCCTGCTTCTTTAGCTGTAAAAGAAAAGGGTTAAATTAGAATCAGTGTCAAATTCAGATTGAAATGGATCCCTATAGGCTGCATTTTGACTTTAAAAATCCAGAAATTAACATCATCTGCCTTGTGTTTTTATTTATTTTGTTAGACATGTCCCAATTAGATTTTAACCTGGCTCATGTTCACTCTTGGAAGTTTTTTGGGTTTGATGGCCTCTGATATCCCCTGTAGTTTAAAATCCGAGACCTTATATGCAGAGTAGTGAACAGGTTGTGTTAAATAATTCATTTTCATGTTGAAATACGCATATGGTAGTTGTCCTCCCTCTCCAAGTTTTCAAAACTCTTCCTTCCTAAATGTGGAAATCATCTCTGAAGAGATATAACGTAGCGTTGTGGGCAGGACATGCATCTCAAATCAAGAAAAACGAGATTTAATACCCGTTTCATATATTTACTATAACCGTGTGATACTGGACAGGTCACAGAGGTGTCTCAGTTTCTTCAGCTACAGAATGAAGGGGTTTGACTTGATGGCCTCTGATCTCTCTTGCATATTTAAATCTGTAATCTGATGAGCCCATCTTCGTGACTTTGAGCAAATCACTTTCCCTCCCTTAGCCTCAGTCTCCTCATCCATAAAATGAGGATTTGGGTAGGATTGCCTCTGATGTTCTTTCTATTTCATGATCTGTAATGCTATGCGCTCAGGCACTTCAGTTTCTTCTATGTCTTTAAAAGTACATTCTTAGGAGCCATTGTAACGTTCATTTATTTTCATATTAATGTGTAAAAAACACTACCAGTCAGTCCTCTGGACTGCTTCTAAAAGCAAAAACAGGCTTCTGGGAGAAGCAGCTTCCTTCCAATTGGTGATGTCATGTGTTATGCCAATGGGTAACCGGATAACTCTTTCAAACATGGTTTTGGTCAACTGAATATCAAATCGGGGGTTGATTTAATGGAAGAAGAAAGTACGTTGGCCAATTAGCTTTCAAGGGGATGGCTGAACTTTTTAGGGTTCTCTCTTACCTGGAAAATTGTATTGAGTTATTGAATTGAGTTAAATGTATGTCCTTCGTGCATATGCACATACCCACATATATCTGCTGAGAAAGACAGAAAGGTCACACAGACAAAATGCCCCAATACCATGGGATTTTTCTGAGTTTTGAGCTGATATTGTCATTGATTTGACAAAACACACTCAACAGCTTGATTCTCTAAGCCTCGATCAGCAATTCCTTTCAAAATGTTACTTGATCTTTGGCACACTTGCCTTGCTGGATTGCTCTCCTTCTACCTCCTGCATCTGTGTTTACATATCTTCTGGGATCACTCAGTGGTCTGCCTAGATCATATCAGCTTCTTTCAAACCAGATTTTAAAACATTTAACCAAACTCTGAATCCATAAGATTCATTATGGACTCCATCCCCACCCCACTCCCACCACAAAGAGTCCAGCCTGGTAAGCTCCTACCTTCCCTTGATGTTTTGATACAAATAGTCAGGCAACTGACACCCTGGTCATGAGAGACAAAATTATAAAGAGTTTGGCTTCCAATGGCTGTTGATAAATTGCTCTATAAGGGCCTTCACAATTAATTCAAGTCAGTTGACAGCAAAACGACCCTGGCCTCTCAGCCCTGTTCCAAAACCAACACTTCCTGCTCCAGGCTCAATCACACTGTACTGACAGATCGAAGTTAATCTTGTTCCATTGAAGAAGTGCAATCTCAAATTATACAGCTGGTGTGAAATGAAGGTATTGTTCTTACTAAAGAATATGAAACCCCCACCTGTGGACAGCTGTAAAGTTCAAAGCACACAGCTCTGATTTTCAGGCAGATTTTTTTAAGACCTTAAATTGAAATAAATGGGCGAAAATCTATTTTAGTAGCTGGCAAGTGGTACCTTTTCCAAAGGTCTAATAACATTTCATGGCTTGAGATAGACAAATCAACATTCTCTAATGACTGTAAGAGATAAGGGGATTCTTATGTGAATAATAACTCAATATAATCAACACATGATCATCAATATTAGATTATAAGATATAGAGCTACAAGGTACCTTGAGGACCATCTAGTCCAACTCTTTCTTTTTATATGAGGAAATTGAGATGCACCAGATTTATGACCTGCTCAAGATCACCCAGCAAAATTGAGATTCAAACCAGGTTAATTTAATCTCAGGTTAGCTCTCTTCCACAGAAGGCACAAAAGCAATCCAGTTTCCTGAGAAACATAGATTTAGGGGTAGAAGGGAACACTCTTGTCACTGAGTCCAACCTCATCATTGTGTAGAGGAAAAAGCATGAGACCTACAGATATTGAATGACATAAAGAAGAAGCAATGTTGGGATTTGAGCCAATTTCTTTGTACTTCAAATCCATTGTTTTTTCCATTGCAACACACTGTTTTGTTTTGTTTTTTTTTACTTTAACTTCATGAACATTGACAGCTGACCTTTCATGCTTTAGTTGATGGTTTCATGGGTAACTGAGGTCATTATCTGGTGACTAACTTTCTGGAGATGAGCCTTTGGGATCTTAGATATGGTACTTCCCAGATGATAGACATAGCTAGAGTCTCATTACATGGCCTCCATTCAAAGGTTTTCATACTGAGTTGTAACTACCAGAGCAAATGTTCTTCTGGTAGAGCCAGAGTATGCTCCATGAATTGCTGAGGAACTGGAAGAGGCCTTTTTGGAAGGATGGTAGTCTTACGTTTAGCAAAGTTGATACTTCATGATGAGGGATTTCCATCCAAATCATAATGTAAATAAAAGAAAAAAATCTTGCTCTATAAATTTCTCAATATTTTGAAACATCAATGATCATACTCCCTTCATTAGTGACAGTTTTGGGCTCTGTTACAAGGCCTTGGGAGAGAGATATGCCTCATAGATATCTGTCCTATCCCTGAATCATAAGACCACCTAGCACCAGCAGGAATTTTTGAGAACAGCATAGTTTGTGAAGTATATTTTCTTCCTTCCCATTGACAGAAATCTGGCAAAAATCTTATTTTACTAAACATTCTCACCAAGCACAACTCTGAAAATTCATAAATGAGGGGAAAAAGAAGACTTTCATTTGAGTTATGGTACACAAAATAATATAAAAATGCTTATTTCTGTTGCTTTTGGTTTGTTTTCTTACTAGAATACTCACCAATCAACAAGAAAATTTATTTCTGTAAACACTAAGGGGATGTCAATTTGGCATTCACAAAACCTTTTTGAAAAAGAATAATGACTTCCTGGAGACAAGGAAAACATTTTTTCAGAGCATTACATTTTGTGAGGCATCACATAGATCCAAACATTGATTTTCAACCTTCCTAAGAATGACATTATGAAATTGATGTTTATTTTTGTTGTTTTTTTAAAATGTACCCTAGAAGCATTGATTTGCATGTGGTACTTAAGTTTTGTCCACTATGGGATCCCAAAAAGATGAACCAGGTTCAATGTACCTTGTGGGTTTGGTTATATGCTACTCTCTGTTACCATATGATGCAATATAGTGACTAGTAAACCTCTCCTTTTCAAAGGACAACAAAATCTTTTTTGGTCTGCATACTTCAAGGTCATTCCATTTTCCCCCAAATGAGGTAAGAGCAAAGGACAGCAGACACCCTGAGTTTGTTCCTTCTACAATATTTGTATTAACAGTAGTTTTAAATCCCTATCCCCCAGAAATTTTCTGACTTGGAGTTAGAACATTATTTTAACTACTGTCTAACATTTAATTTTCCATGTACATCCCCCCAGATGACATCCAATATTCCACTCTACCAAGCCATAAAAGAAGTTGCTTGGGGTTTCCATAACAAGGCTCTTCTTGGTTCCCCACAATATCACTGGTTGCTTTTCAAATTGAATGTAATGTAATACTAAAGAGATGAGTTAAGTCAGTCTCACTTTACTATACTATATCATCTCTATTTGTCAAAAAATCTTCAGTCTTTATTTAGCATAGAAAATGAAGTAATGTCATATACCTTTCATCATTCATGATAAAAGTAAATTTATTGATCATTAATTATTTTTATGTCTAGCATTCCATATAAGTTGATTTTTTAACCCATATACCATGTTGGTTTTTGAATGGTAATAATAGAATTCTTCTGGAGGCCATCAAGCATTAACATGGCTTGAAGAGGTCACCCAGGCAAGGCTTGCCACATTGAATGACATCATGCCCTATAGAAATTGCTTATTCTGGTTTTACATAACTAATCTTCTGTTGGGATATATGCGTGGATACTATATCTTTGATAACTCCAACTTAGAATGTGGCAGATTGGGGGGAGGGGAGGAATACAATCTCAACTTTACTTTTCCAATTGCTGAAAAGGTTTCCTAATACATTGATGAAATGTTCTCTTATGTGCTCACCATCTGGGAATGATTTCCTTCTTTTAGCTATCTTCCAAGTACTGGTGTTGTTTGATTATTTTATCAAATTAGTAAATGTACTTTTCAGTTCTTGGATGTCATGATAAAGTTCTTCTGTTGCTTTCCCCTCCTTCCCACCCAGGCATTACCAGCTGGAGAGTTTCTGGTAAAATGCGGTGTTTTGTCCAAGCTCAATTTTATATCTGATTACTTATTGTTGGGCAGTGCCTACTTAAAACTGAGAGACAGAAGTCTGGCTGAATTGGATATTAATCAAACATGACCACAGGATGCATATGGTTTGGTTCATCTAGTACAATCTACCTATGTCTGCTAGGTTTCTCTTTCATCTTCCTTGCTAGAATATGAGTATGTGTGACCAGTGACGATTATCTTATATTTCTGATGTCCTATACCACACTTAAAAATCTCGACCATTCACATTAAAGGTTTGGAAAGTGCTTTACATGTCTTAGCTCATTGGATCTTCACAACAACCTTGTGGGGGAACTTACTATTTCATCTCCATTTCATAGATTAGGAAAATGAGAATCAGAGATGTTAAGAGACTTCCCCAGCGTCACATAGTTAATGAGTGTCCAAAACCGATTCCCAACCCAGGTATTCTTCAACCAAGTTCCAACATTCTGTCCAGTCTGCTTCTCTAGAACAACAAGTTTGCACATAGCAAGTGATCAAGAACTATCTGCATGATGACAGAAAATGGAGGGTAAAGGTGTAATTGATGGTTTGCAGATTGAATCACATGACCTTTGTTCTTCAGGATCTGAATCTAAAACTGCTCCTATTTCCCTTTTATGTTCGACCAATTCAAGTCAGTTTTTGCTTTTTTTTGGAGGGGAGAAGTTTGGTAATCATAAAATCATTAACATGGGGGGAATCTCTAGTTCTCTACCCCTTTTAATGAATGTGCGATGTGTTGTAGAGAATTATGAGCAAAAAGTTTCCTTCTTGTATGGTAATTGAGGTGAGGGATGGACAAAGGTCATTGTCGTAAATATTTTATGCTTCTTCACTCCAAGAACCTGTGATTTCAAGAGGAAGAGACACATCTATCCTACCTCTCACCACCATTTTTTCAGTTACCAAGATTCAAAGCTTCATGGCCTTTCTCAGCTTTTCCCTTTTCTTCAGCCCCTCCCCCCCAAACAATCAGTTGCCAAGTCGTGTCTAGTCTTCCTCCACATCTCTTTCATTGGTCACTTTTTTTCCCACTCATATCATAATTCCTTAATTTCCACTCCCCAAGTTCAGGCCAGCACCAGTCACTTAAATGATTGCAATAGCTTCCTAACTTGTCTCTTTGCTTCCAATCTCACCCATCCAAACCCCCTTCCAATTCATCCTCCACAAAGCTGCAAAATTGATATCCCTAAATCACAGCAGTGACCATTTAACTCCTCAGAAGCTTCTGGGACTCTTCATTCACTTCAGGATCAAATGTAAACTCCCCTATTTGGCATTTACAATATGACTCTAACCGGGCATTGCAGGATGATTGTACATGCTTTCTCATGACTCCATTTTCCGATAATACTGGTTAGTCTTCATACACAACATTGTGCCTTCCACCTCAAAGCTTTTGGACTGTATATCCCCCATGCCTAGAATGTTCTCCCTCTACATTTCCACTTCTTAGAATGCTTGGTTCTTTTCAAAGCTCAGGTTCATGAGAACTTTGCTTAGTAGTAGAGTCCTTTCTACTTCTCCTGCATACCAATTGTAATTGCTTCATATTTATTTTTTTAAAACTATTTTGTATTTATCTATGAGGACAGTGTATCTCCTTACTGGAGTGAATGTAAGCTCCTTGAAGTCAAGGACTGTATCCCTTTTATATTTATGTTTCTAGTGACTGGAGCATAATAGATGCTTAATAAATGCATATTAATTGAGTAATTTGTTAATCATAGCCTTTCTATAGATTAGATATTCTTCAAATGTGACTGTGACTGGAAGGAATAAATGATTGGTTTATGGCCAATGTGATCAGGAGCCTCCTAGAAATGAGCTGGATTGGTCTTTCACACTCGCCATCACTGACTCCAAAACGTTCTTCTTGTTAGGCTGTCCCAGCGTTGTCAGTGAGGTGGCAGAGGTTTCAAAAAATGGGGTCGTGTCCCTTCTACAATTAAGCCTTTCATTGGAGCAAAGATTTTACAGAAATCATAAAAGATACCCTTCTTCATGTGATCCACTGGCTCCTGGTGAATGTAAATGACAGGATCTTCAAATTTCTCTTCCATGAAGGCATCTCCTATCTATATGTTAGAATTTTACAAAACTTCAGTGTAATGTGGGGACTGGTCATGAGAGCCCTGATAAACAACTCCCATGAAGACTTGCTGAACCTACTTCAGGAAATGTTTGATATAGAAATTCTTTCACTCCCTGATTCTGAATCTGCCCAGATGTCCTCTGGCTATTTCCTATTGACTTGTAGTCATTTAACCATTTGCTGAGTTGAAGCAGAATGAGCATATATAAAAAACTCAAAAATACTAACTTGTTCTCTGCTCTAGAAACTTTCTAGAGAAGGTAAGAATTATATCTCTCTCCAGGGGTAGGGAGAGATAGCATCTCTGGGCACAGTAGTGACCCACCATGGTTGCATGATCTCTCTAGCTATCTACCATGTGGCCATGGACTCATGAAACCTCTGTCATTATTGTTGCTAATGTGGATTATGCGGTTTTTTTCTATTTCTCTTTTGTTTCTTTCTTCCTTAATATATGGCAAATGAGAAGCTGGAGACAGAACAGACCAAATTCTGACAGTTTGTGCATAGATGGGAAAGCCAAGAGGATTTCAGCATGCAGAGTCATTAGCAGAATCTGCCAGTTGTCAGAGCAGTTCTTCGGCATTAAGGAAGAATCTGTTTGACCCAGTACAGGAGTGAATTACCCCAGCAGCCAAGAAGACATGTCTGACAAGCCTGGTAGTGACTTGCCCATTGCTGACGTCATGTCTAGAACTGAACTTTGGTAATTTTTTTTTTTTAAGGTATAAAAGGACTCCCATACCCAAGAAGTAACCCCAGGAAGTTGGAAGGGAAGGTGAGAGTGAATTTTCATGGCAGTGATTTTGAATCCACTCTCCCTGAGGAATGAAGAGTATAGAGAGGAAGGAGTGTTCCTGGTTTTAGAAGTTTCTGTGCTTCACTCCTTGCTATGTCTTATCACAAAATACTTAACTGTAAAAGCTAATTGATGCTAACTGGTTAATTAATATTAAGTTGATGTTAAGTGGTGATGGATATTGGGGGTACCCTGGATGGGACTTCATGAACAACTGTAGATAACCAGCCCAGGCCCTCATAGTTATTTCTGAGGGGAGGAAAGAGTAGCCAGTTTGGATCTTAAGCTCCAACCTGTTAGTCTGAATGCTATTTGGTATAGTAATCAAACTTGCACCACATCAGAATGATTGCCGAGGTTACTTAAATGATTATTCTGCTATAAGAATCAAGTGGGCTGTAAATCATGGAAATATGATAATCAAAGGTCATCATCACTGTCCTAAGGATATATAACATCCAAGTGGAGGCAAAATTTTTTCACGTTGACAAAGTCCCATGTAGAGTTTTGTTTGTTTTACTTGTTTCTTTCTTTATTTTTTTTTTGATAGATTATATTATGCTGATTGTTTTGAGCTCTGTGTCACTATAGGGTCTCTTTAATCAAGACTAATCACAAGGAATGGCCTCAGCACTCATAAATTCAGAGGAGAAAAGTACATGAATGAATGAATAAATGAAAAAAATAATTTATTAAGAACTATACAAGAAGTACTGTGCTAATCACTGGAGATACACACATACATATATACACATATATACATACAGACACATTCATATGTGTGTGTGTATGTGTGTGTGTATTGTTCCTGCCCTCGAAGGGCTTATATCTAATAGAGTGAGATAACACATATAGAGGTGAGCAGAGGAGAGAGTTTTGGTTGGGGAAAAAAGGGGATGGTGAGTAGAAAAAAAAATGTAATAGACTGTTATACACTTTCAGAGATACTGATTATATTGATTTAATTATGGTTCACAGAGAAAAAAATTGGCAGAAGGGGTGGGAGGAGGAAAGGTGGCAGAACAAGGTCCAGGTAAAGAAGCATGATTCCAGGAAGCTCAAAGATGAGCAGCTGATGTTTTCATAATGCCCGGATTATATATATCATAATGCCCAGTTGGATGGGTAATTCATTGAGTTAATCTGATAATACATGCTAATAGTGCACATGGGGCAGCTAGATGGTTCAGTGGCTAGAGCACTGGACCTGCAGCCAAGAAGTCTTATTTAAATGAGTTCAAATTTGGCCTCAGACACTTAATAGCTGTGCAATCAAGGGCAAGTCACCTAACCATGTTTGCCTAGTTCCTCATCTGTAAAATGAGCTGGAAAAATAAATGGCAAACCACCCCAATATCTCTGCCAATAAAATCAAGTGTGGTCCTAAAGAGTCAGACATGAATGAAATGACAGCACAATAACAAAAACAGTACATGTACCTTGACCACAGCATCCCTCAGACTCTAGGAGAGACTATACAATAGCCCGAGAAATAGCAACACCACCATCATCACCACAGACCAGCAGGCATGCTTCTCACCTGGTCACTTTGGCTAGAATCCAGAAGAACAAGCTTTGTGGAGACAAAGTGGCAATTTCCTATGCAAGGATGATGACCTCTGCCTTCACAGCAATTATAGCTAATGAAGGACCAGAAAATAGACCACCACCAAAATCCTGGCACCAGCAAGTGGTGCAGCAATGGAAACAGGTGATTTCATCAATGGAAATTACACTAAAGAAGATACATCACCTCTTGCCTTTCTGGTAGACCCTAAGGAGTGATTTCATGGCTCTGACCACCACTGAAGGAACTGTCTAAGCTATCAGTGCTGATTTGACTCTCAGCTCCACTACTGACTCTCTAGGCTATTTCACACATAAAACCTACCTTTTTTCTACATCCAATCCCACTTGCACTTTCTAGAGTTGCCTTTTATATGTTATCTTCCCCAAATAGAATGTTTTTTGAATTTATTTTATTCCAAGATTAAGAAATAAAACAAGTGGTCAAGATGGCAGTGTAGAAACAGGAGAACTCCTTGAGCTCCCCCCAATACCACCTTAAATACGTATAAAATATGACTCTAAACAAATTTTAGAGCTCCACAAAAATGATGGAGTAGCAAAGCTCCCGCAGAAGGCAGCCCAGGAGGCGATCATTGCAGCACACTGGGAGCAGAGACCAGCCTCATGCAGTTTTAGCCCCAGGGTGTCCAGGAGAAGACACGGCTGTAGTGTTCAGGAGAGTGGATCAGGAGCAGCTGTGGCGATTTCCAGAATCACCAACCCACAAGAGCCAAGGACAAAGGCAAAAGGTCAGTGGAACTCGCCTAAATTTGGGGGATTGGTCTGGCCAAGCTGGCTGCAGAGCTGGAAGCAGTCTGAAGCGGTGGCCCTGCAGCTGCCTCCACGTGGCTGCTTCAGAATCTCCTGGGCTGCTGATTGCAGGGGGTGCAAGCAATCATTCAGAGGGTAAGTGCTCTTGTCTTGAGCTGCCTGGATCAGTCTTGGGTGGTGGTCCTAAGGTGTGTTTCCAGTGAGCCAAAGCTGGTGGGAGCTGCAAAAAACAGCAGCCTCCTAATAGCTACGGCAGCTGTGAAAACTCCAGCTGTTTGGGACAGAGCTCTCCCCTCTAAAAGCAGAGTTTTACTACTGAGCCCAAAAGCCAAGTAAATGACTGGCAACATGAGCAGGCAAAGGAAGCAAAGCAAGCCCAACATTCAAACTTTAGATTCTTTTTAGGGGACAAAAAGGGACAAAGCATGGAATGGGAGGAAGACAACACAGTCAGAACTCCCACACCAAAAGCTTCCAAGAAAAATATAAAGTGGAAAGAGGCATAAAGGAGCTTAAAAAGTACTTTAAAAACCAAATAAGAAAAAAGGAGGAAAAATTGGGGAGAGAAATGAGAATGATGCAAGAAAGTCATGATAAGAGAGTCAACCACCTCACTGAAGAAAATAACACCTTAAAAAATAGATTAACTCAAATGGCAAAGGAGGCCCAAAAAGCCAATGAGGAGAAGAATGCCTTAATAAGACAAATTTACCAGATGAAGAAAGAATATCAAAAGCTCACTGAAGAGAATAATTCCTTCAGAATTAGGGTGGAGC
>CM053585.1:544118682-544149237 GCA_028646515.1 Pseudochirops corinnae
TAACTACATCCAACTGGGAATTAAGATATATAGGCACCAGGGTAGGGAGATCCATCCTACCCTACCAGAAAGTCAGAGGGGTGAGGGAGAGGACATAGGAGAGAGCAGATTGGGGGAGGGGTTATACAGTGGGATGGCTATCTTGAGGTGTTGGGTAGGGGAAATATGGGAAGAAAATTTGCAACTCAAAATCTTGTGGAAATGAATGATGTAAACAGGAAAATAGATAAATTAATTTATTCTAAAAAATGGACATGATAAAAAATATAAAGTGGTAGGGACTTAACAGATGTATAAGAGATTAAGAAGAGATGGCAAGAATATTCAATAGAACTATACAAGAAATATCTTAACACTACTGATTATCATGATGGTATGGTAACTGATACAGAGCCAGACATCCTGGAGAATCAAGTCAAGTGATCCTTAGGAAGTGTGCTAACAATAAAGCTAGTGAAGGTGATGAAATTCCAACTGAGCTATTTAAAATCTAAAAAAAAAGATGATGCTGTTAAAGTGCTGCATTCATCTCGTCAGCAAATTTGGAGAACTCAACAGTGGGCACAGGATTGGAAAAGATTGGTTTATGTCCCAATCCTAAAAGACAATTCCAAAAAATGTTCAAATTATCAAAGTATTGAGTTCATTTTACATACAGTCAAGGTTATGCTTAAGATTCTACAAACTAGGCGGAGCCAAGATGGTGGCGCAGAAGCAGGAAAACTCCATAGCTCCCCCCATAACCACCTCAAATACTTATAAAATATGACTCTAAACAAATTTTAGAGCTTCAGAACCCACAAAGTGACAGATAGAAACAAATCTCCCTCTGAAGGCATGTTGGCAGCAGGCTGGAAGGGTCCATCTCAGCATGCTGGGAGTTCAGCCCAGTTCTGAGTGAGTCCAAAGTTTTAGCCCCAGGGGGAAGGGGATTTGAGGAGAGATGATGGAGGGGAGGGCAGGTTGGGGGGGAGGGTAGTTAGAAGCACACACTTTTGAAAAGGGAAGGGTCAAAGTAGAAAATAGAACAAGTGGGGGATGGGATAGGACAGAGAGAAATATAGTCAGTCTCTCACAATATATCCACTGTGGAAATGTTTTGTGTAACTACCCATATACAACCTATATTGAATTGCTTATCTTCCCAGTAAGAGTGATGAAGAAGGAAGGGAAAGAATCTGGAATTCAAAGTTTTAAAATCAAATGTTTAAAATATATATTGTTATTATTATTATTCATATGCAACTAAGAAATAAGATACACAGGCACTGGAGTGAGGAAATCCATCTTGCCCTACTGGAAAGTTGGAGGGGGGATGGGGAAAGATATAAGAGAGAGCAGATTGGGGCAGGAGATATACAGTGGGATCACTGTTTTGGGGTGGTGGGTAGGGAAAAGATGGGGAGAAAATTTGTATCTCACAATTTTGTGGAAATGAATGATGTAAACTAAAAATAAACAGATCACCCTTAAAAAAAAGATGCTACAAACTAGCCTTCAGCAACATATAAATTGAGAATTAGCAGAAGTGCAAATTGGCTTCTGAAGAAGCAGAGGAACTAGAGACCAAATTGCTAACATTTGCAGGATTAAGGAGAAAGCAAGGAAGTTGCAGGAAAAAAAAATCTACTTCTGGCTCATTGACTACACTGAAGTCTTTGACTGTGGGGATCATGACAAAATGTTGCAAGTCCACAAAGAGATGGGAGTACCATATCACCTTGCTTGTCTCCCAAGGAATCTGTATGTGGCTAAAGAAGCAACAGTTAGAACCAAACATAAAACTGATTGGTTTAAAATCAGGAAAAGACTACAACAAGGCTATATATTGCCACTTTATTTATTTAACCCATATGCAGTGTACATCATGTAAAATTCCAGGCTGGACAAATCAAAAGTCAAAATTAAGAGTGTTGAAATATCAACAATGTCAAATTTGCAGATGATAACATTCTGATGGCAGGAAGACAAGAAGAGTTAAGAAGTAAGCCTCTTGATGTAGGTGAAAGAGCAAAGTGTCAAAGCTGGATTGAAGATTAACTTTAATTTGAACAACAACAACAAAAAGCGACTGAGATCATGGCAACTAGTCCCCTCATTTCCTAGCAAATACAGGGAAAAGAGATGCGCCTGAAGATCATTATTGACAGAAAATGCAGCCATGATATTAAAAAGGCACAGTGGGAAAAATGGGTACACTTCAGTTAAAGAATAGCATAGTAATATAATGGAATGTCATTTTAATATAAGATAATATATAGGAAGAACTTAGAAAAAGTTGGCAAGTCTTCTATGTACTGATGCAGAAAGCATAATCAAGAAAACATTGTTCACCCTGATTTCAATAATGGAAGCAAAAATACCTTTAAATATCGAATGTCCTCAAACTTTCCAAATACTAATCTTAATCCCAAAGAATGCACAAGGAAACATTTCCTCTCCTCAGTAGAGAGGTGGAGGAACATGGAAAGTGAATATTTCATAAGCCGTAAGATATAGTACCTGGATTAGTTGATTTTATTTAACTGGTTTTGTTATGAGGGAGCGTTCTATTAGAAGGCAAATATGTCAGGAAATGGCTGTGGTATATATGTATAAAAATACTGAATAAAATTTTAAGGAATTAAATATAAAATTGGCCCTGATTGAAAAGGGTAGACATAGGCTAATGTAGCCCTGGCCTATACCAGAGGAGCAGAGGGCAGGCAGCAAACACCCCAAGCGCACCTATAAAAACAGTGGAATGACAAGCCATCCTTGAAAAATTTCCCTTACAGTTGATTCTGAAGAAAGTGAAAGGACACTTAATTTATTCTGATTGCTGGGGAGTCCCTCGTGTATTGTTTCTTTGTATGTTTAAAAATCACACCCCTGACCTAAAGAATCCCATTTAAATTCCATGTTGCTATTTTTTTCAAGACTTGGTGTCAGGAAGGCCTGGATTCAGATTTCACCTCCCAAACTCACTAGTTCTATGCCTCATCATATTTACCATGCGAGGTTGGCGCAAGGATCAAATTAAGCCATGCAGAGCAGGCATCTTATAAACCTTCAAAGCACTACGTAAATGTTAACTGTGATGGTCGTATTTTTAGCTGATGTTAACACAGACGGTTATCACAACTCCTCAGCTTTGTTTTCCCATTTCAGGCTTAGCATTTTTTTTTCAAACCAGAATACATATTTTCAAGTTTCAATTCCTCTGTCTGAAACAATGACTAAGGGCCAAGTTTATATTTATTGGCAGTTCTTTCTTTTTTAGATAGACCATTAATTAAGCATGTACCGTACACCAAGCATTGGGCAATGGGAATAGAAAAACCAGGGAAAAAAAGACGGTCTCTACTCTGGAAGGTCTAACATTCTAATGTGGAAAGACCACACATAAATGTGAGCGGGAAAGGGGAGGGGGAAAGAAGGAGGAGGGAACTCAGGCAGGTGTATGAGTAAAGTAGATAAGGCTGGAGGCAGAGCACATAGGAAGATGAGCCAGCAGTGGCCAGTGAACAGCATGGATGGGTCTTTTCATGATAGAGCAACTCATGAAACAGGAATTCAACAATCCGTTAGTTTCAGAAAAATGTGTTATTGATCTGGGAGAAGGTGAAGTTGCAGACGTAGTCCGCACTGGAGTCATGGTTTCCAGGTACCTCAGCCCAGAAGCAAATAGAATGAACTTAGATTGACCCTTCTGCCTATGTGCCTCAGTTTCCCTGACATCACATTATGGACAAAGGAGACTTTAAAGCAGCCTGGCATAGGAAATGCAATGATGCTGAATTTGCAGTTGAAAGAGCCAGATTCAAATCACATTGCTAACATTTATTAGCTGCGTGACTTTGGAAAATTTATTTTACAACTCTCTGAGACTCAGTTTCCTCATATATAAAATTGAGATTATTCTTAAAAGGATTTATGATTTCATTGATTTGTAACTTCCTTCCATTGGTGCAGATCACAGTTTATTCAGTGTGATTTCCATCCTTGTCCTTCTAAAAGTTTGCCAGAAGGGGCCCACTCAATGTATAGAGACCTGCCTTACTTTTTCCTCACAACCTGAGGGTACAATAATATCCATAAATACTTCCTAGTGTGTTTGAGATTCACTCAATCCCAAATTTTGCAAGCTGTCCCAGAAGTCTTAGCATGGTTTTAAGCTATTAGGCTTTAAGTCACGAGACCTTGGGGATACTCTATATAATGCCTACATAGCATTCATTAGGATTAAATGAGATAATGTATGTAATGCATTTTTCAAACCTTAAAGCTGTATATAAATGCAGTATATATAAAAGCAGTACACAAATAAATGATTATTTAAAGTAACATTTAAATGTAGTATTTTCTTAATATATTCTAAAAATCATTGGTGGGTACAAAAGAATCATTTCAGACTAAGGTTGTCTTGGCCCTCCATTTTTCTTCCTTAGCCATCACTTCTGCCCAGCCCCCTTTATCCGGTCATACTTGGGAGCACTGAAATCCATCTCTGCTACTCCCTAACACCTGGACAGGTTCTACATTTCATTATGAGAGTAAATCACTTGGTGCTGGGAGGAATCCAGTTGAAGTCTTCAGTGAGAGCATGTATCGTGCGGGCATTCCAGGCAGCTCCTCCTTGCCTTTTCTGTTCAGGCCTCCCTTCCTTCATGAATCATTCTGCCTGATCCAAAATGTGATTGAATCCAGCACCAAAAAGGTATGCCCGAGGTACACCTACGAAACTGCTGAGCTTACAAAAATGGTCTAGGGATCCTTTTAAAATCTCAAACCCATGTTAAAACCATAAAGCCATGAAACTGAGAGTCAGAGAAGACTATCTTTTCATATCTAGTATTTTCTTTCTGAAATCTTGTTCTTATATGCTCTCCTTTCTCATTATCACATCACTCCCCTTTCCAAGACATCTTCTACATAGCTGCCATATTGACATTCTTAAAATGCATCTAAATATGTTAGTCTCAGGAAGATACAGTAGCTCCCTATTACCTCTAATATCAACCACAAAGTCCTCTGACATTTAAAGTATTTCACAATCTGGCTCCAATGTATTTATCTAGATTGAATTTACATTACTCTCCCTCAATTGCTCTACTTTTACAGTCAAAATTTTCTTGCTCTTTTTATTATAATACTACATCTCATATCTTACCCCCATACCATGCTTTTGGATAGGTTGTCTGCTATGCCTGAAATCCTTCCTGTCTTCCTCTTCCTCCACTTCATGGAAAATCTAGTTGGTTTTAGGAAAATATTGATAAATAAATTCATCAGCTTACACTATTGGGAGCTTAACATTGATTCCTGATAAAATTCTGGAATGCGTTTTTAAATCTATGATTTATTAACTTGGAGAAACATGGGAAAACTTATATAAACTGATGCAAAAGGAAGTAAGTAGAACCAAGAAAACAATATGTATAATATATATGTAAATGGAATGAACAACACAACAACCAAAACAGAATGCTATGTAATTATAAACAATTATATACAAAACATATTTCCCTATTAGCCATGTTGCAAAAAAAAAAAAAAAGCAAGAAAAGTAAAGAAAGTGGAAAATGCTCTAATCTGTTCTCAAATTTCATTAGTTTCCTCTCTATCTCTGGAGGCAGATGGTATTTTTCATCATAAGTCCTACAAAATTGTCTTGGAAAATTGTATTGATCAGAATAGCTAGGTATTAAATAATTGTGTTAATCAAAACACTGTTCACAGTTGACCATCATACAATGTGGCTGTTACTGTGTGCAACATTCTCTCTGTTCTCTTCACTTCACTTTGCTTCATTTCATATTAGTCTTCCCAATTTTTTCTGAAACCATCCTGCTCATTATTTCTTATAGCACAATAATATCTGGCCATCACAATCATATGCCCTCAGTTTCCAATACTTTGCCACCAAAAGAGAACTGTTATAAATATTTTATACATATAAATGTATATGCATGACTCATCAATTGTATTTATCACAAAAAAGCCTTTAACATGAAAAAACTTCCACTGAAGGACCTTTATTTGTATGGCTACCAAAAGAAAGAACATTCATGTTTTCCCTTTGGGAGGGGTCTAACAATTATCAGAAGATGAAGAGGGAAAAGATTCTCTAATAGTAGATGATAAAATAGTAAAGGATTCAAGGGTGTTCAAGTACAAGAAGAGGGTCAGGGAATGTGGAATGAGAGAATAAAGATGGGTCAACAGAGGCAAGGTTATTTATTCATTCCACAAACATCTGTTGTACATATACTATGTGTTGGTGCAGCAGGATGGGCCAGTGGATTACGGATGATTAAATGAAAATCTTCTGTCCTCATTTTCCTGATTTGTGTGATAGACATGAAACTTGTACGACCTACTCAACAGTCTTACTGCAGCAAAACTGCTCCTCAACTGAATGTAAGCTTTTGGAAGGCAGGGGCTATGTCGGTTTTTCTCAGCCTCCCAGGCCACCAGCACAGAGCCTGGCAGACACCAGGGGCTGGAAGCTTGTTAAAATGAATTAAGAATCAAGTGTTCTTTATCTTCTAGAAGATAGCCTCTAGAATTGTCTTACAAGAGTCAAGCCTTCCCCAAAGGCCATACATACAGAGCACAATGAGGTTAATGGTATGTTTCTCTCAGTACTGTGGGAAAAATCTGTGTAGATAACAATGAACAACAAAAAGCCTGAACTTCCTTTTGACCAAAGTCATGACATCTCATTGGTAGAGAAAAGTCCTGGTGAAGAAATGTTCTCTCACCACAGATATCAGTGTCTAGTCAGGAATCTCTAGTCTTCCAGAACTGCCATGGGAGATTAAGTGACTTTCCTAGAGTCGCCCAGCCAGGATATATCAAGGGCAATATTCAAATCTGGATCTTCCTGATCCTGAATCTGGCCACCCTGATGAATTAGAATGATAGCTGATATTCAAGGAACAACTTGAAATTCACAAAGCACTTTATCTGCTCCCATCTCATTCTCTGCAATAGCCATGTGAAGTACATGCTATGATGATTCCTCCTTTTATAGAAGGGGAGCCTAAGGATTGGAGAATTTAGCTGATGACTAAAGTGACATAGCCAATGAAGGCAGAATCCAGACCCAGGGGGAAAAGATAAGGATTATTTTATGATCCAAATAATGGGGGGGGGGGGCAACTTTTGCCAGAAAAGCAGAAGGAAACAGAAACAAACTGACTTTTAAAAATACCCCGATTGAGTGAGATTTATTAATGTTTCATTGCAATCCTTGCAGAATTGCTGATTTCTGAACTCCCCATGTAAATTATTGTCACATTAGAAACCAAGCTATAGAAAAGTCTGAGCCATTGGGGGAGGGAGGAAGATCTATCCTTTGGGAATCGCCTCAACATCAAATGATGATAAAATGCCTCGGGGCACATCTGGTTCCAAACCATGGTGAGTTCAGAATGATCTGGCCTTCCTTCAAGGAAACGGGAATATGAAATATTCTTCCACAGTGGCACAAGTGTTTCAGAGAGGTCCAAGGTTACACAGGGTCTGTTTCTTCACGAATCTAGATATATTTTCTTGACTAAATTTGCCTCAGCAACCTTGCAGTCCCCTGGGTGGGCTCTGAACCAATGCACTTTTACAATTAGAGGAAGAGCTATAGGGAACTTTCTAGCTAAGTACATTTATATATGTCAACAGAACATGAGGATTAAACATTTGAAATAAGACCAAGGTCCCTTCTTGGGCTCAAAGGGCTAGAAAAAGATGTATTAGTGAAACCGTCAGCTTTTACCCTCTCCTATGGTGAGGCACCCTGAGCCTTGGCTAAGAGTCACAGGGAAGGGTCAGCTTTCAGTCACTTGGATTTGGACTCTCTTCCTTCAGAGGGAGCCTTGTCACTCAGACTTCCTTTTTTTTTTCTCAAGATAAATCCTGCTGAGAAATATAAAGATACTCAAGCCATCATGATAATGTAAAATTTGGAATCTAGTAATACATGATAATAGAAAAAGGGTGAATTTAGAACAACAGAGTAACAGTACTGATGATAAGTATAATAATAGACATATGTCTGTATATTCCACATATCATATTACATATATGTACATACATAAAAATAACCTCGACCTCACAGCAGTGTTTTGACTGTCGAATGTTTGGAGACCTTGTGTTTTAAGAACCTTGCCAATATCTAAGCCCTCTATGGATCCTTTATCAGAAGCATTTAGTGCCTACTTTGTGGGAGGCTCTGGTGCAATGAAGGTGGTTGTTCTATAGTTGTTATCTGCTTCTAACAAGCATGGGAGGGAGACAACATGATTATCATTCCCATTCTACAGACAGACAGTCTCAGAGAAGTTAGAACTTGACCAGACTCACACAGCCACTACATTTCAGAGGCTAGATTTGAACCTGTATCTATTTAACTCTGAGGCCACTGAACTCTCTGTATCATATACTGACTCCAGGAGGAGGAACAGGTCATGATGAAGATTTATAACATAAAAACAAAATACAAAAAATACAATTTTAACACCATAGGGAGGCAGTTAGGTACCTGAGTGCAAAAGGTGCTCAGTCAGGAAGTCCTAAGCTCAAATTTTGACCCAGACACTTAGTAGCTACGGAAGCCTTGGGAAATCGTTGAACCTCTCCAGTTTCTTCATCTATATAATGGGGGCAATAATAGCCCCTAATACCTCACAGGAGAGCTAAGTGATGCCATAGTGCACAGAGTGCTCTGTGGGGAGCCAGGAAGGCATTCATCTTCCTGAGTTCAAATCTGGCCTCAGATCCTTACTAACTGTGTGACCCTGGGCAAATCACTTCTTGTTTGCCACAGTTTCCTCATCTGTAAATAAGCTGGACGAGGAAGTGGCAAACCACGCCAGTATCTTTGCAAAAAACAAAAACAAACAAACAAACAAAAACCAAATAGGGTCATAAAGAGTTGGACACGACTAAAACGACTGGACAGCTCCAGAGGGGGCTGTGGGAGCCAAGGAAGACAGCAATGGAGAAGAGACTGGCAAACGTTAAAGCCGTCTGCAAGTGCTGGCCATTATCACTCTGTGACTACTTTATTTTCCTGATTAAAACACATGTGTTGGATGGAAGGAAACATATCATAGAGGTAGAAGGAGGAGGGGGAGCTGAAGAGTTTTTTCTCCTCTCTCTCTCTGTCTCTCTCCGTCTCTGTCTCTCTCTGTCTCTGTCTCTCTCTGTCGCTGTCTCTGTCTCTCTCTCTGTCTCTGTCTCTGTCTCTGTCTCTGTCTCTCTCTCTCTCTCTCGCCATTTGAGTTGTTTTCTGGGTTTGGGACTGGAATGAAATCACTTTCGGCCTTGGAGGATGCCCATAACACGTGAAACATAAACAAGGTTTCTTTTCAACCCCATCATTAAGCTAATATTTGGTGAAATTTACAATTTCCGGATCTTATTAAGTTAATAGATATAATTTTGAAAGATTTTTCTCTGTTAGGATTTCTTATGAAAATAAATGAACATAGAATTGACTGAAACTTATGAGCTAATTTTCAGAAAAGGCCTGACTAGTTTTTCCTACCAAATGTAATACCTCCCCAGATGGCTGCCTCTGTAGGTCATGGCTCAGATTCAAAAGGTACATTAACTGCCACTATATTGGCCACATCAAGAACCTATGGGCTTTCCTGGTGAAGGAGTTTGACAGCAATTAAAATAACACCCTTGCTGTGGGTGAAAGGGCTCTAGGGCCCTGCTGCCCCTTTGCTTTGCTATGCATGGGCCCACAGAAGATGACAATGGGTGGTGGAAGCAGGGAGATGGGATAGTCAGGCCATCCATCCATCTCTCCATCCATCTGTCCACAGACCCCACAAAATACCCCCAAAGCGAGACTTTCTTTCACTCCCAACTAGACAGTGATAAACAAACAAGTTTTAAAAAAGCCAAGGGGAAAAATGCCATTTACTCACTGGAGCCACAGGAAATCAAGAAAGGAAAATAAACAGGGCTGGGATTGTGGGCCTTTAACCTGCAAGCAGACACTTTCATTCTGTGCGTGTTCTGTGTGCTGGTGAGTGGTGCAGGGGAGGCCGAGGAACTGCAGGCTTGTGGGATACCCAGGACTCCCATGGCTCCTGCACAGCTGTGCAAACACTCCAATGCCTCGTTAAGGTAGGGTGGGCAGCAGGCTGCAACTGGCCAGCCTCTGACCTCGGAGGCCCTCACCAAAGCTCTGCTGGAGAGAAAAGCAGGCTTCTGACCGCTAGTGCTCTCCTCTCCTCTTTGCCCCTTCCTCTCCCTCTCCATTCCTCTCATCTATTCATTTCTCTCTGTCTCTGTCTTTGTCTCTGTCTCTGTCTCTCTCTCTCTGTCTCTCTCTCTCTCTGTCTCTCTCTCTCTCTCTCTCTCTCTCTCCTTTTTACTTCCATACTGCTCCCTTCTTTCTCAATTTGTCTCAATCCCTCTTCCCTCTCTATCCCTGTTTCTATATCATGTCTCTTTGTCTCTCCCTCTTCCTCAAAAAATAACCACAGTCATCACACCCCAACAATGATCATACATTTTTAAAATTTGGTTTTCCTATATTGTTGCCCATTCTTTGCTAGGAAAATGGGGTAGAAGAGCAGCTCTAAGGAACCTGACTGAATGACTAATTGAAATGAAAAGAAAAAGTTTCTAAAAGAAGTTCCAATTCATTCAGTAATAATTTCTTGAGTGCCTACTGTGTGCCCAGCACTGGGAATTCTGAGACAAAGTGAAATAGGCCCTGCCTTCATGGCATTTGTATTTTATGGGAGCAGGAGGAGGAATCAGCATACATCAAAATAAATAACTTTAATATATACACAAAGTGGTTGGAGACAAATAATTTGGCAAGAGCATAAATTGCACCATTTAATGCAAAGCAGCCCAAATTTGCTTGTCCGTCTTCTTTAAAACCCTGTACTCCCATTTTCAATGAGACACAGAAACAGAGAGAAGAGATTGGAGACAGACAGACAGAGAAAGAGACGGAGAGAGAGAGAGAGAGAGAGAGAGAGAGAGAGAGAGAGAGAGAAAGAGAGAGAGAGAGAAAGATGCTTCCTCTGAGTTTGTCTTTAGGTTATGGGGAGGGAGGCCAGGCAAACCATCATCCTCTACCATCTCACCTCGTTTTGCACAAAGTGGACAACTCCAGTGAAAGTCATATAATTACCACCCCAAGAAGGCTTTTCTCAGGATTCTTTTTTCCTTTTACAAACATTTCTGAACTCTGAATGACCCCCTTTTCAGAAGGCTCAAAATGGAATCCAGATACCTTAAAGCTCTATACTGTTAGGTGGACAAGAGTCATGTGGTCCACTAAAAATGGGAGAAAACTCAATCAGAACCAGAAGAGGGGCCAGCACCAGTTGCCCCTTTCTGTTCTGAAAGAAATCAAACAGCCCTAAGAAAGATAGCAACAAGTAGAACACACAGAAAATGAACTGAATGGGAAGCAGAACAAAATAAATAAAACATTGGTCTCTAGCTCATTTGAAACTCTAAAGTGGACTGAACACTTGGCCTGGATTCATGACCCCACTTGGAGTTTTCTTGGCAGAAATACTGGAGTCATTTGCCATTTACTTCTTCAGCTAACTTTACAGATGAGGAAACTGAGGAAAGGAGGAATCAGTATTAAGTGTCCTGCTTATGGTCACACAGGTAGTAAGTGTCTGAGGCTGAATTTGAACTCATCTTCCTGACTCCATGTCATGTTCTGTCCTAGGTACTGTGGATAGAAAGGCAATAAAGAAATAGTCCCTGCTCTTGATGAGTTTCAGTTCTATTAGAGGAACCAATACATACATAAAGAAGTCAGTACAAAGTAAATGCAAAGTGATTTCAGGGAGAGGACAGCAGCATCCGATCAGGAAGAAGAAGACTCTAAGAAAGAAATGGGGCTTGAGCAGAAAGGCAAGGTTAATAAGGCTTCTGTGAAATAGTGGTGAAGAGAGGGAGCCTTGCAGTCACGAGGGCCAATTTATACAAAAGCACAAAGGTGGGGTCGGAATGTCATATGGAAATAAGGGCAAGTAAGCCCAACCCACATCTACTCCTTAGCGATTGAGACAAGTGTGACAGGGAGATAGTAACATCCATAAACTCTACTCTAATAATGTAAAGAGCAGAGAGATTATTTTGCATCATTACCTTGATCAGAATAACTAAGTCTTTCACAGTTGACCATCAGAAAATATTGCTGTTGCCATGTGCTACACTCTCTTGCTTCTGCTCACTTCACTTTGCATCAGTTCATGTAAGTTTTTCTAAAACCATCCTGGTCAACACTTCTTATAACACAAGAGTATTCCGTCACAATCACATACCGAAAGTTGTTCAGTTATTCTCCTATTGATAGACATCACTTCAATTTCTAATTCTTTTGCCAATACAGAAAAAGCTGCTATAAATATTTTTGTACAAATAGGTATTTTTGCTTTTTCTCTGATCTCTTTGGGATACAGAGGTAGTAGTGGTATTGCTAGGCAAAGGGTTGGTAAAATTTTATAGACTTTGGGGCATCAGTATAAATCATTCTCCAAAATGGCTGCAACACTTTGTAACTCCATAAACAAATCATTAGCGCCCATATTTTTCCACATCCCCTCCAGGACTGAATATTTTCCTCTTTTGTCATTTTAGTCAATCTGATTGGTGGGAGTTAATACATCAGAATTGTTTCCATTTGCATTTCTCAGTTCAATAATGATTTAAAGCTCTGTTCTGTGCCTCTTGGTAGCTTTGATTTCTTCCTCTGAAAAGCATCTCTTCATATTATTTGAGCATTTAAAAGTAGAATGGCTCATTTTTTAAAATAGATTTGGCTCACTTCCCAATATATTAAATGCTTCTTTCAAGGCAAAAAAGTTTCAGTTAGGCCCTCACTCTTCCTCCCAGGCATTTCTTCTACAGGATCAAAATGTGATGTTACTTGATTGCAAGGCCATCACCATCCTGGCTGCCTTCTTCTATATGCCTTCTGGATTGTCAATGTTCTTTATAAAGCAGCATGCATCACACCTTAAAACAATACTCCAGATGAGGCCCGACCAGAGCAGATTTCTTACCTCCCTAGTGCTAGGCACTATTTTTCTTTTCATTTCCAATTTTTATATGTTAACAAGGGTAGGGACAGAGACTACACCTGAAAAATGACTGGTAGAGGAAACTCCCTTTGCCAAAGCAGGTTAATACCTTCTCTACACCATAGACCAAAATCCCCAAACAGTAAAACTCAGTAAAGAAAAATAAGCTCTACCCATTTCTTCAATCCAATTATATATGATTCTTCTTGCCCTGACCTGTGGTAGGGAGGCCAAGGCACAAAGGAGACAGAGGAACAGACAAGACCATCTTAGCTTCATCTCAGAGAGGAAAGCCCTTTCCTTTGGCTTTGACCATCTTTCCATACTTTGTCTCTCCTAATGAGCCTAGTAATAAATTAACTATCATGGATTCCTGGTCCACTAGGGCTTTAAAAATAAAATAAATCAAAGAATAACATTATTCTCCCTGAGAATGGGGAAAAGTCAGCTCTGTCCACTAAGCCAGTTTGAGTCTCAATTGTGGATTTTGTCCTTCCTTATAAGCAAGAACCATAGCATCAGGGAGATGGCGCCGTGACATGCAAGTGAAATGCTAAAGACCTTAGCTTGACTTTCAGAGGAATGATCACAATGAATAGCATCTATTATATTTCGGTTTCTTATGGTCATAAAATCATTTTAAATATAGTATACATGTTAATGAGTCCATACAATTCAAAGTACCAAGTAATAATGTGTGGTAAGTTTCTGCTACGCAGACAGGTTAAGGCTAGGAGCTCCCATTTTATTTCCCTTTAGGGTCATATGGCCTGTTTATATACAACTTCTTATCTGAGCCTCATAACTATCCTTTTAGCTAGTGAGTAT
The DNA here is from genome assembly GCA_028646515.1 of Pseudochirops corinnae. Classification (NCBI taxonomy): domain Eukaryota; kingdom Metazoa; phylum Chordata; class Mammalia; order Diprotodontia; family Pseudocheiridae; genus Pseudochirops; species Pseudochirops corinnae. Next base: position 544,132,572 of record CM053585.1, read on the forward strand.
ATTACTCTGTCCATTTTACAGAGGAGGTTACTGAGGTTCACAGGGTTTAAATGACCTAACTGAGGTCATATAGTAAAAAATCGATAATCAGGACTTGAACTCAAGTTTTCTATCATAATTTCACATTTGTTCCCTTTCCATTGTCTCACTACTCATATAATTCATATTTATTCATTTATGCCACAACAAATTTTCAGTTGGGACTTCAATAAGAACCTAGAAACATACAAAATAGAAAATTTATCTACAAGTATAGAAGGAGAAGGATTTGAGGTCTATTTAATTTAAGATCCTTTTAATTCTTTTCAAAAAACAAACATTTAGTATGTACTTTACATCTACAAGTAACTTTGCTGAGCACCGAGTGTGTGGAAGGGATTCTAGAGAAGTCTCTTCATCGCTCCCTCCGAGTCACACCTAGGTAGACCTGCATGGGTCCAGCGACACACACTACACCTCCTCACTTCAATGAGCGCAATTTGCTCCTCATATCTCAAACTAGTCTTTGCCAAACTGTGCCTAAATCAAGATGACAGATGCAGATGAGATATGTGGCCAAGGAATTTCTGGTCATTTCTATTGCTGGTATTAAGAAGACTGGTGGAACAGTCTACTCAAAACAAACAATGCATCTGCTCTAAGACACTGATAGACAACCAAGATAATGCCCTGACCGAGATCAGTTAGTAGGAGATGATGTTTGAGTGTATACATATATGTGTGGATTTATGAGTACATATGTGTGAACATACATGCATATGCATGGATGTGCATATACACATGTTTTCTGTATATACATATGTGTATACATTTGTATAATGAATTATAGTGAGAAACATGAGTGGTTAGAAAAGCACAGGGGATTGGGAAAGGAGGGGTTTTCTCTAAATGGAGAATGATGGAAGACCTCATGAAGGACACGATGCTAGACCTACACCTGAAGGGTCAGAAGTCTTCACTTGCCTCCTCTCAGTTTCATAGGTGCTATTCACTCTTCAAGGCTTCCTCCATGAAACTTCTCCTGCTTCCCCAGTGTATCTGTGCATCTCCTCATAGAACTACCTGGCATTCGTTTATTCTGCATTACACACATACGTGTAAGCTCGTTAGATCTTGAGTTAAGCTGTAAGGGAACTTAGAAGTCACTGAGACCAACTCCATCCTTTTACAGATGGAGGGATGTGACTTGGCCAAAGTAACACAGATCTCTGATAGCAAAGAAGAGGTTCAAACATAGATTTCTAACTCAAAAGCCAGTATTCCTTCTAGAGCATAGGATCTCAAAATAAAAGACCTAGTCATTTTTAGATTTGTTAAGATGAACTTATTTTCTTATTATTATTTGCAAGCAGCATGACTTAATGATAGGGAACAGGCTTCAGGGTCCAGAAGATAGTTCAAGTCCTCTCCCAGAGTTTTTTCTGGCTGTGTGACCATAGGTGTTTTTGTTGTTGTTCAGTCATTTTTATCAGTCCTTTTCAATTCTTTGTGACCCCATTTGGGGTTTTCTTTTTATTCTTTTTTTTAATTATTAAATTGATTTGTTTACTCACTTTTAGTTTACAAGATTCAGTTGCACAGTCCCTTGAGCTTCAAATTTTCTCCCTTCCCTCTCCCCATCCCCCATAGCGGCACGCAATCAAGTATAAGATCTACAAATACTTTCACATTGGACATTAGTCTGGTTGTATAGAAAGGTTGTAACCAATGGAGCAGACAATGGGAAAGAGGAAACAAAAGCGAACATGGAAGAGAGCGATAGTATGTATTGCTTCAGATTCCATTTAAACTCTGGTCTTTCTAGATCTTTTTTCTGAATGTAGATATCTCCTCCCATCCTGAGACTTACAGAGTTGTCTTATAACTGTGCGTTGCTGAGAAGAGTCCAGTTTATTAAAGTTGGTTTTCTTGGCAAAGATATAGGAATGGTTTGCCCTTTCCTTCTTCAGTTCATTTTACCGATGAGGAAACTGAGGCAAACAGGATTAAGTGGTTTCAGGAAGATAAGCTTGTGCCACACAGCTGCTCTATACATATATATATATGCACATATATTTACATGTACATGCACACACACATATACATATATCTGTGTTTAGTTAGATTAGATAGATAGACATAAACATATATGTTCATGGGCTTTAGATTAAGTATCCCTATTCTAGAGAGTTGAGGACAGTTCTTAAATCATGTGTTAAATGCATAAAATACGTAAGATTACAAATGTATATGCATCTGTATACACACATATGTATATGTGTGTATGGGGCTGTGTGTATATGTATGTGCATGTGTGTTTGTAATTTTGATCATATGAGTTTTATTTTATGCATTTAAAAACACAATTCTGAGAAGCGGTTCCCAGACTTCACTAGACTGCCAAAGGTGTCCATTTCAAAAAAATAAAAACTCATCTAAAATTCTAAGTTACAAAGGAGTTTCTGAGGTACATTAGTGGAAAAATTTTCATAGTGGATGTGTCATATATTAATTAAATCAATTGACAAGCATTCATTAAGCTCCTACTATGTGCTTGATGCTATGTTACATGCTTGGGATAGAAATACAAAATCCGAACAATGAATTTTTATCGTTTTGAAACTATAGGTCTAGAGGGTGGCTAGGTGGCATAGTGAATGGAGCACCAGTCCTGCAGTCAGGAGGTCCTAAGGTCAAATCTGGCCTCAGATACTTAACACTTACTAGCCATGTGACCTTAGGCAAGTCACTTAAAAAAAAAAAAATCACTCCTTCCAATAATTTCTGGCCAGGAAACTTGATAACTTACTTGGAGATTAGAAATAAACTCACAGTTGGTCTACCAAGAATCATCCTTTAAGTGACTATATCTTGTTATGTTGTTTGCAGGGTCAGAGGCTGAAAGACTCACAGGTGTTAGGAGCAGTGAGATAAAATAAGAAAGGAAGATATCCCTGGTTGTGATGCTTCAGCCAGAGGGAAAGAATCACTAACGCTGGACCAAATCATGAGAGGAAAAAGATACAATGATTGATCTGAATATGGGAGGGGGCACTAAAAATCCAACGCCTCTCTTTAACCAAAAAAAGAAGGAACTACAAGCTAACACTCTGGATACCAAAGGCCCAAGTCACATCTGAAAGCAATCACGACTGGAGTATAACAATGATGTACAGAACCATTTCTTTCTGTCCTTCACCTATCTCTTCTTGCTGGGAAGGGCCCTTCTTCCCTAGTCCTCGCTACTGTCCTAGACTTAATTCTGCGCAACCCTGCCGATTGTCCTTTATTCCTCTAGAGCAAAGGAGCCGAGACAGGAAACATCTCTGTTTATAGAAATGATGAGTAAGTCCTGGGGAAGGCCTATAAAACAGCAGATAACGAGGTGATCATGTTAGAAATATATTAACATTGTCCAGGGTCACATTTCATGGGAGAGTTGATGTTTTTCTTGGGGAACCTTAGCTGGGCTAAGTCACATCCGTCTTTTGAAGTCTTCACTGAGATCCATGGGCCAGCTCTGCTCTTAATCTCCTGTCGGCTTTGATGTAGCCCCACTGTCCAGCTGCCCGAGGTACCCAAACCTTCAAAGGCCAGTGTTCTGATGAGAAGTTTCCTTGTCAGCTGATGGCTTTTTTGTCATGATCACAAAAAGGAATCAAAAGGAAAATGAAATGTATACATGTATATAGATGTATATTTCATTTTCCTTTTGATTATATATATGTGTGTGTGTGCACATATATACATACACCCATATTTATGTAGATTTAAGTCCTCTTTCTACAGGAAAGATGACTGGATAAACAGAAATATTCTGATATTGAAAAATGTTTTATTGATGATCTTTTTAAAAATGCTATTGTCCCATCCCAATAACTAACTCCTGTCCCTGCCATGGATCCTTCTCCTATAACAAAGAAGAAAAACAAGTTAAGCAAAGCAAACTGACACCAAGACTATGAGTAGGGATGCATGGAATAATTACTGCTTATAGTCTACCACCTCTTTATCTTGATGAAGGAAGTGGTTCATCATTATTAGCTCTATTGAACTAGAATTCAATAGGATGTAAAATATGTATGTATATTTTCAATCTCTCCCTATTCAATCCTACTCTGATGCTCCATTGTGGCCCAGAGAGAACTCTGTATCCTCAAGGACATAGGTCTTCCAGGTTTTACCTCCCAAGTTGCAAGGCCATGGTGAACTGTGCAGCATACTAAGCATTGGCCTGCCCCTATGCTGAAAGGCATGTTATCCAAGACCTGGCTACCAGGTGATCATTTGTTCAGTCCCAGTAATTAAGTTGAACAGGTTTGCATATCATGAATGGGTGGGAATGCCCGTGTTGACAATTATCACAGGCTTTCCAAGTATTCTAAATCAATGTATCAAGCCTTTCTTTGGGCAGCTAGGTGCTGCAGAGGAGAGGACATGAAACTGGGAGCAAGGAAGAAGGGAGTCCAAATTCAGACTCTGATACTTAGTAGCTTTATGACGACAGTGAGTCACTTAGCTTCTCTGGAGAAACATATCTTGAAATGCTATTCCCAAATTCATAGTTATTATTTGTAAAATGCTGCCAAGTGTTAGGGATATGAAACAAATGAATGGACAGACAAGCACCAGCCACTGCCTTCAGAGTTGGGGGTTGCAGGTGTAGGAGATGAAGCCAATGCGTGTCTACGAGACCCCCTTTTGACAGGTCATTAGGCTGAAGTCAGCTTTTATTCTTCTTTCTCTTTCTTATTCTTTGTTATAAGGAGGATTTTTCAGAGGAGAAAGGGATATAGTTGGAAAAGAAGGTGATGTTTAAAAAAAAAGATATTCAAACTGTCACTGCCCTCCAAAAACTTTGCTTGTCCTTGAGATGGTGAGCCAGGAGAATGTAATGTGTAAACAGTTAATTTATGTGACTTTAAGCAAGTCAATTATCCTAAAAGAGGGGAGAGATTTGGGAACTTGGTGGCTTCCTAGCTTCCTTCCTGCTCTGATCTCTAATCCTGGAATTATAAACCTGATAACTTGAGGAGGGAAGAAATAGGCAGCCACAACTGAGAGGATCAGGGAAGATTCCCCCTGGGATGGATAGACTTGGGCTGGAAAGAACCATACAAGTCACACTCCCCCACCCCATCATTTTATAGATGAGGAAACTGAGCTTTCTGGAAGTTAAGTGACTTCCTCAAGGTCACACAGCTAAAAAGCTTCAGTCAGTCCTCTGGTTTTGAAACCAGTGTTCTTGCTGCTCAGGCATAATATGGCCCCTAAGATGAACTTTAAGTCAAGCTAAAGGCATTTGAGTTGACACGTTTATATACTCACAAATAAAAGTAAGAGACCAACGGTGCTATTTCAGAGATTGGAATTTCAAGTTTTTTTCTCATATGTGAAAAAAATTCTAATAAAGAGGTTCTAATTGTGGGTTCCCTAGACCTTTGGGGGTCTCTGAGGGTCTGTAAACTTAGATGATAAAACCTTTACATCTTTGCTTTCATTAATTTCTAATGAGAATTTTATTTTAATTATTCATTTAAAAAATGACTCTGAAGAGTCGTTGATAAAATATATATGTGAGTACCTCTTGCCTAATAGGATTTCTAGCATTTCAAAGGGAATCCTGTTTAGTAGTAGCAATAATCACTACTGATACTTGTTTGCAACTTTAAAGATTTCTCTTCTGTGCATTAGGTTGTTCAGATATTATCCTGCCAGTTTTACTGATAAAGAAATTGGAAGGTGAAGTGACTTGACTTGGACCATATGACTAGTAAATCAGTCAACAGTCTACAAGCATTTCTTAAGCTCCTACTAGATGCCAGGTATGGTGCTAGGACACTATGCTAGGTAAGAATTAGAGGCAAGGTTTGGACCTAGGTCTCCTTGAGTCCAGGTATAGTTTTTTCACTATTGTGGTAGGTTGAGTAGACCAAATGTATCAGTTCATCTTATTCCAAGTTAGGAACCAGATTGCAAATATTTACTTTCATAGACTGAGAGGTTCCATTTGTTTTTGTCATTTAGGATGTTTGCCATTTAGGATGTTTTGTCATTTAGGTTGGCAGGCTGTCTTCTTGGAGCTTCCAATCACTGCAGTCATTTAGTGTTAATCCTCCTGCTACAGACAGGAGACTCATCTACAGACCCTATCTAGTCCCATACCCAATAGAACTATAAGAATGGATTTCCCTGAGTCTTGGTTCCTGCCTTTGAAAGTATGACATTATCACATTTTAAAAAAATGTTTTAAATCACTATTGATCAAATAAATGCAAATTAAGCAACTCTGAGGTACCACCCACACCTATCAGAATTTCTAATATGACAAAAAAAAAAGGAAAATGTTGGATGTTGGAGGGGATGTGGGAAAACTGGGACACTAGTGCACTTTTGGTAGAGTTGTGAACTGATCCAACAATTCTGGAAAGCAATTTGAAACTATGCATGCCCTTTGACCCAACAATACCACTGCTAGGTCTCTATCCCAAAGGCATCCAAAAAAGGGAAAAGGACCTACTTGCAAAAAAATATTTATAGCAGCTCTTTTTGTGGTGGCTAAGAATTGAAAATCCAAGGGAGGCTCATCAATCTGGGAGTAGCTAAACAAACTGTGGTATATGCTTGTAAAGGAATCTAATTGTTCTATAAGAAATGATACACAGTATAGATTCAGAAAAACCTGGAAAGACTTACATGAACTGATTCGTAGTGAAGTGAACAGAACCAGGAAAACATTGTACACAATAACCGAAATATTTATTTGATGAAGAACTGTGAATAAATTAGCTGTTCTCAGCAATACAATGATTCAAGACAATCCCAAAACACTAATGATGAAGCACACTATCTGCTATTGATTGAATACAGAGTGAAGCATGCTATTTTTCAAATTCTTTCTTTTTTTTTTCTTTTATTCAAGTCTTGTACAAAATGGCTAATATGGAAATGTTTTACATAATTGCCAGAAAAACAAAAAAAAAGTGTGACACTGTGTCTCTGAACTCCACCAGGGAGTAGTGAAGGACAGTGTGCCTGAGGACTGCACTGGTCACATATGAAAGTGATTACCATTGAGTGGACCCAAATTGCTAAAGCTTTTGTGGTAGTGAGACTCATAATGAAGTAAACCAGAGCATCAGCAACTAGAGGTGGCCAAGAATCCTCCACAGTTGCTTAGTCTAGCCCATACTATGATTTCTCTTCATATCCAGAATTTTTCTTCATTGAAACCTTTTCCAATTGTTAAGGGATCTGCAAATAGAATTAGGGGAGGGAGAGAAAAGGAGAAAGGACCATAGTTCAGAAATTGGCTAATTGAGTGTAGCTAAACACTGTGATCACTTTTTTTTTTTTTTACTTAGAAATTTTCTTTTGGCTTACTCTAATCTTAAAATTAATGGATTTCTAATGACATTGGAAAATAGAAAGAAAAAAAAAAAGCCTTTCCACCCATTCTTTTCTTTTCTAAGAGTTGAAATCAAACCAGCTAGCTCATTGTTCCTCAAATCATTTAAGTGAGATTCAGCATATTATATTTTTTTTATTTATATATAATTTTCCAAGAATAAATAGCCTTCCCTATTCTCACAGAACTTTAAAAAAAAATAAGCAAAACCAACTACATACCCACTAACTGGATGTCATATGGAAAAATCATAACTGTAGTAGCTGAATGAAGAAGGTTGGGGTATTTTAAAAATCAGTTCTCTGAAACAAAGAGTACACATTATATATAATCTGAATTTGAAATCTTTTAGTTTTGTTTTCATTTGTATTATTATATTGTACAGATTGTTCTCTTGTTCTATTTTCTTCAAATCAATTCATGAAAGTCTTCACATGCTTCTCTGAATTCCTTACACTCGTGGTTTCTTCCAGTGCAACATATTATATCAACATATTACAATTTGTTCAATCATTCCTAAATTAATAAGTGAATAATTTTGCTTTCTCTTTCACTACCTCTCTCTTTCTTGTAACATTAAAAAAAATAATTTAGGAATTATTTGCTCTATAAATGACTTTTCTTCAACCTCCTTGGTGGAAAATGCAGGGACAAAGAGTATGACCAGCTTGCTAACTTTCCTTGGATAACTGCAAATCATTTTTCTAGAATTTTAGGATCAATTCACATTTTAACCAACAATCTATAAGCCCACCCTTCCACAGTCTCTCCCCCACTAACTATTTCCACCTCTGTTTGTGGGGGCACAGTGGAGACACAGAGAAACTTTAATTTGGATTTTTCTTATTAGTAATAGGTTGGGACAGTTTTTCCCACATGATTATTGATTGTTTACATGTTTAAAAAAACCAACAACACTTTTATCTCCTCTGTCTAATTATCTTTGGAGCACCATATATATGTATGTATGTATATGTATGTATGTATGCATATATACATATGTATATATATGTAATGCTCTTATTAATAAAACTAAGTAAACCTAAAAAAATGAGTAAACATGGAGGTCAGGTTCAAATTCAGAGAATGAATTTGGGCCTGGTGTCTGTCAGCAGGGAATACTAATTGTAAATTAGTTCACTGGACTCTTATCTAACCATCCCTCCAGAAGCAGCAATTACTTCTTTTTTTAACTTAACAACAATTTAGTTGATTACAAGTCCTTCATTTAAGAAGAGATAAATCTGCTTGATTTTCAGAATTGGATAGGCCCAACTTTTCTTAGGAGAGGCCTTCCTTCAGTTAATATCCTCAGGGAATGAGAGTACTTGTATAGACCTGGGGCCTAAGATAACCCTTGATTATTGCTCTTGCTAGAAGTACAAATAGAACAGTGAAGAAATGGGTCAATACTCCCTTAGGACATCAGCCCAAATTAATCCTTAATCTAAACTAAGAAAATCAAGAACAATGTCAATCCTCCAATATTTTTGTTTCAATGCAACATTAATAAGTACCAACAGAAGTTGGGTTAAAGCAAAATCTTAAAAAAAAAAATGTTGACTTAGAGGAAGTACCAGATGATTGCTGTTGACTGGATGGGAAAATAATTTAATCAAGCAATATTTATTAAATGAGTACTTTGTGCCGGGCACTGCAAATTATTCTAAGTAAAAAAAGAAAAAAAACAAGTTCTGGGACATGCAAGGAACTATAGCTAGGCAAGATCAACCAGAATGCAATCCACGTAGTCTGAGAGGGAAGATTTTCAGATAAAGGAGGAATGGGAAAGGCTGCTCACAGAAAGGGGTCTTTAGTTGAGACTTGAAGGAAGCCAGGAATGTCAGTAGGTAGAGATGAGGAGCAAGAGCATTCCGGGCATGTGGTGCAAACAAATAAAATGCCCAGAGCTGGTAGATGGAGTGTTTTGTGCTGGGAAGAGGAAAGAAGTGAATGTCACTGGATTGCAGAGTATAGGGGGAGAAGTAAGATATAAAAAGACTGGAAGGGCAAAAAGGGGCCAGGTTATAAAGGGATTTAAAAGTCAAATAGAGGTCTCTTCTATTTTATCCTCAGAAGATACTAAAATTTATTGGATAAGAACTATTATGGTCAGATTCATGCTTTAGGAAGATCAATTTCGCAGTTGAATGGAGTGGGAATAGACTTGAGTCAGGCTAGACCCACTAGCAGATAACTGTGATAATCCAGGTATGAGGTGATGAGGGCCTGAATCAGAGTGGGTGAAATGTAAGATAAGATAATAGAGTGTATACAAGAGAGTTTATAAAGGAAAAAAGCAATAGGACTTGGCAACAAATTGGGCAGGGTAGGATGAGTGTTAGTGAGGAGTTCAGAATTATACCAGGTTATGAGTCTGGGGACCTGAGAGGATGGTGTTGCCATAGAAAATGACGGGAAAGTTAAGAAGGGGGAAAGAGGTTTAGAGGGAAACCTGATGTGTTAAGTTTTGGACATGTTGAGCTTGAGATTTCTCCTGGATATCCAGTTTAAGATGTCTGAAAGGTAGTTGGAGAGGTGGAATTGGATGACAGAAAATATTGGGGCTGGAGTAGTTGACTGGTCAGAGAGTTGGCTGCACAGTGACACAGTGTAGAGAGAAGAAAAGACCCAGGAAAGAGCTCTGGGAGACCTTCATGATTAATTTGTGTGTGTGTGTGTGTGTGTGTGTGTGTGTGTGCGTGTGTGTGTGTATGTGACCGGGCTGAAGACACAGCAAAGGAGACAGAGAAGTGATCAGACAGGTAGGAGGAAAACCAGAAAGAAAAGACAGTGTCAAGAAAGGATGATAGAGAGGGGCAGAGTCTTCAGGGAGTTTGAGAAGGATGAGGACTGAAAAAGAGCATTTGATTTGGCAAATAAAACCTCATTAGTATCTTTGGAGAGAGCAGTTTTTCAGTTGAATGATGAGGTCAGAATCCAGACTGCAAAAAGTGTAAGTGTTAAGAGAAGAGTGTAAAGAGACAATCGCTTCTTTGCTCCTACCCCAAAGCATCTTCATTTTCTCACTTAAAAGAAGCAACATCAAGTACATTTTTCAGGTATCGGGGGTGTTTCAGGCCAGCTAGTAGGCCCTAATAGTTTAGGGCTTATATTAGCTTTTATATGCTGCTACGATCATCTCAGGTACAGTCAGTACATCAGCATTCAAAAAAGTATGATAGGGGACTAGCCAATGAGAACCCAGTCCTTATGAGCATAAGCAACATGGTCTGTCTGTAGATTTTGGACTGTGCAGATAATCTGTGATTATTTTCTGTCCACTTTTTGTGTAGTGAGGAAAGTCTTTTCAATTGACTTCTCCTCTGTAACTGGGCGTCTAAACAACAATGACAACAATAACAACAAACCCTCATTGGTACAACTTGACCTCTGCCTTTGGCATTGAGGAAAGTGGATGAAGTGCTGTGGGCTTCTGGCTGAGGGAGGGATTTCTGGATCCCCTACAAGTAGTAAAACAAAACCTTCTAAACAGACTTTAAAAGATTTGATCCCAACTCCCCCTCCCACTGACAAAATATGTTCCTAGACAGATGGATTTATCTTTCTCTCGTGTTCTAGGAGCACCCTTGAGTAGCAATGTATTTTTCTTCTACTGCCATCAGCTTAAGCCCACATTCTGATGTGATCTTCTCAATATCAATTACCTCTTACAATATCTCCCCTCTATAATTGGATAACCCTGTCACTAGCAACCTAATATTAATTTGATAGATTAACACAAATGAACTTTCTACAAGTGGACAGTTCCTTAAAAAGATGTGGCAACAGTCAAAGTAAAAACACATCTCCCAGCCAATACTTAGGGGCACTGTCAGTTCAAACTTAAAGAAACTGATGAATCATTTGGTGCACCAACCTTGTTTCTGGATATTATATAGTCAATGTATCACTTCACTCCTTTGCTTGTAGAATATGGCCTCTTGATTAGAACTAGCTTGGAATTAGGATTTCTGGGTTGGTTCTCTGAAGGGATGGATCCCACAGGTTGCTGTCCATGGGACTCAGTTGCTGGCAAATTCTAGCATGGCTTCCAATTCCTATAGTTTTCAAGATTTCACAAAGTTATGTCCATGCCACTTATAACAATCTTTCACCTAGGAGAAGCAAAGAAGAGATGCAAAGAAGAAAAGAAAAAGAGGTGCCACATTCATGGACACATGTTAACACCAGAGGAGAAAGAGGCAGTTGACACTAGGAGGCCAGGATACCCTGGTAGTAGCTCTCTCACTACCTGGTGGCTTACAGTGGTTTTTGCCTCAGTCTTTACCAGGAAAGAAGTGGTTGTGGGCAGCTAGTACCTCTTATATAAGACAGCTAGGTGGTGCAGTGAGTATAGTGCTGGGCTTGGACAGAGGAAGACTACTCTTCATAGGTTCAAATCTGGCCTCAGACACTTCCTAGTCCTGGGTAAATCATTTAGTCTGTTTGCCTCCATTTCCTCATCTGTAAAGTGAGCTGGAGAAGGAAATGTCAACCCCCCTCCAGTAGCTCTCCCAAAGAAAACTCCAAATGGGGTCACAAAGTGTGAGACATGACTGACCAATAGTTAAAACAAAATATTATCATGAGAAACAACAACAACTTTTTGTAAGTATACTCAGTCCTGGTTTGGTAGCCAACCAAAAATCCCCTTCTTGTCACACAGAATGCATAGGCATAGAATATCTGCATATACTTCTTTTTTATTTTAATTTAAAATTTTATTTTTCTGAATTACAGGGAAAAACAATTTCAACATTCTTTCTTTAAATTTTGAGCTCCACATTCTTCCCTGACCTCCCTTACTGAGAAGGGACACAATTCGACACAGATCATACATGTGTATTCATGTAAAACATATGTCCAGGTAAATCATTTTACATGCACTTCAAAGTCTACCATAGGGATTCCTTGCCCAAGTCTCTGTTATACAAGCAAAAATTACCACAAAAACAACAAACAAAGCAAAACAGTCTGAGTTACAAGGAAACTGGAAAATAGACTGGCTAATTATAGTTTAAAGCAAAAAGAAAAATGAAGATTATTTTTTCTATTGTGGATTTCTGAACAAGGGTATCAATATCAAAGGTCCTGTGTCAAGAATTTTTCCAGTGGGTCCTTACAGATGCTCAACACCCCTTTATGAATTTGTTATTCCTGGTGAAGCCCCGACAATGGTAGTCCAGCCAAATGATGGTCAACTATAGTGGAGACAGATTCCAGAGAGGGAATTGCCCTTGGCTGAGGGAGCAAAGGGTGGGTGAGAGAATTATCTTTCTCTACTCTCTCCATCCTACCATTAATCGAATGATGACCTTGTGAACTTCTAAAGGATAGAAGACAAGAAAATTCCACCAATGTTGATATTAATATTCACCAGAGCCAGTAGCAAAGCCCTCAGAGGCTTCTGGTAGTACAGTGGATATAGTGTTGCATCTGAAGTCAGAAGAACCTGAGTTCAAAAGTGGCCTCAGATATTTGCTAGCTAGCTATACAACCTTGCACAAGCCACTTAACGTCTCTCACCTCAGTTTCTTTATCTGTAAAATAGACATTATGCTCTAGCCCATCTAAGAGGGTTATTGTGAGTATCAAATGAGCTAATGTGCAATGCTTAGCACAACATCTTGAACAAAGTAAGCACTTAATAAATGTTTGTTCCCGTCACCAGACAAACACTGTCTGATGGCAACATCGGGTGCTGAGAGACACAGCAAGGACCAAGTAGAAATACCAAGGGAAGGCATCTTCATTACTCTATGAGGATATTGATTCTCAGAACACAGTCAAGAGCAAAAGCTAAGCTGAATTTCATGAAGATTAAGGGAAAAGAAAAAAATCGGAATCAAGAGTAAGGGTAGCTAGGTGGCACAGTGGATTGAATACTGGGCCTGGACTTAGGAAGCACCAAGTTCTAATTTAGTTTCAGACATTTACTGACTGTGTGACCTTGGGAAATCAGTTAACCCTGTTTGCCTCAGTTTCCTCATCTGTAAAATGACCTGGAGAAAGAAATGGCCAACCACTCCAGGATCTCTGCCAAGAAAACACCAAAAAGGGGTCATGAAGAGTTTGATATGACTAAGCAACAACAACCAGAAGTTTTGAGTGCACCCTTTAGTCACATGGAATCTCAAAGGTACCTTTTCAGGCATCTTATGAAAGTTTCCAAAGATGATGTTTCTTTAGTCATAGTTGTACTTCTTATTTGTTTGTATTTAATTTGGAACAGGACCAATGACATCACAGAGCAATGTCTCAACTTCAGTGTGAGTTGGATTTAAGTGAGGCAGAGTTACAAAAAGTTATCAGCCTCTCTCTTGCAGAGTCATCAAATTCCAGTGGCAACACAAAGCTGATTGTAACCATAGATATAAGTTAAAGCAATTAATACTGTTCTAGTGATTCTGTTGTAATGCATGTCATTATTCCACCATATTTAGCATTTCTGTGTAGGAATAAATTACAGTCTCATGCTAATTCTAAAAAAAGGTCCAGTGGCAAGACACAAGGCAGGATGACTGGTGATGATGTGGAATGCCGTGCATGACCTTGGCTACTTTGGCATTTGACCAAGTTCTAAGCACTCTGTAGCCCCTGCTTCAGTCACCTTCATGGCCATTGGAAGAAACTGTTCTCCTTCATTAATTCTGCCTGGGGATATTATCACGTGCTTGGGGTAAACATCCCCCAATTGCCCAATGGGTTTGAGGTCTGTCAGTTACCCTAAACCTGGTTTCTGCTGTATATGTTACACCTTCATGGAACCACAGGTGAGAGTAAGTGTCAAGTAGACACCAAATGCAGATGAGAAGCCCTGAAAAGGGCTCACAAGTGATAGTCCTCCCTGAACACCTTGCCTGCTTACTAAATACCTTTTATAAAAGCTAATTAAGTTTGACTGGTGATCAATGCCCCTCAAGCTTCCCCTTAGAATCCTAATAGGATCAGTAATCAGCTCCTTTTCTAGGTCCCCAACCTTCCAGTGCCAGTATCAGTGGGCCTTAGAGAAATGAACCCAGAGGGAGGACAAAATCGCCAATGGGTTTCCTCCCAAATTTCTTCTCCCATTCACTGCTTTTCTAATTGCCATGTCTCATGTCTATGAAGGATCTTTCTGTCATATTGGCAATTCCTTCCCCTTTCTCAGAATATTCATTCATTTAAGATTGGGAAAGAACACAAACAAAACCAACGGTGGTGCCGTACATTCACGGACACTTGCTACCAGGTTGAGAGGTAGGGCAGCTAGCTGCCATTCCTTCCACCAGCATTTCATAACAACTCTTCCTCACTTCCCTCCAGGAAGAAAAAGAAACAAGAATGCCTGAAAGAAATCAAATGATCCTTTTGTCTGCATGCATATTTTTGGTTAAACCACTCAGGAGTCATCATTTATTCCAGCTCCCCAGTCAACCAGAAGACTTCATTTCCATATAGTATCAGTTTGCTTTGTCACTCATGGAGAGAAATATACTCGCTAACCCTTGACACATTTGGATTAGAAGCAGAGAACTCATGCTGGTTCTAAGGAGCAAAATCAGGGTGGAGCTATATTTCCTTGCTGAAAGGACTGTCCCCCACCCTCCACCCGTTGCCCCACATTGGTGAATATCTCATTATATGGTTTCCCTCTGTTACAAATTTGTTCAACAAACTGGTTGGGAGTAGGTTGTTATGTTATTGTCCTTATTGCCAATCCAGGATAGTTCTATGGAGACCCAAGGAGGTTTAATTATTGTTCTCTTTGAATAGCTTTTTGCCTTGTACTAAAGACTTTCAGAAAAGTACATGAGGTATAAGACTTCTGCTGCTCCAAATTTCAAGACAGAAATACAATTGTCTCCCAATAGAGAGTTAGGCAGATTCAACAAGAAAAGAACCCTTTACAAGTTAATCTGTAGTTATCACTTACCTAGTACTCGTAAAATGCCAATCTTGGTATTTCCAAAGGTATTCCCTCAATCCAAAGGCAATAAAAGAAAAGAAAAGGCAAAAACAGTACCTAGTTTCCTATTTCAGAAGGACAATGGAGGCCCAGTAGAGCCTAGATTCTTACTGTTGAATCCACAAACATTTTGTTCTTCCATAAATTTGTTCAGAAATTTTGGTACTAGAAATTTGTTTAGTTCATGAATGTGTTATTCCCTGTGTTCCTGGCATATAACAAGCAGTATAATAATAAATTCTTTATCTATTGAGTGTAGATAGACATAGAATTATTTTCCTTTGTAATCCTAAGTATTTTATTGTATGCATTTGAAAACATTATTCAGAAGATGCCAGAACTTCACTAAGCAGTTCCTGATGTAAATGTGATTCAGAAATATAGAACTTTCCAGAATATGTGTGGCTCTCACCACAAGGATTTACGACCTAAAAGCAACTGGGTGAAAAGCTCTTCCATGATTCCTTAAATGCAAAGGGAAATTCAATTGGATCCAGATAAAATCCCTGAAAAGGTGACCCTTTTCACATAGAGCACACCAAAATTCCCCCAGGGATCTATATGGTAGGGGAGAGAAGGTCCAGCAAATTTACTCTAGGTCTCTAAATTAACAGAGACCTCAAATTTCCCTAAAGGTTTTCTGACACTTGCAATAAAGGGCAATAGAAATAGAATTTCAGACACCTTCAACAATGGGGCAAGTAGACTGAGTATGAAAAGAAATAAAAGTGTTAGGTAAGCCTCAAATATGTTAAGGCTTAATCCCCCAAAATAATAAACACATAGCGTTTATGGTTCAAGGTTTCTAGATCAAGGTTTCTAAATATTATTCTTTAGAAAAGTAGTCAGTGATGTGCTGGAGCCCGCTGATTGTTCAATTTTCAGCATGAACATGTATACCTAGGAAATCAGCAAATACAATGAGTTAGGGCATGACTTTTTTTTGTTAGTTTGTTTGGTTGATCTAAACTTTAAAAAAGTGATGGAAAAATAATAATGGAGATGGAACTTAATAGCATGTCATATATACATTTTATTTTGGAGAACAGGTTTTTAAAATATTTATCGGTATGCCTCTGACTATAATCCATAAGGATCTCAGACAAGCTTCCTGGGTTCCTGTCGTAGTATGGCAAGCCTTTTAGGTGCCAGTTATAATACTGATGATATCACCCTGGAAGGAGAATAAGTTGACTGGTACCCAATCCTTTCTTCTACCTCCTCCCAGATGAATAAAGAGGGAGAAATGAACCTTTCCCAGGCATATCCTAACTCCTGCCTAATAGGGGGGATGATAAAGTATGATCTTTTCTGTTCATCACTCTTTC
>CM053585.1:544149337-544161309 GCA_028646515.1 Pseudochirops corinnae
TTATCTCTGACATCTCTGTGTATGAGGAAAAAATCAAGATACAGAAATAATTTTTTAAAAGTGTACAGCAAAGTTAATTACAGTCTATTCATTGAGCATGGGGAGGG
This sequence comes from Pseudochirops corinnae, assembly GCA_028646515.1. Lineage (NCBI taxonomy): Eukaryota > Metazoa > Chordata > Mammalia > Diprotodontia > Pseudocheiridae > Pseudochirops > Pseudochirops corinnae. The sequence goes on from CM053585.1 coordinate 544,149,445, forward strand.
CATGTGGCAAAAAAAAAAAACAGATTTTTTTTTTTTTTTGGAACTCCCCTCAGTCCTTGAAGAGATGGATATAACTGGCAGTCGCTGAACTCTAAGTCACAGGACAGGGGATTGGAAGAGACCTCAAAGGTCATTTAGTCCACCTTCCTAATTTTACAAATGAGAAAAGAAAAGCAACAATTAAACAAAATGGACCAACTCATTGTCCTTCATGGCAGCATATGCCACATTGCACATCCATAGTTTCCCACCTCTCCAACAGAAAAGAGTCACATTTCTTGATTTCTTCTCTGGGATCAAGTTAGCTTATTTTTAATAATTCCAGTTTTAAATTGCAGTTTGGGTTTTTTTCTGCTTACATTGGCATGGTTCTTATGGACATTGTTCCCCTGTTTCTGCTTCCTTTCCTGTACATATATCATTTCATTCCAGTCTCTCTGAATGTTTCTCTGAATTCCTCATGTAAATCATTTCTTAGGGTATGATAATATTATTTTAAGTTTTACAAAGCTTATTATAAAAATATATCACCTTGATATCACAAAAAAAAACTTATGAGATAAGTAGTACACATTTTCATCTCCATTTTACTGATATGGAAACTGAAATTCTGAGAGATGCAATGAATTACCCATTGTCACACTTTTAAGATTTGTCAGAGGCAGAATTGGAATAAAGGTGTCTTGTGACTTCAAGTAAAGCACAATCTCCACTCTGCCAGGTGGGCCTCTCCACCATAACATATTGTTGAAAAAGATTAGAAGACGACACATTCATCAAACATCTGGAATTTCCATTCAGAACGTCCACCACTGTTTTGAATGCTTTTACTGTACCTGTTACCCTAATAATGCCAACAGAAAATTCCCAGGTGTCAAATATTTCCTTGCTTCACTGATACATTTTAAAGACCCCATAAGTTGGCTGCCATGTCCTTTGACTCTGAGACTTTTTTTCAAAAAGTGACCTATGTGTTTGTTCAGGTCATCGTTCCACACCCAATTCATGATAAATTTAATGTTCAATTTGCAGACAGGGTTGGATGTTTGTGTTCCTTACACATGCCACCAACAAAGGCTGCATTTTCAAAATTGGATGTCACCTTTCACCCTGAAACTTAAGAGTAGAGCCTGTTATCCTGACTTCATTCATTTAGTTCCCATTTTATTAGAGAAATAGGACACTAACCCTCCTGAGTTTGCAGACTCCCCCCCCCCCACACACACACACATACTGGCACATTTCACCACCACAACCACTGAGAAAAATAAATCTCCTACTAAGCCAAGCTTACATCATAAGAATGGAATGCAGGACCAACACTCATAATGCATATCACAAAGCTCCAAGAGGAAGAGAAAGAGAGTATTTTGAATGGAAAGACCAATATAACAAAAACATCATTGTGGTGGTGGTAATTGTTGTGGTTGCCATGTTTGTGGTTTGGTTGGATACAAAAAAAGAAAGGACAGCTCTTTAGCTAGGGATGGCTGAGGAAATATTCACTGGTAACAAAGAAGATCTCCATGATTCCTCTTTCTTGGAGATCTCCACTGCCCAAGAGAATGATCTCCAAACATAAAAGATTACCTATGACATGCTGATGAGGGAGATAATTCTTCCATTTTTGTTGTATCTCATACCCACTCAATGATCAAATCCTGTCTGCAACGTCCCTCCCTTCAATATTTAGACTGCTACAGCCCCTCATTCCATCTACTATCAATCGGTTTATCAATAAATATTTATTAAACACTTGCTCTGTACTAGGCACTGTGCTAAGTGCTGGGGACACAAAAAGAGCAGGGGGAAAAAGTCCCTGCTTTCAGAGAATTTACAATCTAATGAAAGAGTTTGCCTTCTGTCTCAGTTCTTTCGACTTCCTAATAAATGCTATGCATAGCGCTAGAAATATGTTTTTTAAGGTCTTTTTATGGTCAATGTCTATTCCCTTTATTTGTGGCTCTGTACTGTAATGTTTGCAGTTTGTGTTGACTTCCATGGATTGTACAAGCAATAATATCTTTTGTACCCAGATAGCTGGTCAAGCTCAAATGCCTTCAATGATTTCCTAATTTTAACTGAGCTCATTCTCTTCTGCTTTGTGTTCTTAAGTCATAATCTGTTACTCTCCAAACTTTCTGGTCTTAGCTCATATTACCCCATTTTAATTTAATTTTTCATCAGAATTGGTATGCTCTTTGTTCCCTAGACATACACTCTGCTGATATGCCTCCTTACCTTTGTTTACCCTTGCTCTTATCTGTCATGTCCTCCCTCCCCCTTTATACCTGTTGCAATCTGACTCAGGAACTTTCCCTTCATGCCATGATCCTCTCAAACCTCAAGAGCTACTTTGACATAATGAATAGAAGGATGGACTTGCAGAGTCATTTTGAATGGGATTCAAAATCTTGCCACAGACTTATTAACTCCATCTCTCTGGGTGAATTACTCAATCTCAGCTTCTTCTTCCTTATGAGTATAGTTTTGGAGTCGGATTTGGGAACCTTTCATTTCCCTTCCACCTTAAAGTCTCTGATCCTATGACCTCACACAGGGCTTTTTTTCTGACTCTAATATTAGAAGACAGCTATTTGATTATTGCCTAACCCCCCCCCCCCCGACTTTAAGTTTCATGAGGTCAAAACCATGTCTTTTTACCAACTTTCTATCATCTCTAGCACTCAGGAAAAGAACTCTGCTTTGAACAGGCGTGTTTAAATATATCTTGCATTGTATTTTAACAGGAATGATAGGGGGTGACTGAAGATAAAGAAATATTTACATTTTCAAAGATGCTACTGAGATGGATTTCTCAAACTGTCAACTGGTGAATTTGAAATCAATACCAGGCAAATTTCTAGAATATTAGATGCTTCTTTCTGTTAACATTTATCTTATCATTAATTCTTTGAAAAGATAAATTCAACGATGCAGAACAATGGATTAGGAACAAGCTACAGAAGGGTACCAGAGAATTATATTTCTCTAGGATGTTACAGTTTGTTAGTAATTTGACTAAAGGCAGAAATGGTGTTGCTAACAAATTTTGGAATGATACCAAGTGAGAAAGGATGGATAATATGTTGGAATGTAGAATCATCTCAATGGGCCTTAAACATTTTGTCTATAAAATGGAGATAAAATCCAACTTTCTACCTCTTGGGGTTGTGATGTTATAATTTTCTTTTCCAAATCAAAATGAAAAAATCATTCCTTGAAGGTCAATGGGTCACTGTCCTTAGCACCACTCAACAGGGAGTAAACAATCACTAGAGTATGAGTACAAGGGGAAAATGACTTCATTTAAAGGAATATTTAACCTAAAAATGATGATGATGATGATGATGATGATGATGAGAAAGAAAGAGAGAAAAAGAGACATATATAGAGAGAGAGACTTACCTGCCTCCTTACTGGGCTGCACCAACTCACTCGAACTCTTGGATCTAAGGTCATTTCCATAGGCTTTGGTGCCTATAAACACAGAATAAAGACCATTCTCATAATCAAGGCAAAAGAGAGAGGGGGAGAAAATTATCCTGTCTTCCAGTTCTGTTCGTGCCATTTGTGAAGTATCTGAACCTTAATCTTCACCCTCTGGAGGGTGTAGGAAAGAAAGAGTAACTATTCCAGTCTGGACAGCCTAGCTGCAGTCAATCAAAGACAACGCCTCCATGTTATGAGATCAGGGTACGCACAGGCAATTCCTCTTAGAAATACCAGAAGAGGAGGATTGGAAGAGAAGAAGAAGGTACTTGGTAAGGCATGGGAAAGAAGAAAAGGTAAATAAAGCAAATGAGGCAACTAGAATAAGAATACAGGGAGAAAAGGGAAAAGGGTTGTTAAGTTGTTGTGGTATTCCAGTATTGCGGAAGGTAATTATCATTGCCCCAAGACAGTTTTAGAGACAGAGACTCCAGGTTTCACTATCTCTAATTATGAAGAAAATACATTTTTGCCAAATTTTGAATCAAGGTGTGATGTTTGTATTTTTGAAATGCCCAAGTAAGTGCAATCTATAGTAAAAGTGAGGGCTTTTGTCTTTCTTCTCCCTCCCAGAAAAAAAAAAGGGGGGGAAGGAAATGAAGGGATATCCCTTTATCTTTGAATTAATCAAGAACATCAAAGATTGTTTTCAGTGTGAAAAGAACTTAGAAAGTTCCCTAAAATGAGGAGGTATGACTAGGTGGTGATCTGGACACTTGGTGTGAATATTCCTGGAGACAAAATCACAAATCCATTGAAGTATACAGTTAATGTTACATATTGGTCAGCAGCAATTGGCTTCTGGGATTAAAACTAGCTTCCAGATGGCAACCCTACAGTCTGGCTGCATCCAGGCCCTGAGTGTTCTCCTATTCTCTTCTTCATTCTTAATAATCATCCCCATATGTGTCAGGTACTGTGTGGAGAAGGGAAGAACCACAAGGTCTAAAAGTCAGAGGCTCACCTAGGAGAAAAAAAGGGTAAATCACTTTATTTTGGGTATCAGAATTCAGTGGTTCCCTTCTTCCTGACCACACAAGACTGTTTTAGTCTTGTAGTTCAGCTGTTTTTTAGCTCACTCAACCACTGCCTATTCAGAACTAACCTCTTTGGGAACATTATTTATGGCTCTTTCCATTTCTGCTCTCGCAGCACTCAGGTAGTGATGATTTCTGCACTGAAATTCAGTTTCATCACTTACATTCCCCACCATGGATGGTCTTTGCTTCATGGGGTGGGAATTCAGTTTACCTGTGGCCACGTTTGGAATTTCAGTTTTATGTCAGTAATTTCATTGACTTTGGCGCCTATGAACACATCTGCAGTGCAGACACAGTCTCAGGGATTTTAGTACCAATCACTAATATTCTTTCCATCCAGCCTGAACCCTCTGCTTTCCTCATTTTTATTTTGACTTTGAGGGTTGCAAGAGTGGCTTCAGACAAATTAGAAAAAAAAAAAAAAAGCCTTTCTTTAAAGCTATACAAGACTCTCCTTGATGGGAATCTTGGATAATTGCCATGGTGACTGAATTTTGGAAGGAGTGGAATTTGTGTGTTAGCTTGGGTGTGTGTGAGTATATGTGTATGTGCAGAACTCCACCCCACCAGCCACCAATAAGAAGAGTTTCCTGAAAGAAGCCTCATCATCAACTACATTTTTAAAAGGAGGTAGTTTGGACCTTATTTGTCCTTCCATTGATACTTAGAAATATATTCTCAACAATGCAAATCCCAAGGAATTTTATTTGAAAGGAATGCTAAAGAGACTTATAGAATATAAGCTCATTGAAGGTGAAGATTATTTACTCTTGGTCTTCATTTTCCTAATAGCTCTGCAACCCACAGTCTTTGTGAGTTACCCAGGGCACCAAGAGGTTAAGTGACTTTTTCAAGGTCTAGCCAGGATCTGTTAGATGAAACATTTAAATCCAAATCTTTCTGACTCTGAAGCCATCTACTATATCCCATTGAATCTAACTAGTACATAATGGGTGATGCTTATGCACTTTTTGATTCATTGACAGAGCAACAAATTTAGTTCAAATGTCTCATTAAGACGTATCAATTCATAAAAAAAAAATCTAATCAAGTTTGTTTGTTTGTTTTTTCTCATTCAATCCACATCATGGTCTCCATTCATTCATTGAAAACAGTTACAGCTCATAAGGTCATAGATTTAGAAGTGAAACATTCATTAAGGTTCTGCAACCCAGCTCCCTCATTTTATGGATTCAGAAACTTAGGCTCAGACACCTTAAAAAGAACTTGGCTAAGGTAACAAAAGTAGCAAGTTGCTAACATCTGTCCCGATAGAGGGAATTTCTTCATAAAAATCTTCCAACTGATGAAATCACAGATCTGAATATAAAAATAATAATTAAATGTATGTATTAATTTGCTACTAGACACAGTGTGATATAATAAAAATATAACTAAAGTTACAATTGGGAAGACCTGAGTTTAAATCCTGACTCAATCTCTTATTAGCCGTGTGACTGGACATTTTACTTAATCTCTCAATCTCAGTTTTTTTCATCTGTACCATGAAGATTATGCATAATAACACCTTCACAAGAGTAGTGTGAGGATCAAGTGAGACTATATAGATAAAGTGCATTGCTAACCTTTAAGGGCTATATAATGATTAACTCTTATTATTAAGTCAATTAATCTCCGAGACTCAGTTTTCTCATCTGTTGAATAGTCATGAAAAATTTAACTGTCTCAGAGGATTATTGTGAAGCTCCAATGAGTTAAAAGATATAAAAAGTTTTGTAAACTCTAAAGCAGTACCCAATTTTCAGTAATTATTACCATATGCAAGATTCAGTGTTAAAGTATATACAGAATAGTAACAAGTAGAAAATGTAGTATCTGTCTTCGGGAAGCTTCCACTCTAATTTAGGAATGGGTAGGCATGGACACAAAAAAGAATTATAATCTGTGGTTTTGTGTATTTGATCATCAATATCATGCCATATGACGTCTGGTCAATGGCTATCTTGGCTGCATTGTTTCCTCAGCATAATCCTGACCCCTCCACCCAAAACAAAACAAACAAAACAAAACAAAACAAAACAAAACAAAACAAAACAAAACTCTTCAGAAGAGGAAGTAGAGTAGACTGAATGGCACTTTGGAGTCTTGACCCTGAACAACCATTTAATTTCTTGTCAACTCCAGTCAAATCTCTAACCTAAAGATAGAAGAGTTATGTTGCTGGGAGGGAGCTGTCTAAACCAATGAAATCACAGGTGTGAACCAAAAAAATAAAGAAATGGCTCACCAAGTAAAGATTGTATTAAATGTCTAAATTCCCCAAATCCAAAGGATTTTTCTAACATTATCTCTTTACTCATCTTAGTGCACCCATGAAGAAAAATTTCAGATCCAAAGACCATGATATCACAATAGTTCATATTGGGCACTTTATATTTCCAGAATGTCTTGGGATTTATTTAAAATCTCTTCAAGGCTCTTTACCAATTGTGTAACAGATCTCCTTTTTCCTAATTGCACTCATTTCCTGCAACACCTTGGCTAGGACTCTGCACTCTGGCTAGGAAACTTTCCCTCTTGGCAGGGATCCCAGTTTATTCCCTTCTCCTCCTCTCTCTCACATCATGGTCATCCTCTCTTTCACAAAGTTTCCTTTGAAGCTGTCTCTTCCATGGAGCCATCTTAGGCCATCTCAGTTGAGTTTTAACCATTCCAATATCCATTAACCTTCCCACTTCTCCTCATTACATTAGAAAGATAACTCCATGATTAGATGATCCTGGATTACTAGTTATGGAACTTAACAAAAGGAATTGACCTAGGGCAAATTCAACTTGTAAGTTTAAAATGCTTAGAATTCACTCAGTTATAAAATAAAACAGTCAGACTGGATCCCCTTAATGAGCCCTTTCAGTTCCAACTTTCTGTGATTCTGAAGTGAATCAGCTTTTGCCTTCCTCAATCCAGCTGATAAATGATGCTGACTGGGAGTGGGCCCTCAGCAGACATGATCAACCAATAAATGCTCTAGAGGAAAGTCCAGCTTCAAAGGATGCAGAAATTCAACACACAGCTGACATCTAAGGAGAGACCTAGAGCCAAGCAGTAGGGGGTAGTGGAAAAAACATTATGGACTCAAGTCAGAACACCAGGTTCTAATCACCTAGCTGATGCTTACAAACAGGGATTTGCTGGCAAATGTTTAACAATGAGCTCTTGAAAGAAATTACCCAGGACACGCTCTTCAATTTAATCTGCACTAACGTTTTCCTATCAATTTCTTAATTCCAGGCAATAAACAAAACAATGAATCAGAAACTAACTAGCAGCATTTGCCAATTTCTAAAGTGTTTATCAATCAGTTCCTGAGAGGTGGTAAGAGCTGATTCCAATATTCTACTACCTCCTGGTTATGTGACCAAAGGAAGTGCCATAAACTTAAGTGCACATTACTCTCTGCATCTCCAGAATAATAGACCTACTGCTTACCTCACAGAGTTCTTTTGGCTGCAATCACATCTGTAGTAAAGGGCATTGCAAACTTTAGATGCCTTGTAAATAATGACCATTTGCCTAGCATGCCCATTTTGATGATAATTAATACATTTTAAACTTAATCAATTGATGAAAATATGACTTCAAAAGTACAGAATCCATTCATCAATAAGCCTTTAATAAATATTTATTTTGTGCCAGGCATCACACTTCATTTCAAGAAAATTTAACATTTTAAGACACTTAAGATATTTAGAGCACATGTGTGTGTGTGTATATATATATATATATATATATATAATCATATCCTCATAAAGCCCTGCAAGAAGGATGCTATGACTATCCATAACTAACAGTTACTAGTATTTATATAGCACTTTGAAGTTTTTAAAACACTTTACAAATATTATCTCATTTGATGAACACATGAATATTTTGGAATGTGCATTGTTTCTGGATTCCAGGACCCCAGTGCAAATCCTTCAGTCACTTAGATGGTCTAGAATTCAGGAGCGGGGAACCTGTGGCCTTGAGATTGTAATTCCATGACCCCTGGTCTAGATTGCCTCTGAGGTCCCTTTTATCCAACAGATCTATGATTCTCTTTTTTTTTTTTTAATTTTGTCTTCCAAGTAGGAGCTTCCCCCACTGAAGCAAATTCTTCCCAGCTTAGTAGATGAATCTTAACAAAGTTAACATTCAGGGAAGTTAGGAGACTCAGTCAGTATCACACAGCCAGCATGAATCAGAAGCCAGCATTGCACTCAGGTCTTTCCAACTCCAACACCAGCACTTTGTCCACTGGACAAAAGTGCCTCACATGAATCTGAGAAGTCAATCACCAGCGGCAGAAGGCTTTGTAGGCAGCTGCCACAGCCTGAGACCTGAGGGATCTTGTGGGCAGCATCCGTTGAACAGAGAGCAGTTCTTATTAAAAAAAAACAAACAAAAAAAACAAAAAAAAACAAACCCACCACAGCACCCTGAACTCTAACTGCTATAGCATCTTGATAATAAAGGACCAATAGGGGTGTTACATGAGTAGGTTACTCATATATACTCCACAAATAGAACTTACACTCATTTTCACACTAACAAGCTCTATTAAGGCAAGAAGATGATGTGAACAATGTCACCTGGGCCAGCTTTCCTGGCAACAGAAATTGAAATGACTACATCAGGCTGCTTTTATTCTCCATTCTCTAAGTTTAAATTTCTTTCCGTAAATTTTTCAAGTAACTCTGAAGTGCAAAGAATGTGATACGCAGGCAATAATGGCCACAAGGAGAAACATAAATGGGTTTGGACAGCCTCCATTCAGTATTAAATTCCAATTGGCTCTGTTTTGTATCACTTTCCTTTGTTAAACTATTCCCTTTTCTAGTAATTTTGATTTGGCCGTTAACAAAAATTCTGGCGACTGGGCAGGCTCTCCGTATGGCCACCTTTGTTTTAACCAATTTGGATTTCCAGCTAACATAATAATAGGAAGGGGTATCAAGAGACTCATAAAACTGAAGTCCACTCATTTGAAGACATTTCAGACAAATGCTGTCCTGGAACAAAGGCAGAGGGTGATGTACATTATTGCAAAAGGTGTTGCAGCCCTGGAAATCAATCTGGCACATCTTTTTTTCTTTTCTTTTCTTTTTTCCCCTGGGCGTTTGTCAAATGTTATTATGGGACAAGGTAATTGGATGACTTAAAAATTCAACTTCAAAACTGATAGGCCCTGAGTACAATGAGCAAGCTGCCCTGGCCTCTGGAGAGTTGTTCCATTTAACATTCTAAAGATGTGATATCATTTTTAGCAAACCATAAAGGAATGGGACTTTGAAGTAGGGCTTCAAAAATACTGAGTCATTTCCTGATTAAAATATAAATCGACTACCAAAGCTGTCATTACCTAAGGCAGCCATGGGTGCAACCACATTTCTAGAGCCACTCTTTACCATAATAAACGTGCAATACACAAAGAGACTACCATGGCGACAGAGCGTTTATTTTCCGAAACAACTCATTGAAGTCTTTTTTATGCCAAAGAAAGAAAGAGTCAATAAAGACATTTTTACCTTTATTCAGAATCAGAGAGAGACAAGGAATGCAATGTCCCAACAAATCTCAGTGACTTCCTACCTGTGTGTCTGTGTACAAGTTACTTAAACTGTCTGGCCTACAGTCTCATCTATAAAATGAAGACATTGTTTGAGGTACCTTCTAATCTGCATGAGATACTATGATCCTTGGATCATCAGGCTATTTAAGAGCATTCAAGGGCAAGTACACCTGAAAGGAAGTGATTCATAAGAAAAATGTAACTTTAATGCCCTGCCATCAACATGGATGGAGTCATCAACTCTATTTAATTGAGAATGCATTGAATAAAAACCTGCTATGTGCTAGACACTAATCTATGCTCTAAGGATCCAAGTATCAAAATGAAAATTTGCTGCCCTCAAAGAGATTATGTTCTATTGGAGAGAGGAAGAAGAGTTTGTGACATTTACCCAAGGCATGTAAATAAAAAGCACACAATATGTGGCAAGTGGTAAGCACTTAATAAATGTTTTAAGTATCTATAAGAAACAAGGGGGAAAAAAAAAAAAACATTTGAAGAAAATGAAAACTTACCTGTAGAGCATGCATTGATGACTATATTTTATTTTTTAATTATTAGCTTATATGTTTTTAACATTCTTTTCTTTTTAAATTTTAATTTCCAAGTTTTCTCCCTTCCTCTAATCCCCTCCCTCACCCACTTAGAAGGAAAAATAATATATCTATTAAACACGTGAAATCATGCAAAACATTACCATATTATACATATTTTTTTTCAAAAGCAAGAAAAATTATAGTTCTATTTGCAGTCAGAGATCATCAGTTTTTGCTCTATGGATGGATGGCATTTTTTCATCATGAGTCCTTTGAAATTGTCTTGGACCATTGTATTGATCAGAGCAGCCAAGTCTTTCTTAGTTCATCATCATTACTACATTATTGTTACAATGCACACTGATCTTCTGGTTCTTCTCACTTCACTTTGCATTAGATCATATAGGTCCTGCTATGGTTTTCTGAAACCACCCCGTTGTCATTTCTTATAGCACAATAGCATTCCATCATCACTATATGCCATAACATGTTCAGTCATTTCTCTTTTTTTTTTTCAGCATTCGTTTTTTGTTTATTTACTTTTAGTTTACAAGTTTCAGTTCCAGAGTCCTTGAGTTTCAAGTTTTCTTCCCTCCCTCTCCCCTGCAACCACCCAAGGTAGCATGCAGTCAAGTATAGAATCTGCAAATACTTTCACATTGGACATTAATCTGGTTGTATAGAAGGGTTTTAACCAATGGAGTGAACAATGGGAAAAAAGAAACAAAACCAAACATGGAGGTTGCTTCAGTCTCCATTTAAACTCTGTTTTTCTAGATCTTTCTAGATCTTTCTCTGAATGTAGATATCTCCTTCCATCCTGAGACTTGTAGAGTTGTCTTGTAGCTGTGCATTGCTGAGAAGAGTCCAGTTTATCAAGATTCGTCATCACATATACGATGTGTCTGTGATTGGGTACAAGTTTTTCCTGGTTCTGCTCTTCTCACTTAGCATCAATTTGTATAAGCCTCTCCAGGTAAGTATGAAGTCCATCTCCTCCCCATTTCTTATAGCACAATAGTATTCCATTAGAGTTATATACAACAATATGTTTAGCCATTCTCCAATTCATGGGCATCCCCTTAATTTCCAGTTTTTTGCCACCACAAAGAGAGCTGCAATAAATGTTTTTGTACATATGGGTCTCCCTCCCACTTCTATGATGTCTTTGGGATACAACCCAAGAAGTGGTATTACTGGGTCAAAGGGTATGCAATTATTTATA
>CM053585.1:544161809-544179776 GCA_028646515.1 Pseudochirops corinnae
TATGAATGCAATAGAATATTATTATGCCACAAGAGAAGACAAAACCAAACACTTTCAAAGAGACTAAGACCACTAAGACCACTAAGGCAAAATGACAGGAGAGGAACTAGAAGAATTTCCAGAATGACAACAATATCATTTTAAAAATAAATTTCTGAAAGATATTAGAACTGGTGACTATAATGGCAAATGACTATTCAAGAGGACTAAAGATAAAGCACACTTCTCACCTCCAGCTAGAGAAGTGATGAATATATATTCAAATCATCTCCATGTAGGGATTTCTTTCACTTGATAATGAGGTTATCAAAAGTTTGCTCTTACTAGATTGAACAGAAGATAAAAATGGTATGGAATTCAAGACATGGGCAATGAATGGACATCTAAAATAAGTAGATACAGAGCTGGGACTACAAATTCTGATACCTGGGGCAGATTTGGTGGAAAGAAACTTTAGGAAAGATATGAAAGAAAGAATGGCAGCAGTCATGAGTTGCAGCTATGAGGAAAGTATCAAGGCAGTCATCCATTGAGAACCGGAATATATTGAGAATGGGTTAGAGATGATACTCTTGGCCACCAGAACCCAAAAAATGGAATAAAATTTGCCATTTGGTGAATATGGGTTGGGATAAAGGTAATACAAAGAATGCAAATAAGGAGAGTTTAGAACCATAGGACAAAGTTCCATTCACCCCACCCTAGTTGTACCTCTGAGTAAGCATATCAAATAGCAGAGTTTAGTCAGTTAAAGAACTGATTGGACACACTATACATCATAAGCATCTAGATTTCCTTTCATCACTCTCCATCCTGCTTCCTGAGCTCTCCTTGGAAACCCTAGACTCTGGAATGTCTGTTTTTAGACCTGGACTCTTTGATTGACTTGCCACCATTGATTGTTCACCTGATCCAATCCCTGACTGCTTCCTAGGTTCTGGCTTTGATCTGCCCCCTGAGCTCAGGCTGCCTTTTCTGATTACAAGTAATCAAAATAGCCTGTTGGTTTCCTGAAGAGCAGTTATGCCCTTGATGAGTAGCTGCCTCAGGTTATTTTGACTTCAAATGCTTATCCTCTCAGTATCCAACTTGCAGGGGACACAGCCTCACTCTTGCAGTGAGACAGGACCCCTCTAGACTGTCATAATCTTATTTGTACTCACCAATTACAATAGTATCCAACATCTGTAGAGCTCTTCACATTTTCAAAGAGATTTATAATAATATTCATTATCTCATTTGTTCCTCAGGATCCTATGAGATAGATACAATAAGTGTTTTTTGGGGGACACTATAAGTATTTTTTATTTCACTTTTCATATGAGTAAAAGAGGTACTGTAGAGTAGTGGATAAAAGATGATGTTTGTAGTCAGAAGAACAGGATTCAAATTGCCCCCCTAATACTTACTGACCATGGGCTATGGGTAAGTCAGTTAAGCTCTATGTGCCTCAATTGACTCATTAGGAGTTATCTGCTAAGTCTTAGATATGTAGTGATGTGTGTCAGTAGAGGAAATTTCCACAATAGAAATTCCTTTTGATAAAGACTCATTTTTTTTTGGATATTCATATACAGAGAAAGAAAGCAGAGCCAAGCAAGATCAAAGGACTGATCCACAGTCATCCAGTGAATGTGTCAAAGGCAATATTTGAATCAATATTTTCTTGATACTAAATTCAGGTTCATCTCTGCTTTACTTTTTCTTATACATACAAATTGGAATAATTTCCACATAATTTTTTTTATCATTTCAGAGTGATTCAAAAAGTTCCATAAGGCTTTTCATAAAATTTCTGGATGTGAGAATGATCAGACAGTATTTTAGCCACTAGCCTGATCAAAGAAAATTCCTTCTCTATTTAGCAAAGGGTGCATGATACTGGAACTAGTTAAGAGTTATCCAGGTGCAGTGTGTATAATGATTACTTGAACAAACATCTAAGCCTACACATTTAACTGTTATTGAATTTTCTTCATTAAAATTCACTGTTTGAAGGTATGGATATCTCAGAGATTAATAATATTGCAGAGATTCTCTCTCTCATAAGTTCACTCCATTGATTCCTAAGCTTTCCAGTGTTTTTTTTTTAAAGTAATAGATTCTATTTTGTTAAATGCTTTTTTTCTGAATCTATTGACATAATCATTTTTGTTGATTTTGTTATTTATATCATCAATTATCCTGATTGTTTTTCCAATATTGAATCAGAATTCCTGGTATAGATCCCACCTGGTCTCATTGTGTAGTTGTGTGATATATTGGTTAATCTCTTTGTTAGTATTTTATTTAAATTTTTATAGATATTTCTTAAGACAATTAGTCTATGGTTTTCTTTCTGTATTTTTAATCTTTTTGGTTTTAGGTATCAAAACCATATCAATGACATTAAAAGAATTTGGCAGGACTCCTTCTTTGCATACTTTTTCAAGTAATTTTATAGTATTAGGATTGTTTGTTAAATATTTGATAGAACTTCCTTATGAATACATCTTGTTTTGCAGATTGTTGTTGTTTTTTTTTTCCCCGTTAAGGAGTTCATTGATGACTTGTTCAATTTTATTTTCTAAAATAGGGTTATTTAAGTCTTCTGTAACTTCTGTTAATATGAATTTTTTTTGTAAATATTCATTTATTTCACTTAGATTGCCAGTTTTACTGACATATATTTTGGCAAAACATTTTTTTTTTTAATTCTATCTTCACTGGTCACTTCATTGACCTTTTTTAAATTCCATCTTCACTGGTTACTTCATAAACCTTTTAATTTTTGATATTATTAGCTTTGTTTTCTTCTTTCTTTTTGAAACCAAATTAACCTATGATTTATCTGGTTTGTTGTATTTAACTTTAAAAAAGAGCTCTTAGTTTTATTAATTCAGTGAATTTCTTACTTTCAATTTTATTAATCTTTCCTTTGATTTTCAGGATTTCCATTTTGTTGTTTTAATTTGGGATTTTTAATATATTCTTTTTTTTAGGTTTTTTTTTAATAGCATGCTCAATTCATTGATCCAATCTTTCTTTTTCTGATTTGTGTAATTTTTGCCCTACATATTGCTTTGACTGCATCCAACACATTTTGAGATGTTATCTCATTGTTGTCATTTTCTTTAATGAAATTATTGATTATTTTCATAATTTGTTCTTTGACCCATTTATTCATTAGGATTTGATTATTTCATTTCCAATTAGCTTTTAATCTATGCTTCCACAATATTTTATAAAACATTATTTTATTATATTATGGTCTGAAAAGTATACATTTAATATGTCTCTTTCTCTGCATTTGGTAGTAACATTTTATGCCCTAATACCTGGTCATTTTTTGTGTGCAAAGGTGTCATGTGCAAATGAGAAAAAAAAAAGTAAACTTCTTTCTTTTCCCATTCAGTTTTCTCCAGAGGTCTATCATATCTGTATTTTCAAAGATTCTATTCATCTCCTCAACTTCTTCCTTATTTATTTATTGTTAAATTTAGCTAACTCTGAGAAGGGTAAGTTAAGGTTTTACACTAGTATAGATTTACTATTTCCTACTGTAACTCATTTATGTCTTCCATTAAGAATTTAGATACTATGCCATTTGGTGCATGCATGTTTAGTATTGACGTCACTTCATTCTCTATGGTTCCTTTTAGCAAGAAATGGTTTCCCTGTTCATCTCTTTAAATTAGATATATTTTAGTTTGCTTTGTCTGAGATCATGATGGCTACCTCTATCTTTTTTACCTAAACTGAAGCATACTAGATTCTGCTCTAGCCCCTTACTTTTAATTCTGTGTCTCTCTGTTTCAAGTGCTTTTTTTGGTAAACAACATATGATTGGATTCTAATTCCTAATTCATTCTGCTATCTACTTCAGTTTTATGATTGGCTTCATCATATTCACATTTACAGTTATGATTGATTGTAAGCTATGCATTTCCCTCCAACCTGGTTGCTTCTCTTTTTCCTTCTTTCCCTCTTTTTACCTGGTCCCTCCTATAAAGTCTGTTTTAATTCTGACCACTGCCTCTTTTTATCTGCCATTTCCTTTATGAACTCCCCTTTCTATAATCACTTTTTGAACCAATTTAGATGTGAGTGAAGTTCAAGTATTGCCTGTCCCCTGTTATCAATTCCCCCTCCAATGTAGAAGCTCTTCATTTCACTACTCTTTTATATGAGATAATTTTCCCCATTCTTCCTCTCCTTTCTTGTTCTCCTAGATCATCACTCTTTCTTGCCTAGTCATATTTTACCTCATCCCAATATAATTGACTGAGTTTTACACCCTCTTCTTTGTTGAATCCTTCTAATTGCTCTAGTGTTGATAAAGTTCTTAGAAGATACATGTATCATCTTTCCATATAGGGAGGTACATAACTAAAGCCTATGAGTCCCTTATATGATTTCTCTTTCATGTTTACTTTCTTTTATGCTTCTCTTGAGTCTGGTAATTGAAAGTTGCATTTTCTATTCAGCTCTGGTCTTTTCATCAGGAATGCTTGAAAGTCTTTCATTTCATTAAATATCTCTTTTTTTGAAGGATTATACTCAGTTTTTCTGGGTAGATTATTCCTGGTTGTAATCCTAGCCTTCTGAAGCATCATATTCCTAGCCCTCTGTTCCTTTAAACCTGTCGCTGATAAATCCTGTGTGATCCTGAGTGTAACTTAATGACACTTGAATGTTTTTTAATTGCTGCTTGAAATATTTTCTCTTTCATCTGGGAGCTCTGAAACGTGGCTATAATATTCCTGGGAGTTTGCATTTTGGCATATTTTTCAGCTGGTGATCACAGGGTTTGTTTTTCCTGAAGCTATACAAATTGTTTATAACATAAGAAATAGAAATTTGATTCCCTCCATATTCTCTTAGTCCCATGACCTATGTTATTTTTTCTTCCCAACCAATTATTTTTTCTTCAATCTTAACAAAAAGAACTAGAAGTTTAATCCACTTGAAGTACTCCCATCAGAGATGATGAAGTCAGAAATGGGAATGCAGGGGGGAAAAAAAGACCAAAAATGCCAAAGATCTCAGGAGGAAGAAAAATATGTTCATAAGCTAATAGCACAAATAGATCAACCAACAAACCCTTACACCAGAGGTGATAATCATCCCTGAACACCCCATATGCCCTTTTTTTGCTCTGTGTTCCAGTATTCTCATGCCCACTACAAGCTTCTGTACTGACCTTTCAGAGGTCCTTACCATCAGTTAATCAGGAACCATCATTTTCTTTTTCTCACAATCATATAGCATTACTTTTTGAATACTGGAATTAAAAAGACAAGAGAGAAAAAAGATTCATTCCAAGCAGAAGCTTGGCATCCTTAAAATATTTTTTTTAATTTCCTGACAATAATCCAATGTACTCTTTGTAGTTCAATTCTAGAAGCAACTGTCTGTTTTCAGTGTCCACCCAAGATATAAATATTGATGAATGAGGATATACATTGTACATGCAACTAAATAACAGAGTCTGGGATAATGGGCACTTTTCATTCACTTGCTTTTTCTCTGAGAATAATTAGAATAAACTCTTTTAAATTATTATTCAATAGTTGTTGTTGTTTGCGTTTCAGTATTTAATGCAATTAGCACAATTTTATCCACAAGAACTAGAGGATTTGTCTGACCTTGATCTCCTCTGTGACATTGGCAAAAACTTCTGCCTTAAACAAACACATGTAAGTCAAAACAGAAATTAATCTAAAACAATTTCTGCAAATACAGCTTAGGCTGGGATGTGTAAACAGGAGTAGGGAATTACAAAATTACTTCAGTAAAGTGAGAAGAGAAAGACCACTAAAAAATATGAGGGGACTCAAGCAATCAATCAGCAAGAAATTACTAACCAATCACTAAATGTTCAACACTGTGCTAACTGATGGTGAAAATCAAAATTAAAATCTTATATTTCATTCTGTTATTTTTCCATGTATGTACAGCTACAGGATACAGAGTAGACAGAAGGCTGTCTTAAGAGGGAAGGTACTCACTAACATCTGCAGGACTGGGAAAGGTTCCTGCAGGAGGTGGTGTTTGATCTGAGTCTCGAAGGAAACTAGGGTTTGAAATGCAGAGTATGATAATCCATAGAGGTGTATTCAAGGTCAGATGATCTAAAAGGGTGATAGGATGTTTACCCATTTACCTGTGGCAGGAACTCTCTCTTTTTTCAAGGGATAATATAAGATGACACTGGATAAATGTTGCTAAAATTCTACCACTTCTTTCCAGCACAGGATTCTGCCTGTCATGCATTGTGCACATGTGTGATACTAGCTATGAAATCTGGCAAATAGAGAGCACATGAGGGGCATATAGATAGTTAGCCAACATATGCAGAGAAAGAATGGAATATAGGAAGTTCTTTTATCTTGACTCAATCAATCAAGATGCATTCATTAAGCTCTATTAATGTCAAAGACAGTGTGCTAGGTATTAGTTATACAAAGACCTAAATAAAAGAATTCAATTGCATTGAAAGAGTTTACATTCAAGAGAAGGGAACAATATGTAGAAATATAAGTACATAAATATAAATACACAGTAAAGATATGCAAAAGAAATACAGGGTCATTTTGTGGGAGTGGAACTAGCAGGTTGGGGGACTAGAAGAAAGGAATTGAAGGTGCGCTTTAAAGAATACCTGGGATTCTAAATGTCAAAGGTAAGGCAGAGTGCATTCAAGGAACAAAGGACACTTCTGCAAAAACACAGCGATGGAAAATGGAGGTTTTGTGAGCAAGAGCAACAATCCAGGTCAACCGAATCTTAGAATGTATGAAGGAGAGCAATGAATAATAATGCTGGAAATGCATTGTGAAGGTTTCTGAATGCCAGAGACACATTTAATTTTGATCCTAGAGCTCAAAAGGAATCAATGATGGTTTTTGATCAAGAGAGCGATGTGATTGACACTGTGTTTGGGGAATCACACTCCTCCATGAGGATAGTAAATGGCAGAACTGAGATTTGATCTCAGATCTTTTTACTCTGAATTCAGATATCGTAAAAGAGGCTAAAGGCATAAATGGTCCTCTTCATTTTGCCCTTCCATATGTATCTTACAGTAATAATTCTTTGTGTCTCATGGTTTTAAGTTTGCTGCAGGTAGCATCTCCTCAGACACAAGGAAATGATTGTTTTCAGTTTACTTTGATTTATCTCTGAAGCTAGCAGGAGAAAAAAAATGGTAGAGGAAATAGAAAGCTAATTATATGCTGATTTGCTAATGTTATTTTATAGATTAAGGGTCACTTTGAATTATAGAACCCTGGGCATTGAGGCTATAAGCTTTTCTGACTGTCTTCCTGAAACATTCTGTCATGACTAGAGAATATTGGATAGCAAAGTCCCTTAGGGGGCCAAGTGAACTTTGACAGAGATTTTACAGCCCTTGAAATGATATCCCCAAACTTAGGAGCACCTACTGATTCACTGGGAAAAGACATGAGCCGAGCTAGTTATAAATAAACTCTTTTATCACAGGCAATGGTATCATGGTGACTTCAAAGGCACAACCAAGGATACGGCATTCTCTGATGTTCTGAAGACAGTAGGAACTTTATGACGCAGGACAGGCCACTCTTGGCCTAAAGTTACAACTCGATAATGCTCAAGTTGTTTTTTGTTTCCTTCATTTTCCCCCTGATATTTTGCTGATTTTGATATGACTTTCCAGGAAACCAAGAAATTCAACAACCATTTTATTAATTGCCTACTAGACACTGTATTCAGTGGAGTTACAAGCAAAAGTGAAATATTTCTTGCTCTCAAGGAGCTTAAATTTTGGTGGTAAAAGGATTAAATAATATGTTTTTGGACAGTCTAATGTGATGTGATTCCAATGGAGAAGCAAATGAATAGGATCACAGATCTTTGGAGAACTTTCTCTGCAATTGTTGCTCTCTCAGATTTAGTGATGAAGATGTTGGCCTGACCATGTCCTAGCTTTTGTGAATTCTCTAGACCTACATGCACATGACCAGGTCATATACAAATAGACTCATCTATTTATATCTATACATCTATCTATCTATCTATCTATCTATCTATCTATCTATCTATCTATCTATCTGTGTATATGTATATGCATATATATGCCAATGCTTATGTGTGTATATATATGCATAAAACAGTATTCTTCAGTCTGTTTGTTCCTCTGCAAAGTGAGGAGATTGGACAAGATGGCTATAATCTTGGAGGTCCCTCTATGATCTAGATCTATGATCTTATGAGCTCTGTGTCTGTCTATATCTATATCTATCTATGTTTCCAACCTGATCAGTGGCATCTATATGAAAGATTTGTGGAAAAACCTAGAAGAAAATGGCATAGGAAGGAAAAGAGGCACTTCCTTTGGTGGAGGGCTGGTCCATACCAGAGATACCATCCATCCACCCAATGATATCAAATCCAACTGTACAGGTTAACAGAGTGGGCATTTACAAAAACTAATGGCAAAAGACCCATAAGTGTAATATGGTTGGTGTTGTCATAGCTCTTTCCAAAAATGAAGGACATTCAAAAATGAAGTTTCCTTTGTGGGAGATTTGTAATATAAAAGCTTCCTCTCCCACCAGTGTGGATCACTACCCACCTATAATTTAGCAGATAACTTCTAGGAAATTATGTGAGACACATAGAGATTTACTCACTTGACCAGAGTCATACAGTTCTTCCCAGAGATTGTAGGCCAGGTTCTACTGATTCCAGCTCCAGCATTCTCTATTGCAAATTTTAGATAGATAGATAGAAAATTGATAGGTAGAGATCTCTATATAAATATGCATATAGAGCTATATATATATGTGTGTGTCTAGTGTATATATAAATATAATATGTTTGTGGCATATGTGTATATATAATATTTCGAAGCGTTTAAAAATATAACAATATTTGTAATAAATGTGTGAGTGTGTGTATGCACATATACAAATATTTAAACCTAGATAAAATCAATGGAAATGGGTTCTTTCACCGGGATATACCAACATTATTTCAGAAATACTGCTGACCCAGTGAAAAGTTTGTAGCAGAGAAGTAGGGGTGGGAGAGAAAGATTGTAATGAAAACATCACATGTCTACTCTCTGCTAGAACTATCATACAGGCAAATTCCATCCCTACCCCCTAACCTGCATCCTGATCAAGCTCTAGCCTGTGGCTCTCTAGCAATTTATATATCTCCATAATAACTAGATTTAGGGCCCATGGCTACACGCATAACAACAACAGGCTGGGATCCACAATTATTATCAGGGGATGGGCTCTCTCCTGTGGTTGCTATGCCCACACCAGCAACTCCTCAGGAATTTGTAAATAACTTTCCAAAAGGGACTAGTGCAAAAATCCCAAACACAGCACAGATCTGACTAAGAGGAACAACCACGTTCTGGAAGGAAGGGTAGACGATGGCCAACAGAGATTTCATGGAAATCCATGAAAGAACACTATGGTCACTGGGAAGTGTGATATTTAGTGACTTTTTCATTACACTTGGCAGTGCAGAAGTATACCATCATCGCTGAAGAATCAGTCTTTCTGATTCTTTACATTTAAATATACAGTGAGACTTAGAATTCCCTTGACAAATAATTCATGGGAAATGCCTCTCCACAGATTCTAAAGCTCCATACCTAAGAGATACACAGTAATGTTTCATAACTTGAAATTATGGAATGAGACTGTATCTTAGGAATTAAAAGGTCTCTCAAAGGGGAATCAAGAGGCATGTGGTATATATGAGCAGGCTGTTCAACATCACAGACAGAAAAGTGTGAAGGAGAAATGAGGGAAAAGAACAGCAGAAGAATGAATGATTAGAAAAAACATCTGAGCCAGTCACATAGTGCGAGAGAGGGATAACCAATGGACAGCCCATATGCTCCATTTGTATCCAATCACTGCGAGGAAAATACAAGAAAAATCTCTTATAGTGGATGGATAATCTGATATGAACTTTTGGAAGAACACATATGAAAGTCACATGGAATGATGAGATTTGGATGAGCTACCAATTCTAGTAGCAGTCACAGTCACAGTCACAAAATGATGACAGATTCAGTGGATTATTGGGGCATGAGTCCATGTGGCATCTCTTTATAGTTCATGTGAATTTAATTCAGCAACATTGATTACATGCCTACAATGTGTACAACACTAGGCAGTGGAGATGCAAATACAAAGCCAAGATAATCCCTCTTCCTCGGTTGGCTTATGTTGCATTTCTAGCTCCCTTTGTACCTACAGGATCTCCTAGCTATCTCTATACAATAATTTTGTATTCATAATCAATCAATCAAGTATATATTTGGTAACTACTATATGCCAAGCACTGGACAAAAAATAATCAATTACCTACATTCACTGAACTTACATTCTAATGAGGCAGGCATATGCCTATAACATGAATATACAGAAAATGTGGTCAGAATGAATACATAGAAGTTAAATACCTGGGAAGGCACTTGTAATTGGGAAGAGGAGAAAGTAAATTTTTATGTTAAGATTGAGCTGCATTTTGAAGGAAAGAATAGGACTCTATGGAAGTGGTGCCTTGCTGTACGAGGGATGGTCGGTTCATCATGAACGTGGCAGATCAAGTTTTCTCCATGAGAACCAAAGAGAAGGCCAGATTTGCTGGATCACAGCATGCATGAGGAATAATATAGAAAGAGACTCTAAAGATAGGTTGGGACAAGGTTTAAAGGTCTTATAGAGACAAATAGAGGAGTTCACACTTTATCCCTAAGGCAATAAGGAGATACTGGGATTGATTGGAGAGAATGATGTGGCCAGATGTGTGCTTTAAGGAAACTACCTTGGCAGCATTGTAAGGAATGAATTGTAGTGGGAGAATATTGATCCAGAGAGATTAATTAGGAGGGCTGGCCCAATAGTCTAGGCAACAGGTGATGGGGTCCTGAACTAAGAGGGTGGCTACATGAGTGGAGAGAAGGTGTTGGATGACATAGATGTTATGGAGATAGAATTGGCAAGATTTGGCTATTGATTGGATATGGGGAGTCTGGGAGAGTAAAGAGTAAATGACACTGATCTTATACTCTCATGAACCTGGAAGAATGGTGATTCCATCATCAGAATCAGAGAAGTTTGGCAAACTGAAAGGTGTGGAATATCAAATGCCTATATCATGATGTCTACAAGTTATATTCCGGCAGATTAGAGACAAAACTTTTGGAAAGTGAGAACAGCTGATTTTCATAACAATTTAATTAGCATTTGTATTATAGGAAAGATATGTTTGTCTGAACCAGAGCAGAAGAAATATTAACTGTAAGATGAGGGGGATCTCTTTCCTTTTTTCTAGGTCTGTAGGTATGTGCTCTCTATTCTCCCTAAATTGAAGCCTAGATGTTATAAGAAGCATATAAAAGGGACTCATTCCCTTTTTGAAATATCCTTGCATCAGAATAAAGTAGATGGCAAGTAGAAGGGGCCAAATGGCTTTGGGGTATGGTGGTTTGCTTTCCCTCTCTTTGCTTCTTCCGGTGCTCAAACTTTTTTCTGCTATATGAAATTCTCTTGCCCAAATTGATTTTTTTGTGGTAAATGTGAGCTAAGTGTTGGTTCTCTACTTGCCTATTTCCTTAAATATATATTTCAGGTTTCATGGAATAAATAATGAATTTATTCCCTTTATCCTCAACCCAAACAACCACCATTACTGTATAAAACATCCATTATTTTTGCGGAGATGAGTAGAGGCACAAGCTTCCACCAATTCCATTGTTTTACTCCTTTTTATTTTCTCTTTCCAATTTTTCTTCTACTTCTCTCATTTGGTTTTCAAAATCTTTCGTCAGCTGATCTCTAGCTTTTTGGCAATCTTCATGTTTCTTGGAAGCTTTTGGGGTGGGAGTTCTGACTGCATTGTCTTCCAATCTTTCCCTGCTTTGTTCCTTTTTTTCCCCAAAGAAGGAATCTAGGGTTTGGTTGCTGTTCTTACTTTGCTTCCTATGCTTATTCATGGTCGCCATTCAATGTTTTTTTTTTTTTAATTAGTTCTGTGGAACTCTGCTTCCAGAAGGAACAGCTCTGTCTCAAATCGCTGGGGTTTTCCCAGCTGCCAGGGCCTTTAGGAGGCTGCTGGGTCCCACCTCAGCTCCGACTCACTGAAAAAAAAAATCCTCAGGACCACCACCCAAGACCACAATCTGGTTCCAGACTGCTCAATGTAAGAGCACTTGGCCTCTGAATGATCGCTTGGCCCCCCTGCTGTCTGCAGACCAGGAGCTCTGAAGCGGCAATGTGGAGGCGGGTACTGAACCTCCGCTTTCCACTTCTTAGCCCTGGAGGTGGCTTGGCTGGACCCCCTTTTCTTCCATGGTTTTTAGCCAAGTTCCTCTAACCTGAGTCCTTTTTCCTTATGGCTGGATAATTCTGGATCCTGCCACAGCTTTCACAGATCCGCTGTTCTGAAGCTCCAGCCATGGCGGGGCTTGGCTCGTCCAGCCACCCCCCAGGGCAAAGGACTCCTTTTCAGGCTGGGCTGGTTTCTGCTCTCAGAGTTGAAATGGTTGCTTTGAGCCGAGCTGCCTTCAGCAAGGAATATATCTGTGTGTGTTTTAGAGCCCTAGAATTTGTGTAGAGTCATATTTTTTGGGTATTTGATGTGGCTGTGTCAGAGCTGAGATTTCTTGCTGCTCCTACTCTGCCATCTTGGCTCTACTCCCATAGAAGAGGTTTTAAAGGACTATTTCTAAAGTTGTTTCCATCTTCATTTCTTTGAATATGTGGCTTAAGATTCTAGTGACTTTCCTTTGGATTCCCCATATAGAGTTGGGGTGGAAATAAGATTTCTTCCTCACCTCACTTTAGACAACTGATTGAACATAGAACAACCACACACGCTCACTTGGGGAGTATGTGAATGGATATCTAGTCTCTGAAATCCTCTTCTGCTTTTTGATTCTTTCCCTGAGCATAAGTGACTGAAGAGGCACCATGAGAGACAAACTTTTTTTTTGAATGGCTTCATTGGGAGATGGAAGTTTGTGGACTCCTCAGTTAGTGCTTCCTGCACTATGGGAGGTGATCCTGAAACTAATACAGCACTTCTAATAGGAGAAAATAGTCATCAACAGGAGGATAAGTTCAAGTTCTCACTTTGCTCACCAGCAGACGTGAAACTTGATGGAATTGTTTGGACAGTATAAAGTCAAGGTCAAGACAAAATGACTATCCAATACTCCTGCTAAGTTTTTGATGTTTTGAGTATCAATTTCTCAAAAGAGTAGAAAATGTGTTATGTGTTGCTCTATTATTTTTAAATTTCTATCAATTTTAGTTTATAAGTATTTTGTATTTGAACATTCTTTTTTGTGGAGATTAATAGTTGTTCTAATTTTACCTTGCCTACATCAGTTTTCAAAGATTTTTAGGAGACCTTAGACACCATCCAAACCCAGAGTTTTTAAAGTGGTATTTCCCAAGGGTCTGGGGTGAGGATTTAGAGAGACAAAGAGAATGAGAAAAGGCTTGACTCCTTTTGTAAGAGACTAGACTCCTCTAGGACTGAACCAGACCATAAACATACACAGAAATTGGGTTCTTTAGTGAAAAGGGGCACCTCAAATCCCTGGCCTATGAACAGTTCTGTTAAATATGCATAGAGGGCAGCCAGTGTAAATGACTGGAGGTAGGAAATTGAATTTTGTGTATGGGGAACAGCACATAGGCCACTTTGGTAGGAAGCACATTTTTTTGACCAAGTTGCTAGTTTCTATCCTTGCCCAACTCCAAGAATTTTAGGGGAGATAGGTATGTTGTATTCTGTCTAATTCCTCTTGGAATTTTCTTCTCTGGCTGATGGAATTAACTATTACATTGGCTGGAGTGTATACTTCTTAGCTCTATAATAAGTATTTTTGTTGTTTTAGTTGCAATAGATGATTGCCAAAGGTGATTCAGTGAACAGATTGCTATACTTGGCATCAGGAAAAATCACATTCATATGCCACCTCTTTCTGTAGTCCCTACCTCTCAGAGTTGTTATTAATAAGAGAATGTACATAAGGTCCTTTGCAAATTCAGAATTCTATGTGTTAGGTTCCGTTATTATGATTTATCAGAAATGCATTCAGTGACTTCTCTAAGCAGTGGCTAATGAAAGAAGCTAAATCCTTGAAGTTCCTGGTGCAAAAGAAAACAAAAATGGCCCAAGGCACTCATGACACCATGTCACTGTTTCATTTAATCCTTCATTGTCATTATCCAAACTCGACAATGAGTGACAAAGAACTAGTTCATATGGTCACTCAGATACCAAGACGAGTGTGATGAAAGGAAGCCAAGTTGACCAGGCTAGCCCAGAAGGGCCTGCATATTGTCACAGATAATACAAACCTATTCATTACTATTCTGTTTTTTGAAAGCTATTAGTCCTGGACAGTATCCCTCAGATAACTGCCACTGGAGGAAGTCTCCTGATTGATTTATCTAAAATATAGGTTCTTATCTTCTTTGAGAAGCATAATACTTCATATTTTAACTTCTCTCTGCTGCCCTAATTGTCAGGTATAAGGAGACTGGGAGGGACACACACAATCCATGGGAGGCAGGTGAAGGTGAAGGAAGCTTTTGCATTTCCATTCATCCACTTTCCTCAGAACCTTCTCTACCTGATCAGTGAAAATGTTGGCAACAATCTCACATCATTTTCCCTCCTATATCCTTTGACAAGTTCCCTAGGATAAAAGGGAGAAATGGCTAATCTCTTCATAAGAGTAACATAAAGCAAGTGTCCTACAAAATGTGGTCATGCATTTTTCTTTTAATCATTTTGCATCACTTTCTGTATGTCCAAAAGCTCTCACTGGGATCTTTGAATTGTCATTTGGTAACTATGAGGGGAGAAAAATCTGATGCCTTCTCAAAGTCTCATTAGATGTTTCTTTTCTAGATTGATAAGAGCTGTATGCGGGGCTGGGAAAATTGCATCTCAGTCCATTGAACACAAGGCAGTGTGTTACAGTGAAAAGAAGACTGATGCAAAAGAGCAGAGTTCAAATCCTACCGCTGATGAGTACTGCATGTGACCTTGGGCAGGTGACAGTTTCCCTAATGATTCTCATCTCTTCAACTAGATGTTTTCTTGAGTCCTTCTGACTCAAGAACCATGAAATCTCTTATTGGTGGTTGTCTAATTCATTTACATATTCTCATTTGAAATGTGATTTTTGTATATGCATCTAGGCATAGTCTCACTTTTGGACTCAAGTTTCTCATCACCATCTGTTGAATAGCTTCAGCTGGATTTTCTGTAAACATATTAAACAGAACTTACCCTAAACAGCATTCAATATCATTGTCCCTGAGATCTATCCTTCTTCCTAACTTCCCTGTTTCTGTGAAGATATCATTACTCTGCCCTTTCCCTCAACTTTTTCCACTATCTAGCCAGTTTCCAAGTGCTGGTAATTATACTTCCACAATACTTCTCACATCTGCCTCCTCCTCTACTTTCCCTGGTTATTATCCTAGTTCAGGTCCCTAATACCTCTCATCTACTCTATCATATAGCCTTCTCTTTACTCTCTCTGCCTCCATTCTCTACATCAATTCCCAACTATCTTCTACCAAGATGTTCACTAATATTCCCAAAAATACTTGTTTAAAAATGTTACTTTCCTCCTCAATAGGCTTCATTGGCTCTATATTACCTCCAGAACAAGATGCAAACCCTCAATAACCTTCCTATTCTGACTTCAACAAATATTCCTATGCAGGTATCAAATTAGTTCCCCTTACTTATTTATGGTCCAATCAAGCCCACTCATTCTTCTCCATGCAGGGCGTTCCATCTCTTGCCTTTATACTTTTGCAAAAGCTGTTCACCATATGTGGATTACTTTCCCTTTTGAATTTCATTTGTTAGATTCCCTAGCTCCCTTTGAGCTTCAACTCAGGCACTGTTTCCTACATGATCCTCCAACTTCATACTTCCTTCCTCATCTTGAATCACATTATTCTTATTTTGTATATTTTTTCTATTTTGTTGTTGTTGTTGCTGTTGTTGTTCAGTTGTTTCAGGAATGTTTGGCCCTTTGTTTCCCCATTTGCAGTTTTCTTGGCAAAAATACTGGAATGATTGACCATTTCTGAGTGACTGAGGCAAACAGACTTAAATGAATTGCCCAGGGGTCACACAGTTAGTATGTGTCTGAGATTTTAACTCAGAAAAATGAGTCTTCCTGATTTATGGCTCAGTACTCTATCCACTGCAGTGTCCACTAGCTATCCTTATTTACTATTTACATAACTGTGTACAACATCTTCTGAGTGAAACCTTTTCTAATTCCCAAAGGCTAATGAGGATACTTTTCCTTTGTAGTTAATTATTTCTTATATACTTGCATTTATTCTTTTCTAGTTAATTATTCCATATATACTTATATTTATTCACTTTATATAGACATGCCGCCTCTCTCATTAATTTTCTTCCAAATAAGAATTATTTCATTCTTTGTACTTATATCCCAAGAGCCCAGCAGAAAGCCTGGAACATACTAAACAAAAGAAATACTTGACCAATTAATTGATCAATTGATGTTGTTTTCCCCAATAGAATGGGAAAGACAAGATAACTCTTCAAGTAAATTAGAGATATCAAGGGAAAGTTTCATGCCAAAATGTACATGATAAAAGAAAAAAAAAGATAGGGATTAAGAGAAGCAGAAGAGATTGAGAAAAGGTGACAAAAATACACAAGAGAACTATATAAGAAATATCAATATCACTGATAAGCAAGATGATGTGGTTACTGATCTCAAACCAGATATACGGGAGTATGAAGTCAAGTGGACATTCAGAAGCATTACTAACAAGGTTAGTGGGAGTGATAGAATCCCAGATGATCCATTTAAAAAGCTAAACTAGAATGCTGTTAAAGTGCTGTATTCAATATGCCAGCAATTTTGGAAAACACAACAGTGGCCACTAGATTTGAAAAAAAAAAAAATTAGTTTATGTCCCAATCCTAAAGATGGGCAATTATCAAGGAACATTCAAATTACCAAACAATTGTGTTAATTTCACATGTAGCAAGGTTATATTTAAGATTCTCCAAGCTAGCCCCTCCCCTCATCTCCCTCTCTGACTACTCACCTTTCCCCTTTTCTCCCCTCTCTTGTCCCCTTCCCCTTCCCACCCCTTCCCCCTCCCTCCTCTTTCCCCTCCCTCCTCCACCTTCCCCATACTTCATTCCATCCTTTCTCCTTCCTCTCTTCCCTGTCCTGGACGATGCCATGGTGGAAATGGCCAAGGAGTCCATGAAGCCTGCCAAGGCAGATATCACGGGGCTATGCCAGGACATGTTCTCCAAAATTGCCATGTACTGACAGGAGAGCTGACAGCCATCAGTGAAGATTATAAATTTCTGGAAAATATGAACAAACTGACTAGCTTAAAGTATCTAGAAATGAAAGATATTGCAGTAAACATAAGTAGAAACCTAAAGGACTTAAACCAGAAATATGCAGCACTTCAGCTTTATCTGGATCTGATCACTTTAATTGAGGAGCAAGTAACAGCTCTTGAGCAGGCAGCTTACAAGTTGGATACATATTCAAAGAGACTAGAAGCAAAGTACAAGAATTTAGAGAGGTGATGAAAGAATTCTTAAGCACAAAGACTAACTACAAGAATCTTTTATAAGAAAAATGTGGGATGCAACTTATCACTAGGCTTCAGTTCCTAAAAGGAAGCAGTGCTGCCCATCCAAGGAGATTCTCAGCCCCCACGTCTGGCTGGATGTGTAACTGGCCAACCCGGTGTTTTCCTCAACCTGTACCCCTGGAAGCCCATTTTATCATGTGCTTCTTTGTGTGCCCTGGACCAAAGCTCAGAAATCAGTATCAACCCCATCTGGTTAGCGGCTCTCGAATTCCCATCTCCACCCTTGCCCCCCACCCCCCTCGTTACCTGTTCTTCAACTTAAATAATAAAT
>CM053585.1:544180276-544207899 GCA_028646515.1 Pseudochirops corinnae
AGTTCCAGATTGCTCTCCAGAATGGTTGCATCAATTCACAACTCCACCAACAATGCATTAGTGTTCCAATTTTTCCACATCCTCTCCAGCATTTGTCATTTTCCTGTTTTGTCATCTTAGCCAATCTGACTGGCGAGATGTGCTAAGAGGTCATAGGTTCTTAACTCAAGAGTCACAAGGGATTTCAGAGGCCAACTAGTTCAACTCCCTCATTTTATAGATGAGAAATAAAGACCCAGAAAGGAGAAATGACCTGCCTATGGTCACAGCAGTAATAAGTGGCAGAGCTAGAATTTGAAATGGCCCTCTGACTTCAAATTAAATATATTTCAGACTGCTTCAATCAATATTTATTCCATATCTAGTGAACAAACAAAAGAACATTTATTAATCTCTTACTATGTGTCCTATGCTGTGCTAGTTTAGAGAATATGAAAGGTAAAAAACACTCCTTTCCCTTGGAAAGTTCAGATTCTAATGGAGAGACAACATACAAGTAATGAAGTACATGCAAGTTTACCCTCGATCTGGGCAGGGTAAACTAGAAGCAATCTTAGAGGGGCACTGAGAAAAGGTTTTTGTAGAAGAGTTAGAACTGAAGGAATCCAAGGGACCCAGAAAATGGAGATGAGGGCTGAGAATACCATGGACATAGGAGCCAGCCAGTGAAAATGCTTGGAGTAAGGAGATCGAGGATGATGTTTGAGAAGCATCAAGGAGACCGCTGGTACCAGGTACATGGTACCTGAAGTACATGAATACATGGAGTGGAGGAAAGGGTAAGAAGATGGGAAATGTATGAAGGGGCAAGGCTAGGAAGGGCTTTCACAACCAAATAGAATTTTAATTCTGTCCCTGGAGGTAAGGGGAGCCATTGGATTTTATTGACATGGCTAGATCTTCATTTTCAGAAGATTACTTTGGCTGCTTAGTAGAGAATAGACTTGAGTGTGAAGAAACCCAAGGAAAAAAGAACAACCAGCAATCCATATTTCAACTTATACAGTTCAGCAACAGTTCAGGCATGAGATGATGAGGGCCTGCATCAGAGTAATGGCAGTGTCAAAAGACAGCACAGAACATATAAGAGATTTTATGACAGCAGAAATGACAAGACTTTACAACATATTGGATAGGAGGTGGGAGACAGTGACAAATTCAGGATGACACCTAGGTTATGAACTTGGGTGACTAAGAGGATGGCGGCACCCTTCAGAGTATTAGGGAAGTTTGGGATAAGATGAAGGTATTGTGGAAAGCTAATAAATTCAATTTTGAACATATTTTCTTTAAGTTGTTTATGGGGCATTTAATTAAAGATGTCCAATAGACAGATGAAGATGTGAGACTGGAGGTCAGGAGAAAAGTTCGGACAGGATGAGTAGATCAGAGAATTGTTAATATAGAAGTGATAACTGAACACACAGGAGATGAGGAAATTCTGAAGTGAATTAGTGTAGAAGGAGAAGAGGAGGTCCAGAACAGAAACTTGGGGGACAAGCAAGTGGGAGCTACATTAATACCCAGCAAATAAGACTGAGGAGTGGTCAAATAGGAGGGAAGAGGAGAACCAGGAGAGATAAGTGTCACAAAAACCTAGAGAGAAGAGAATATTCAGCAGAAGAGGTTGATCAACTGGGCCAAAAGTTAGAGTGAGGCCAAGAAGGAAGAGAACTGAAAGAACCATTAGACTTAGCAATTAAATGAGTCTGGGAGAAATATTGGTCGACAGTTTCAGTTGAATGAGTCTGAATTAATGTGGTGGTTGTGTCAATGGAGAATAAGGATTACATGGGAGAGATTTTGTGGAGGTTGCCTCAATACGTCCTGGCAACTGGTTGAATATCAAGCGTGAAGGAGAATGAAGAATCAGGGAAGATTTGATGTTGTTAACCTGAGGATGGTCCTGAGCAAAATGTCAAAGTCAAGAGCAAGGGATAGTTTAGGGGAAACCTAATGAGTTCAGTTCTTGTCATAGTAAGCTTGAGGTGATGATGAGATATCCAAGTGGAGGGATTAGTTCAAGAAACTGATGTGGACTTATAGAGTGGGGAGTCAGCTGCTTGGTGATGATACTTGAGCTCATGGATTTGATGTGATCCTTAGATGAGAGAGGGGAGAAATGGAAGACAGGAGGGAACTAGGACAAGTCTAGGTGGTACATCTACAATTAGTAGGCAAGAGGAGGATAATCTAACAAGAAAACAAAATGAAACTATGAAGAGAGTTCAGATGGGTAGAAGGAGAACCCAGAGAAAAGCAGTGTTACTATTACCAAGGGAGGAAAGAGTTTGTATAAGTAAAGGACAACAGTTTTAAAATTTGAATAGAGGAAAGTAGAATGAAGGCTGAGAAAAGGTGACTAGATGTAACATTTTATGGATCATTGGTAATCTTAGAGAGATTAATCCTCAGAAGAGCAGTGAAGTCAAAAGCTGGATTGCATGGAACTAAAATGTGAGTGATAGGGGAGGAAATGGAAGCAAGAAGTGAAGACTATAGTTTCTATGCATTTGGTAGTGGAATGGAAGAATAATCTCATTCCAAAATGTGAATAGATCAAAACAGAAGTTATCAAAACTTACAATGTGCAAAGCACTGGAAATTCAAATACAAAAGTCCCTGACATCAAGTGATTTATATTTTAATGGGGGAAACAACATATAGCAAAGAGTAAATGGGTTTGGGAAGTACAGGGATGGTAAGTGGGCCCATTGGACAAAATACATTATTATTGCTGATCTGATGACTATTGCCAGAGCAAGAAGTAAAAACGGCTCTAGGGGTGGGGTAGGAAGGATCCCTGGTCAAGTGGCTTGCAGGTCAGACTGAACAATTATTGGATTTGTCCAAACCAAGCTGGGGAAGGGTTGGAAAATGGAGGAAAATAATTCTCAAACACAAAGTTTTAGTGGGACCCTGGCTATCCTCTAGGGAAGGACTATTCCAGAGGTTACAAAGTGATGCAAAGTCTAAACTTGCTGATCTGACTGTTTTTGTCATGAAGATAAAGATTGTCCTGGTGTTGCTCCATCATTTCTAACTACGTTAGAGAGCAGGGCATACACATATTCTCTGCCAGACTATTTATTTTCGGGTAAAGGGCTTATTTCCTCATTTGTAGGATCTTCAAAAAATCCTTCTTTGGGTATGTTTTATTGACTTTTGTATTAGTGGTTTAGTAATAGTACATATATTTTTAGTTTGAATTACTGCAACTTTAAATGAATGCTCCCCTTCATAGAGTGAGGGATCTTCAGGTGTCAGACATTGCACATTTTGGTCCTTTTTCAATGTATTGATCAGTTGTGCTCTTTCCTCTCTTGCTTTTTCTTTTCTTTTTGATATTTAAAAATGCTGTTTGTTATATTGAATGGCTCTGTGGGAGGAGAAAGGGAAGAGATATTAGGAATAACTGTGATGATGCAAAAACAAAAGTCATCAATAAAAATATTTTTTAAAGTAATGTATCAAGTCTTAACAAAAGGAAAATGGGAAAGGAGGCATTTTGGCAGACTTCTCTGCTAGTACAGAAGAGCTGAGGATACAGATAAAGATGACTTTTGATCACCCTGAAGTGATTATGTCCCTGCTTCCATCAAGATAGTCAAAAAGGATCTCTAGTTAAAAAAGAAGCTTGTCAGCAATGAAGGCTGGAATTAGCCTTGGGCTCCAGGAAAGACTTGAGGGCAAATGATGGATTGGCACCAGTGAAGCTCCTGGGCACTCATAGAAAGCCATGGCATGAGCTCACCAGCACAGTTCTCTGAGCCAACTTTTGTATTCCAGAGATTGCTATGGGAAGAAATAAACTCATTTTAAGAGTTTGGATGGAAGCTCAATATGTGGCAAACATAAAACAAAAATCTTTATGGACTCCTCGAGAAAGAAGTTTGAGTTAGTCTCCAGATTTGCAGATACAAGTTTTTTCTTAATTAAAATATATATTTATTTTTCATAATTTAATTGCATATTTAATAGCCATAAACCACCAAAATAAACCAAAGATAAAAAGTGAATAAAACCATTATTTCTAAGTAACTTCTAAGATGTTTGAAGGCAGCAAGAGCCAGTAGGAGTCAAGATGTTTAAAGTGAGAGAAGATGATTGAAGATGTAATTTTCCAGAGAACGTGGGGAGAGGGAGAGAAACAAGTGCATATGTGGAGGGGCTGGCCCAGGGAAAGAGAAATGCAAATTCTTTTTCCAGGGATTTGAAGAAAAAGAGGAGAGTAATCAGTAATTACAGGAGATGATGTGAAGAGGTTTTGAGATAAAGAGAGCTGGAAGTTAGATCAAAAGACCTTAGTGTTCTCAGTTACATACATGAAGAGAACCTCAGTTGATGTGGTTGGGGAATCTGGAGGTCTTGTTAAGGAAAGATAATATTTGGTATATCTTTGAGAAGGTAGATAAGGAAATCAATCTGAGTAAAGTGCTGGTCCTGAACTATCTGAACATAAATTTGCTATGTACCCAACCAGTATAGTTGCGAGTTTTCCTCCAGTTGCCCTTAGTAGTTCATGAGTAGGAGTTAAGGAGGTTGATAGTGAGGTTCATCTAAGTTTGACTAGAGGGGAATGATGATACAATAAGGGAGAAAGAGATCTAAAGGCAAATAGTGTGTTTTTGAAATACTAGCTATTTGATTGAGATTGAGGAGGGAGGAAAATGAAGTCAGAATAGACATACTATCCTTGCACCATAATGAAGGGTAGAAGGACTAAAGATCTTTCAAAGTATTTTGTTAAATTTAATTTTATTTTCAGTTGCAAATTCTCTCACTCCATCTAATCTCTCCGCCATTCATTGAGAAAGCAAGAAATTGATACTCAATAGACATTTGAAGTCATACAAAACATAATTCCACGTTTGTCATGTTCCAGAAAAAGAGAAAAAAAAAGAGAGAGAGAAAGAGGAAGCAATGTGTTTGTCTCAGTTCTCCATTTGGAGGTAGAAAATATTTTTCATTGGGGAGTCCTTTGGAATTGTGGTATATTATTGTGTTGATCATAGTTGCTAAGTCTTTCACAGTTGATTATCTTTACAATATGATTGTTACTATGTAGATTGTTCTTTTTATTCTGCATACTTTGCTTCCCATGAGTTCATAAAAATCTTCCCAGATTTCTTTGAAACCATTTCTTTTGTTATTTCTTATAACACAATAGTATTCCATCACATTTGTATATCATAACTTGTTCAATTATTCCCCAACTTATGGACATTTCTTCAGTTTCAAGGTCTTTGCCAACATGTAAAGCGGAGCTATAATTTTTTTTAGTCCTTCCCCTTTTATTTGATCTTTCGGGGGTATAGACCCAGAAATGATGTTACTTGATCAAAGTGCACAAATATAGCTTTATTGCTTTAGGGACACAGTTCCAAACTGTGCTCTAGAATGGCTGGAGAAATTCAAAACTCCATCAGCAATGCCTTAATGAATCTATAAATCTCCAGGATTTATCATTTTTCTTTCTCTGTCATGTAAATTAATCTTATAAATAAGAGATCATGTCACAGAATTGTTTTAATTTGTATTTCTCTAATCAATAGTGATTTAGAGCATTTTTTTTTCATATGACTATGGACAACTTTGATTTCTTCTTCTGAAAAGTTCCTGTTCATATCCCTTGAAAATATCCAGAGAAGAATGGCTTTTATTCTTATAAATTTAGCTTAGTTCTCTATATACTTGAGAAATGAGATCTTTATCTAAGGAACTTTATGCAAAGATTTTCCCCCAGTTTACTACTTCAAATATTCCTACTTCTTCAAATTTTGGCTGCCTTGGTTTTGTTTGTGATTTAAAAAAAAACGTAATAAAAATTTTCCATTTTATTTCCCATCATTGTGTTTATCTCTTGTTTGGTCATAAATTTTTCCTTTATTTAAAACAAAAAAAGTAATTTCTTCTCTGTTTAGCCTTTGCCTACCTTTTGAACTTTATTTTCCTCTACCTTCCTTTATGTACTTCACTAGAGTAAAAATGCACAACTTTCATTTACCAAACTTTTTTGATCCTCTCCAACAAGACATCTTGCTGCTTGGTTTATAGACTTAGAGTATGATACAGTCAGCAAGACATCAATTCATGGCGTTCCAGTGACACTAATTGTTTGACCATGGACTATTCACTTAACTTCACTGAGATTCAGTTTTCTTAACTATTAAAAGGCTCTAATAATACTTATGGGGGATAAATGGGAGATTGTGGATGAGAGTCATACTGGATGGGCAGGTATGGATAAATTCCAATCTGAAGCATTAGAGAGAATTCCTCTTTGTTGACTAGATTAAATATATATATATATACATATATATGGCAGTATTGAAGCATCTGCTTCAGAGGATTACTATGCAATTCAAATGAGATAATGTATGTAAAGTGATACAAAAATCTTTAAAGGCTATTCAAGTATTAGTCATAATTATCCTTTTAACCAAGTAATCTGTAAAATCCAGCATTGGTTTATCCAGTACATGTCATCGGGTGATGCTGTAATTATTGATAGTGCTACAAAAAAAGAAATAAAAGAGCTTCGATGAAACACAAAATACAGAAGAGAACAGATGGAAAGAAAAATCACAAGGGAAAAAAATAGCCACGATGATTTTGTTACTATTATGTTCAACATAATATACACTTTAAAATGTCCAATTTTATATATAATTATCTGTTTGTTCTTTGTATTTTAAAATGTTCATGATTTT
The DNA here is from genome assembly GCA_028646515.1 of Pseudochirops corinnae. Lineage (NCBI taxonomy): Eukaryota > Metazoa > Chordata > Mammalia > Diprotodontia > Pseudocheiridae > Pseudochirops > Pseudochirops corinnae. The sequence goes on from CM053585.1 coordinate 544,186,990, forward strand.
TTATATTAAGGTCATAATTCTGAAAAGAAAAAAATAAATTTAGAAAAAGAAAAGACTATTTCAGATTAGCCTCATTTCTTTTATTGATAGAGTTCTTGAGCTGGTACAGTAGAATGATGCTACTCCCACTCCCACTACTCAATGAATGCTAGTTCCTTGAAGGCAGGCAGTGTTTGTGTTTCCTTAGTATAGTATCCAATGCCTAAGTGCTCAATAAATGCTTTGTAAGTAATCAGTGTGGTGTACCTAGATGTCTGCAATGCACACAGAACATTTCTCATGCTATCTTCGTGGATAAGATACAGAGACGTGGTATTGTTGTTTAGTTATTTTCAGTCATGTCCAGCTCTTTGGGACACAGTTTTAGGATTGTATTGGCCAAAAGAGGTGTGAGTCAGACAGCGATAAAATAGATTTGGAACTAGATGAACGAGTCAGTCTAAGGGGGGATACGTAGTAATATCCTGATATAAACTTGGAGAGACTTCTCTGGTGTAGAGATCCAGAGATCTTTGAATACAGAAATAGCATATTTATTTATTAATAAATTAATAAATACTTATAATAAATAGCATATGTATTTATAGATAGGAAAAGCTCATGAGTAACATAGCTTATAGATGGGACTCCATGACATCTCAGCAGGTTAGAATGATGGGTAAAATCTAATGAACTAAAATATTTTAGAGAAGAAAGATAAGCCCTAAACTTGAATTCAGAAAACTAATTTCAGAAATTAAGCAACACATCTAACAACCAGGCCATGTAAAAAAAAAAAAAAAAGATTTTTTTTATAACAATAACAGCCATCATTTTCATTGCTTATTATGTGCTGAGAACTGTCCTTTTCAACGATTTCATTTTAGCTTCACAATATCTCTGGAAGGCAGATACTATTATCACTATTTTACAGAAGGGACAATTTAGGAAAATGAATGTTAAGTGACTTGCTCAGGATAACACAGGTAGAGTCTAAGGCAAGATTTGAACTCAACTCTTCTTGATTCCTTCCCAGTATTCTATCCACTGCTCCATCTAACCACCCCATTTTAGAGGACAGCAAATTTAATATTAATCAACAATGTTATGTAGCAGGCCAAAAGGCTAATATTATCTTGATCTGAGTTACTGGAGGCTAATGTCCAGAATATCAGAGCTGATAATCCCAGTGTATTCTGCTTTAATTAGGCTACATGTATATTATTCCATTCAATCTTGGGAACAATGTTTTAGGAAGGGAATTGACAAAATGGGAAGTTTCTAGGTGAGTCTGCCCACAATAGCCAGGGAACTGAAAACCTTACCTGCCACATGAGGATGGATTGAGTGTAACGATGCTTAGTTTAAAAAAAAAAAATACATGCCTTGGGGCAGCTAGGCAGTGCAGTGAATGGAGAACCAGCCCTGGAATCAGGAAGACCTGAGTTCAAATCCTACCTTAGACACTTAACATTTACTAGCTGTGTGACCTTGAGCAAGTCATTTAACCCCAATTGCTCTGCCCTTCCCCTCCAAAAAGCAAAGGAGAGAGGGGGGGAGGGAGGATGAGAGGGGGAGTGAGACAGAAAGAAAATATACATGCCTTGTTGGGGGCAAGGTAGATACATTTCTTCCTATTTGAGAGTAATTACATTTGTCATGGTAGTCCTCAGAGGATGGAGTGACAAAAAATTATTTTAGTCTTGATTTTGGAAAAGCTTACCAAGTAGAAGTATTCCAAAGTAGGTTGGTTTGCCTCAGGAACTTGGTAGTTTTTTGAGAGGGCTTCCTCAAGAGAAGGATGAACACTTATAATAGACATTGGAGGGGGCACATTAGGTGAAGAGTGTGGTCTCTGAGGCTTTTCCCACTCCTAAAATTCTGTGATCTTCAATGCCTGAAATGAGCTCCTAAACAGACTCAGATCCTTTTATTTCTTCAAATCTCCAGCTCCAATGTTGTTTCCTTTTTCAATAATTATTCTTGCAGTCCATTGATTGAAAGTGATTTCTGATACTCTATTTTCCTTGTGGTTCTTTAGACTTCTCATTTGTACTAATTGGGTTTTACCTGAATTCCATCAGAGAACTATCTTCTTATTTTTATTAGGTAAATAGATCATTGAGGCATCTTGCCCTTTTTGAATTCTTCTGAAATTTAAACTCTCAGGACCTTAGTTTCCTTTTCTGTAAAACACAAATAATAATGCATGCACTACCTACTTCACTGGCTTGTTGTGAGGAAAGTGTTTTGCAAACTTAATCTAGTCCAGTCTAGTTCATTCCAATCCAAACCCTCATTAATTTATCAAGCATCTACTATAGGTCAGGCATTGTTCCAGGTGCTACTGAAACACAGAAAAAAAAAATGGAAAAAAATAGCCATAGAAATGTGTATTGTCCAATTACACTGCGTTGACCTTCCTGAAAGTGGTCAGTGTTATCCAGAGATTTGCTTCCACAATTATAAGCTAGTGATATGCTGGTCTGGGCGATTGGTAAAAAATGTCTTGGTTAATTGAAATCTTTGTCCAACTGGTTTGGTTCTGGATCCGTATCCGCTCAAATAAGAGACTATTTAGCTTTATTTATGATCCTGAAAATGCATCTTCAGGTTCTCAATTGTCAACTGGTGGCCACAAATGGTACGGTCATAACCTTCTTAACGATTATGGTAACAAAGATGTATCGGCACATTTTCATCTTTGCCAAAATGTCACCACAGAAGAAGCAGCTATGTTTAAGGGGCAGCCTTTTCCACTTGTTTTCAGAAAGCAACTAACTACTAAGAGTCGAGAAGAGGTTGGGCATTGTAGGCTACAATTATGCCTTGTAGCTATCAGGGAGATATTTTTGGCATTAAAAAAAATTTTCAGAAAATTAACAAAAGAGACAAAAGATATGGAAGTTTAAGGTCTTAATTATTATTCTCTATCATTCAAGATGAGGAAGAAGGCCTTCCAGCTGCATGTTTCTCTCATCTCTCCCCACTGATCTCAGTTATCAGGCAATACAGCCAAGATTAAAATTTTCTATAAGTCTATCACCTTTTGACTCAGGCTGATTTTATTCAGAGGCAATTGTACTATACTATTTTCTTTCGGATCTTAGAAATATATCATATCATACTTTTTTTTTTTTTCAGTTCAGGGATGTTTCATGAATGTTTTGGACAATTACTACAAACTATTTGTCTGGATCCAACTATGGAAGGTACTCTCAGAGCAATATAGACCATGACATCAATGAGCAGATTGAATGAGATTTCTTTTTGGTATAGACCTGCATGTATGTAAAATACTTTGTAAACTTTAAAGTGCTATATGTAACTCAAGTTTTTATTGTCGTTAACCATTATCCCTGCATTCCTTTGTACAATGACTAGTCAACTTATTTTTTTTTCCTAAATCCATCTCTTTTGTATAGGGATATTGAATGAGAGATAGAAGGGAACTTCACATCCGATTTCCTTAATGTTATAGATGAGGAAACTAAAGAAGAGAATAGTGAAATTACACCTTCAAGGGTATACCAATGCTATATTGACTCCAGATCCCCTGGACTTTTTGCTGACTTCACTCCTTTCTCTTTCAATTCGGGCCTCAGGCTTGGACAAAAGGGGGCCTGTGCCACGTGGCTGACCATTTGTTGGAGGGATATTTTCTTTTCTTTCCTCTTTAAAACTTGGATCAGAGACATTATGGAAAGCCTCTTTGAAGTCTTAATGCTAAGTACTGCCTGCTAATGCTGGGGACTTTCTTTAGCATAGCCCATTGCCTTTCCATTATAATAAATCACTGGAGTTCAAGATCCCCCATTGATATCCTGAAGCCCTATTTCTATAACAGAAGCATCTTTTCTTTTTTTTACCCTTTAGTTCAGTGACTGGAGTGTGTATTTAAATGAAAAAAAAAACACACACACACATCCTGAATTCTGCTGATTATCATTCATAGTAAGAGTATAAAGCCTCAACATTGGGAGTTTACCTTTACTCAATGGAATTTTCCCCACATATTTCAGAAATGATATGTAGGACAGGAAAAACATGCAAAATACTAATAAAAAGGAAAAGAAAAGGACTTAACTTTTAACTTGATCTTGGACTCACTTATCTGGTTTCATACTATGTCTTTCTCCCTATAAGAAATGCTGGGTTGTCTCTAAAACTCATTGCCATTTCTCATATTTTACAACAATTTCCATATGATCACTTCTGTCTTGTTGAGATTTTTTCTCTATCTAAAATTGTAGATAATTTTTTGTTTGTTTTCCAATTAGAGCTGCTCTAGTCTTTTTCTGTTTCCTCCCAGAGACAACTAAGGGTAGCATCAGTTCTTGGTTGGCTTTTATTATCTTCAACATGATCACTATCAAATATAAACTAAGCACTTTTCAATTGTGCCCATGATTAACTGGGAGAAAATTTATTCTAAAGTTCTCTTGACTTTGATGAAGAAATTTTGAGTATTTTAACTCCTACAAATAAATTTAGATTTTATTTTGCTAAATATTTATAAACTTGTCCTGTGTCTATCTTGGATTCATTGTGTCCTCCAAAATAAGGTGGTAGAACTCTAATAGTCTATAAAATGTCTAAATAATAAAGTACTTCAGATGGCTAATAGAAGAAATTCATTGTTTTCTTATGATCTGAGAGTTTGTAATAGTCATTCCTGTACATTTTGAACAGTTACCATTGTGTAACCACAACAGCCTATTCCCCCAATTGATGAGAATCAGATTCAAAACAGAATTACCCCTTGTTCATTCCTACACCCTTGGAAAGATTAAATTGTCAATAAAGGCAATTCAAAAAATAATTAGCATTTCTGCTTATGAGAGAGACAGAGACAGTGACAAAGAGACAGACAGAGAGAGACAGAGAAAGAGTGAGAAAACTCTAATAGATGTCCAGAAAATTGAAGTCTCCCATAACTACTATATCGTAGCACTACTTTTTAATTTATTTTTCTCAAACTCCTCATCTATTTCCTCGTTCTGCACAAGTGGTCTGCAGTATTGTCTAGAGAAAGTGTTGTTTCTGTTCTCCAAAACTTTTTATGGGATCATAAAATTAGTTGGGATGGGATCTTAGATATTATTTATTCCAACCCCCTCATTTTACAGATGAGGAAATAGGCCCAGATTGGTTAAATGACTTGCTCAAGACTGTGTAGCTGTGTCTTAGCAATGATCATAAGATCATAGCTTTATAGCTAGAAGAAACATTAAAGGCTACCAAATCTGATACTCTCAGTTGACAGATAAAGAAATTCAAGCAAATAGTGATTAGATGACTTGCTTAGGGTCACATAAATAGGATGTATCTAAGGTAGGAAGTTTTTTCTGGTCCCAGGTTTAGCACCCCATCAACTACACCACTCTGTACCTACTCACGCATGAAATTCATGATTCATTCTTAGCTTTGATTGTTTCTTAAGGTCAGGGGTCATATCTATACTTGGACATCTTTATGATATGGTTCTCATAATTGTGAATCCCCAAAGTCACCAAAACTGTTTAGCACACTGGTGAACATTCTACTTTCATATTTTATGCCCATATTCATCTAGTCCTCACTTAGAACTTGACAATCTACACAGGGCTAAACTTTCTATGAGGCTATTTGATTAAAAAGCATTTACGCATCAGAAGAAAAGGATAATAAGATTACAGGGATTCTGAAGAAAATAAAATCTTTTTTTAAAAATGAGAAGTATCATTTAAGCACCCATAATGTCAATTGAGCCAATGCAACTGAAGTTTGTACTTCGACAGGCTAATTGAATTATTCCCATTCAATGACGTAGACCTTTTAGGAGACAAACGTCACTTAATTTAATTGAATTCATCAAGTATTTATTAAACATTCTATTTTCCAGGCATGAGTATAATTACAGTGATTACAAAGATGAAAGTGCAAATAGTTCAGTGCCTTTCAAGTTATTGTAGTAATTAAAAGGAATATTGTTGCACTTAATTGAAAAGATTCTTAATTCAGATTTTTCACTTATTGAGATTGGTGCTCAACCTCATCATTCTGAATCAGGGACCCACACCTACAAACTTACTTCTATTTGAAGCCCAGAGTCTTAATTGGTTGTCCAAATATCCTTTTATAGCCTTTTGCCCAACTGCTCATTGTGATCTTATGCACCTTTGCATAATAACATGTACTTCAAATGGCAGCTAAGGAGTGTAACTGCTAGGATATTAGATATGTCATAGTTATACCTGAGTTCACATCTACCCTTTCTGTGTAACCCTGAGAAAGTCACTTAACCTTTGACACAGTTTACTCATCAGTAAAATGGGTTGTGGAACTCAAAGGAGATAATATTTGTAAAGTGCTTAGCAAACCACAAAGCGACAAAGTGATGTTAGATATTTTATTATTATTCCTTTCTAAGTTAATTTGGAGATGTGCAAAGTGAATAGTGCACACAAGACACATTTCTGTCTCACTGAGGCTGTTTTGTATAAACAACATTTCAATCTCCTAACTTATTTAGAGTGGTGATTCATTTTAATTCAATCCTCCAACTATATTTTCCTCTATCTCAGTAGAGATATTTTAAAATTCCAATACTCTAAGAATCTATAGTAGAGGCTCTGAAGCATTTTTTGTCATGGACCTTCAGGGAACTCTGATGTAGCTTGAGAACTCCACAGAATGCTTTTTAAATTTTTATTTTTAATTTATAGAATAAAATAAGCATTTCCATAACATAAGACAATACAAAAGATAATTGCACATGAAAGTGCAGATCTACTATGCACAACTTGTTATTCCTTTCAAATAAACAACAAAATTACCATGTAACTTTTTATTTTCTTCCCTCCTCTCCATCTCTACCCTAGAAATGATTACATTAGATGCAAATAATTATATGTGTGTAAAATTATTTTATGCATATTTTTATGTATCAATTCTTTCTTTGTGTATGCAGATAGCATCTTTCTACTTTATATTTAATTTGGGTATTTATAATAGTTGAAATAACTTATTCACTCAAAGTCATTCTTAAAACAACATTGCAGTTACTGTATACAATGTTCTCTTGGTTTTGCTCATTCCAATCTTTGTTATTTCATGCAACTCTTTCCATGTTTTTCTGAAATCATTGAGCTAATCATTTCTTATGTCACAGTAAAATTCCATCCCAATCATATAGCTCAACTTCTTCAAACACTCCCCAATTGATGGGCATCCTTGAAATTTCCAGTACTTTGACAACACAAAGAGAGCTGCTAGAAACATTTTAGAGCATATAGATTCTTTTCCTTTTCCCTTATTATCTTCAGAAATAGACCAAATAGTGGAATTGACGACTCAGAGGACATAGGCAGTTTAATAACTCTTTGGTCATAATTTCAGATTGTTCTCCAAAATGATTGGATCAGCTCATAATTCCACCAACAATGAATCAGTATCCCAATTTTTCTTATCTCCTTCAACATTTGTTATTTTCCCTTATATCATTTTAACCAATCTGGTATATATAAAACAGCATTTTAAGATTGTTGTAATTTACATTTCTCTCATCAATAATAATTTAGAGCTTTTTTTCCCACATGATTATAAGTTGTTTTAATTTCTTCATCAGAAAACAGCCTGTTCATATCCTTTGTTCATTTATCAGTTGGGGAATGACTCAATTCTCATAGATTTGACAAAGTTCTTCGCATATTTTATACATGAGACCTTTATATGATAAACTGTCTATAAATTACACCCCCTTCCAATTTTCTACTTTATTTCCAATCTAGGCTATATTTGTTGTATTTGTACAAACACTTATATTTTAATATAATTGAAATGATCCATTTTATACCTAACTTTGCTTTCTACCTCTTGTTTATTCATAAAATTGTATGAGTGCAAAAATATATAGAACTACCAAGTAATCTTAGTATATTGAAACATAGCTATCAAAACATATTTTAAAAATTAAATTCATGGAACCAAAGTTAAGAACTCCTGATCTATAGAATGTAAGATACTGGAAAGAAAAGAATGTTTCATTTGTTTTAAATGTTTCAAATATCTTTTTTACAGTAGCTAGAACAAAGTCTGATAAATTATTGATATATTATATTTATTGATCTAGTTGGATTCTCTATCATGTAGACCACATTTCCTCTAGAATTGAATAAGTGGGTTTTGACAGTTGATGTAGCTGAAAAAAAATCACCAACCTGTAGTTAGCCTGAGTGAGAGTAGGCATCTATGACCTTTGCTGTGTTTCCTTTGGAAGAATGTAGGCTCCTTGAGAGCAGGGATACTTTCATTTTTTTTTCTTTTTAATCAAAACAAATTTTCATTTATATGTTTTCTTTTTATATCACTTTGATTTTCCACTGCATTCTCCCCCTCTCCAGAAAGTCATATTTATTAATAAACAAAGAAGGAAGGGGCAAAATACCAATTTAACAAAGCTAGCCAATATATTGAAAAAGACTGACATAAAAATAACATACAGGACATGCTGGAGTAGTATATTTCAAAAAGCAAATTAAGTTATGCTACAATTCAAATAAAATAGGTAAACATTGCAAAAGTATTTACGGAGATAAAAAATACAAGTATAACTTAAATAAACAGGAGGAGTGAAGGGAGATTAACAAAAATGAAGGATCATGGATTAAATTCTAAGACCACCATAGAGGAGAATCTATGTATTATATTATAGAGAATTAGAGTGAGGGGGTGCATAAATGGGGACAGGAGAAGTAAGGGATAGAGAGGAATGAGGAATGCACCACTACCAATGCCATAAATAAATAGTACAGAAACTTTTGGCAAAAATGGACTGTCTAAAAATGGTTGGAGTGGAAGAAGGAATGAATTGAGTATGGAGGGCTGAAAAGATGACAGAATCTTCCTGAAGAACAGTCCCATGGGGAAGAGGTATGGGACTATGATGTAAAGTGGCAAACTTGTGATGATTTTAATCTGGAAGAGTGGTTTCTCTCTTTGGACAAATTACTATCCCAGAAGAAGGGATGTGTAAGCTTCAAGGTCCCATTGGCAGTCAGAGCTGAAGGGTGACAGTAGCAATGGTCACTGGACCATCAGTGGCCAAAGGTAAGACTGCAGATGGACATGGAAAAACCATATCCAAGGAGGGTAGTAGTTTCAGGGAGTGTGACATCACATGTTGGGGGAAAAAAAAAGAACCAACTATGGGTTCTAGAAAGGCATAGATTTTGCAGCCCTGCTGAATAGTTCATAAAGCAGAGACTTCCATCTAAGGAAACTTCCTAGGAATTCTATGAAACAAGAAAGAGATTCCCATTAACAGGAGTTGGGAGGGAGATATACTTTTGCTGCACATATTCCATGCATGCATGCCTCACTAGCATGGTTTGAGTCCAATTTCCCCATGTATGCTGTGTGTACTGTTGGGACAATGAGTCTTCAGGTATTTTGGAGGAGTGTTTTGTACCACCACTTCTTGTTATACCATCTTAGTAAACAATACTTCATCTCAATAACTAAAGTCTGCTAGGTTTATTGTCAAGGTGATGCATGTTGGTGGGAGTTTGTGAGAGGCATTATTAGAAATCTAGATGATTGGGATTAACCTAGAACTCTCAGAGAGTGAGCTGTAAGCTGCATTTTAGGAACTAAACCTGTGCTACCAGTTCATGTTGGAAAAGTGTTCTCTGATGGGGTGGCACCCTTAATACTGTAGTTGCTTTTAAAATAAGAAATAATGGGGTATTGCAGATGCTAACCCAGGCTTGGAATGAAGAAGACCTGCGTTTGGATCTGGTTCCTGTTACTTACTGATTCTGTGACTTCTAATGAGTCATCAAATATCTCTGCATCTCAGTTTGCTTCTATGGACAATGGGGACAAACGATAACACTCATTTCATGGGCTGTGTAAGGCTCACATGAGATTTTTATAAGGTGCTTGACACGCTTGAAAACACTTTGTCAATTAAAATTGCTATGGTTTTTGTTTTTTGCTTTTTGGAGGGGAGGGCAATTAGGGTTAAGTGACTTGCCCAAGGTCACACAGCTACTAAGTGTTAAGTGTCTGAGGCCAGATTTGGACTCAGGACCTCCTGACCCCAGGGCTGGTGCTCTATTCACTGTGCCACCTAGCCGCCCCAAAATCAAGGTGTTTTGTTTTGTTTTTTTGCTTTTTGGAGTAAAATTGCTATTTAAAAATACTTGATATTTTCTTTCTTTTCATCATATTTTTCTTCCCTTGAAATTGGGCTAAATGTCAAATTGTGATTGAAACTTCCTATTAAGAACTCACATTTGAACAACAGTTAAATTATATTCTTCTCTTTAATCAATCATTTAAAAAGGTAGAGGAGTGCCAGCAGGAGAGGGAGAACAAGGGGAAAAGGAAGAAAAATGAAGATGACCCAAAAAAGTTTCACTTTGGAAAAAACCTTTTGAATTGCCCAGTTGATTTGCACTATGTCCATAGGTGGGGTGAAGGGTGGAGTTTTAGCATTATTTCACTCTCCTAACTCATACTGGAGAAGACCTTTACCCTTCAAAGCACTGTGCCAACCATAACTCTCTATATTTAGAATTCTCTAAAGTTTAAAAGTTCTCTCATCCCAATAACTCCACAACTTGAAGTATGTTTAGTTTTATTTTGAGTTGGGGGGACTGAGACACGGAAAGTTTCCATGGCTTATCCAAGATCACACACAAAGTAACAGTAAATGCCTTTGAACTTTGGTCTTTTGGCTCTAATATCAGAGATTTGGGCACAATTTTGTTTTGTCTCTACTGCCTCCACCCTTTAGTTCATCCTCTGTCATTCCTGGAATTAACATCCTCTTCACCTTGTCCACTGGTTAAAATTATTCCCTCCCAATTCCTCTGTGAAGCCATTCTTGTTTTCTTCCATAATCCAGAATTGAAGTAGACATCTTCCATTCCTTCTCTTTGGCTCCCTTCCCTTTGGCTGTTCTACATAACGTGTAGGAAATCACAAATGTCTATGCTTTATTGCTAAATTTTGGTTGTATTTTGGCAATGTGGTAAAGTGGAGAGAATGGTGCATTGAAGTTACCAGGCAGGGATTTGAATCCTGGCTCTGTGACTTGCTGCCTGTGGGACCTTGGGCATGCTTCCCAACTTCTCTGGGGCCCAGGTTCTTCATCTGTAAAATGAAGATGTAGACTAGAGGATCTCTGAGTTTGCTTTCCCACTCCGAACCTCATGATCCAAACCTGACCCTACGATAAGGTTTGGAGACTTTTTAGCACTTGTTTTAAGAATATATCTTTTGACATCTCCATCATAACATTCCCTAAGTTTTAGTCCATTCCTTTCTTCATATCTTGCTGCAGTCTCTGTGGTAGAGGGAACTGGATAATGGAAGTGGAAAGAGAAGCTGATACATTTTAAAGCAATGGGTCTGAAAACTATTCTTACCCTTTCTTTATTCTTAGAAAAAATAAAGTAAAGTAGCAACAGCTGACATAGAGGCAGTGGTACCTCTTTGAATACTGGGTCCATTTCCCCCCATCCCGTAAGAAAATTGTCCCACATAATGATTTTAGGGGAAAAAAAGAAACTGTTCTAAGCCTGAGTAAGAAAAGGATCCTAGTCATGTGCCTGTACCTAATACCTGTTTCACTATCCAAAAGGAAATGATCTGAAAAGAGGCAGTGGGGGCCCGGGACCCAAGACAAGTCTAGGTGTGACATTGGGCCAAGACTCTGGAATGGAAATTTCCTTTTTTCTTCTTTATGATTTTCTTCCAAGTTACTGGCTCAAATACATCCTTGAATAGACTTTTATTTCCCATGGCTCACTATAGGAACATCCCTAATAAGACTGAACAACTCAGAGATGTCTGCAGATTCCCAGGAGCTGATTTTAAAATTTTCAGTGCGAGCATTTACACATCCGAAATGCAAGCAATACAAACCAATGCTGGGTTTGTTGTGTTGTTGCTTGTCTAGACTTTTAAAAAGTGATGGAGAGAAAGTTAATAATGCAGATTAGACGTAAAAAGTGTGCTGTGCACACATTTCTCCCTCCCCTTCACACTCCACCAAGAATCTGACGTTAGGAGTTTACTAGCACGCCTATAGTTAAGAGTTACTTATTCTTTAACAGTGAGAAAGGAGTTGTATAGTATTCCTTACCAGATCACGCCCATGGTTGGAGAAGCAAATAAGTGCTATGAAAGCATGGCTTAGAATTAATACTAAACCAACAAGATGAGGGGCATACCTTTCTGGAGAAGTGAGTGGCTCATTCAAGACATTTCCCTTTCCTCTTGAATTAAGGGACAATGTGTCCTTTCTGCTTTAAAAGTTCAAACGTGTGTCAAACACAATGACAACATGTTATTGGTCTTTCAGAGAGTGACTGCAAAGATTTTGAAATGAACTCTTTAGAAAAATCTTTTTTTTTTTCTTTTTCTGTCAGTAGTCATCCATAAACATCCTTTCCTTGGAGTCACAGCTGGAAAACTGGAGCAGGGTCAAAAGCACATACTGTTTCTTTGTGCCAACAGATCCCCAGTAATTTGAACTTCAAAACTAGACCAAATTCTTGTTCTCTGCAAACTCAACCCAAAGGCAAAGCATTCAACATTTCAATGTAATTCACTAGCAAAAAAAAAAAAAACACCTAAAAATATTGACAATGTACAATCTGGACCCATTCCACCTGTTCTAAAGCTACCAAACATGTGTTTTCTCCTCACTCTGTAGCAGGATATATATGTTGATATTAGCAGCACATATTTTCCACCAACAGTTCAGGAGATATTAATATTCATCATAACAATAATAACTACTAATAATTTAAGAGCTTAGTGGGAATACAGTCCTAAATGAGGAGAAATGAAGGAGCTGCTGGCGGGCCTAGCAGCCCACTATTAATAAATTGCATGCCGTAGGACTTGGCCAGCCTTTGATTTAGCAGCAGAGTCCCCTCCCTTGTAAATTTTAGTTGGCTTCCCCATACATTATTATGTGGATTCCTTGTGACCACTTCCCTTTCTGATTTTCCAGAGACAGAGTATAAAGTTTCCCCAAACACCAATAAAATGTGAAATCTTATCCCACACTTTGGGTAGCCTTTGTGCAGTCATCTTTTAAAATCAGAAGAGCAGAAGGGCTAAAATGTTATGTTTTCTATTTTTGTGCCTATCTGACAGTCATGTTGGGGCTTTTTGTTGCAGGTTTTGCTGCAAACTGATTTTTATATTGTTGGCACTGGTTCTGAGCAAAACGAACAAACAAATAAACAAAGAGAAAGTATTTCCTCACTTCTGAAACATAAAACTAGTTTGACTTCCCCAGTATTGAAGGAACGTTCACTTCCTTGTGCTAATGTGGGGTAGGCACTCATTCCTCCATAAGACCAATTTTTGGAGGTCAATGAATCATTTGATGTCAGTAAATATAACTCAGAGATTGGAGCTTATCCTGGATGTCATGTAAAAATCATTGAGATTTTCCTTGTCTTTTCTTTATAAGACAATGGGAATCGTCTTTTGAAGGAGTCAATTCCACTTTGCAGAACTGTGAATTGCCACAGCATTCAGAAAACCAAGAGGCACGCATATATTATTCCGAAGTATTTGTAGACAAGCATTTGAGAGGGAGTTTTCCTTTTGAGTGATGGTGTGGAGGAGGAGGTAGAAATAGTTTTCATCATGGCCGGGGACTTCAGAGAGTGCTTTCTGCTTTTCATGGAACATTGGCAAGGAAAAGCCTGAAAATATACACATAACATGACATCACTTGCATTAAATCATTCTATATTTTGAGAGGCCTTTTTGATTCTGGGGGAAGGACTTGGGGAGATAAAAAGATAAATCATTCAATATGTGTAAGGTTTCCTGAGCTCACTAGCAGCAAACATTCCTGATACATTTTTATTTTTATCCTGGTATATTTATATGTGAACCTTGAACTTCAGAAGGTTTGAGGCCAGGTAACAGAAGGTTAGACCTGGTTTAGGACCCTGGCGATGACAACTATGACCTGAGTAATGCTAACCAAGTCTTTCCACTTTGTGAAGCCTCCTTTCGTTCACCTGCAAAATGAAGCTACCTCCCAGGGTTATTGCAAGAAAAGTATTTTTGTTTCATTATTTTAAACTAGAAATGCTATAGAAATGGGAGGAATTACTATTAAATCTCCATCCTGTGTGGGGAAGAAGTAAACATGTTTGCCGTGTGTGTGTGTATAATGAATGCAGAATAGTTTTGAAAGGGAATGAAGAACTATGTGAGGAATAAGGAAAAGCATCATGTAGAAGCTGGCATCTGATCTGAATGTCTATGGAAACCAGGAATTATGAAGAGTGAAGATGAGGAGGGAATCCATTCCAGGCATGGGGAATAGTCAGTACAAAAGACTGGGGATAGGAAATGACTTGGTATGTGTAGAACAACCATGGGCTGATAGGGCTGAATTGTAAGTATGGTGTGTGGGGGGCGGGGAGTATAAGGTAACAAGGGGTCAGATTGTGAAGTCCATTGAATTTGACTCTTGTAGTATTTTGAACATCTTATTGGGAGCAGTGAGTTATTAATCATGACCTTACAGAAGGGCAGTGTAGGGCAAGCTCTCATACCTGAGCACCCCCATGTTTCTCAGCCTATTAGGTTAGAAATTCCCAACCACGGTTTAAAGCTTCACCTCCCTCCCTCCGCCCGATTTTCTTCATTTAGAGGAGAAGAGATACCACAAAATTCTCCAAACTAATTTTATTCCAATGCCTTTTACATTTGAAAAAAATGCCTGGGATCAAGACTGATCCCATCCTCACCTCAGTCTTTTGCCCTCTAATGTTGTCTGAGGTAACTGGTGCTTATGGAACAGGGGAAATGGTGAACCCTCTGAGTGTGCCTGGATACAGAGATCCAAAGTCATGGAACCCCAGTAGCCTCTTGGCCAAGCCAGAACCTCAACAATTCCCCCAACCTAATGCTCAGCCAGCCTGCAATTGCAAACCTCTAGGGAGGGGAAATTCACTAATTCCCAAGGAAGCTTATCCCACATTTGCATAGGCCTAATTTTCAAGGCGGTTTTCCAGAAATCAAGTCCAAATTTGTGTCTTTACAACTTCTACTTGTCTTTACTAATTTAGCTCTTTGGCTATAAGCAAGAGAAGTCCGATCGCCCTTTCATGTATTAGCCCTTCAGGTGCTTGAAGGCAGCCCTCATGTGCTCCTCAAGTTTTTGTTTTTCTCCAGTCTGCCAGAGGCAATGATGTGGCACAGCGGGTAGGGGTTGGGCCTAGAGTCAGGAAAGCCCATCTTGAAAACTGGCTTTAAACACTTACCAGCAGTGTGACCCTGGCTGGGGCATTTCACTTCTTCCTGCCTCAGTGGTCTAAACTGTAAAATGGGGATAATAATAGCACCAGGGTTGTAGTGAGGCTCAAATGAGAATGAATTTGTAAATTGCTTATCTCAGTGCCTGGTACAGAGTGGGGGCACAATTAATCCTTGTTCCTTCTCCCTTCTCCAAGCCCTCATTCAATCCAGAGCATCAGGGATATCCAAAGCAAAGGCAGAATTATGGGAGTGCCCTGTGTGAGCAATAGAGAGAAGGTCATTTTGACTAGATTGCCGAGTGCAGGGCTGATCCTCGAAGGGCACAACCTCCAAGCCCTCCAGTCCTTGGGTTGCCCTCTTCTGGACTCTCCAGGTTCTCATTGTCCTTCCTAATGTCTGGTTCCCACAATCGAACACAAGGCCCCAGGTGTGGTCTCAGCAAGGCAGGAGACAGAAGCAGAAATGCTGTCCCAGGGGAATGGGGCTGAGGTACATGAGCAGGACCCATCAGCTTGCTCAATGGTAGCTCCTAGTGGATAAATTGATGGAGAAAATCACGTGATCCATATTGAGGACTCCAGAGTTATTTCCAGGAAAGTTAGTATGATGTGAAGAGAAGTATCTTGGAGAGGGTGAGACACTCACAGACATTCAGTAACTGGGTCCAGTGAGTCCAATACGTCTCTAACAAGTTTCTGAGTTTCTTGGCTTAGAGTTACTTTAAAATTTTTCATTTTAGTGATGGGAGAATAGAAAGAACTTTTACAATTTCCTTTTCAATGGTAATTGGTATTGAATGTGTGTTGAAGGTGGGATAGGAGGAGCTAGGGCAGACTTACTTCCAAAGCAGAGAGGCGTTTGTGAGTAGATTAAACACAGTTTCAATTTTTAAGCACAGGCTGGTCGTGTGGCAAATATTGGGCTAATAGCCATTCTATGTGCCCTATTCATATACTTGTGATATCAAAAGAAACCAAAAAAGTCATTCGGCATATTGGGATCCTACAAGATGAAATTGATGTGCATTGGTGAACATTCCAATAAGAGTAGGACAGGATGGGCGTGTATGGCTTGGTTACAATCTTTTTCATTGGAGGAGATGCCCACTTCCCTGAGATCACAACTCCACTGGGGTATTTCTTTCACAGAAACCCCTTTGGAGCCCTCATTGTGAAGTGGCTAATATGGGTTTTTGAAATCCATACAAGTGTAGTAGAAGTTCTTGCACACCCTACCAAGCTGAAGAAGCTAATTACCTGCTTGGTTATGAATGATGATCTTTGATACAGTAACTCTCAAAGAAAATCAATTAAACTTTGAAGGGGTTACGATCTGTATTCATAGAGGGAATGCCAATTCCAAGGAGATCATAAGTCTGGCAGGCACTGAGGGATATGGATATTCCTTGTCTCCACTGAACTCCCATGCCTGCTTTTAGTCTAGTGCAACAAAATGGGCTCCATACCTTTACTAACTGCTTACTTCTCACCCCTAACCAGATAGCTTTTCTCCAGCTGCCTCTGGGTGACAAGGACTTTTTTGATCTTCATATCCTAGTGGTTTTCAATATCTTTTGCCAGGTAATTCTACTGATGGCATGCACAACAAAATCGAAATTGAAATCAGGCAATTAGCCTAATGAACATCACAGTTAAATAAATCGAAATAAATATTCTGCTTCTTCCTGTTTCCTGTGTTTAGCTTTTATGTTTGCTAGTGACTAAACTAAGCTAATCTTTACAGTAACCGATGACTATACCGATATACCAAGCCATGAAAACCTATATATTTAGTTCACTTTACTGATAGCTTGGGAGATGCTATGGTTATAGTACTGTCCTGGAAGTAAGGGAGTCCTTGATTCACAACTCATTTGTGATGTGACACTGGCAAACATAGGGAAATGAGCCTTAGGTAATGTTTTAAGACTGTCTGCTGAGGTAGAGATAGATTGAAAACTCCATCTATAAAGGAAGTTCCCTTGGGTCAGGAATCACATGTACTTAACTGATAGCTTCTTATTGAACCATGCAGCTTATTTTGTCCTAGTGCTCATCATCCCATTTTCAGCTATCAGTAATATGGGGAATATACTTCTGAATCTCTGAAAATTTAGACCTTATAATTAATTTGCTGCTGGGAAAACAGAGGTTACAGGCAAAGGTATGCTGGTAAACCCTCTGAAGAAATACACACAGGACACACTTTTAAATTGAATCTGTATTTTCAACATTTCTCCATCACTTTCTTAAGCTGAGGTGATAGCCCAACCAATAAATCAAGCTCTTATTTGTAGCATTTGGCAATTTCTAAGGTGTAAATGCTCACACTGAAAATTGAAAATTGACTCTTGCCAGTCCCTGGGTCACAGGGAAACCCTATGGGACATAGCTTGTCCAAACTGATGGTCATATTTTGACAAATGACTAGAGCCCTTATCCTTTTCTACCACATGGATTGTAAGGTAATCCTCCTAAGGCTACCTATTTGACTGGTGCCGTTTCATGATTGAAGTCTGACATGGTGCAAGAAAAGAGGCAGAGGGAAATGAATGATAGAATTTTGCCAAGATTCTGCTGAAATCAACCCCTGCCAATCTGTAGCAGAGCAATAATGTCATTCTCTCCATCCTCCTTTTTACATTGAGCTACTCACCTTTGGCTAAAAATAAAAAAAAAAATTCCGTATGTAGAATAAATTTATCATGCACGAATGAAATAAAAGCAGAGATCTGCAACCTCATAGGCATTTTTGAACTATGCAAATTTGCCTGCAGTTTTTAGCTTGGTTTATTGAGAAGCTCTACTGAACATACATGGCAATCAAAAGCTTATCAAAGAGTGGATACTAAAAGAATTAGTTAAACCAAGTTTCCTACCTACTTAAAATGATGACGATGATGAGATAGTATTAATATATTGGTTTATGGTTTATAAAGCACTTTGTAAATATGATCTCATTTGATTCTCTCCACAACCCTAGGGATAGATGTTATCTTCATTTTAGAAATAAGGATTGAAAAATAATGGACTTCTCAGTTAATCTTTTGGGTAAGTGTCACGAACTTGCTCACCCAGCTGGTGTTTGGACAAAAATGAAATCTGTGTCTCACTGATGACTCAAATAACACTTAACTCACTTCCTATATTTTATTGTGCAAGTCATATGAGTTGCTGAGCCTCAGTTTCTACATCTGCAAAATGAAGGGATAGGACTTGCTAGCTCCTGAGGCCCCTTCACCTTTGGATTTCTGATCTTGAGATCCCCTTTGAAGCCTTCCCCCATATCACTAAATATTAATCCTCTCTCTCCCAAACTATGTTGGATTTAAACACTTTGTACTCATTTATATGCATTCTCTTTTAGATTTATTCTAAAACCATATTTATTCTTCTTGTCTCCCCAGTTACAATGTAAACTCCTTAAGAATAGAATCATTGGGGAGGCTTGGTGGCACAGTGAATAGAGCACCAGCCTTGGAATCAGGAAGACCTGAGTTCAAATCCAGCCTCAGACACTTAACACAAAAACTAGCTGTGTGACCTTGGGAAAGTCACTTAACCCCAATTACCATCCCAAAAGCAAAAACAAATTAAAAAAAAAAAGAATAAGAAATATTTCTCTTTGTATTATATCCCAATGTCTAGTTCAGTATCTATCATGTATCATGTCTTTAGTAAATATTTTATTGATTAATTGGTTGCTTGGTTGGTTGACTGACCACATGAATTCTATTTAGGCAGAAGAGAGCTTTAAGTCCTGAGAGAATGAGAAAAGTGTCCGGGAAAGAAGGTCCCCAAGACTCCTAAATTTGTTAAATGAAGTTCTCTCTACTGAGGGAAGCTGCTTATCTGAATACTAGTAATCTCTTGGGCCAGAAGAAACCCCTCCCCATCCCAAGGAAACAAGCCCTAATTGGAGGCCACACAGCTTCATCAAACAAATTCATTGCTAATTACAAATCTAGCAGAACCTCCATCATGTTAATGAAAAGGCTGGGAAGTGCTCTGGGCCAATGGTCTGGGACCCAGCTCCAAAGTCAGACAAGCCCTTCCTGATTACGGCAGTGACATCATGTTCATTAGAAGCAAGAGCAGCTCACCAGACATAGACATCATATCTTCATTTGATAGCTACAGTCTAGCTGAGAGTAGGAAAGGATGTTATGTCCAGATTAAGCCTGTTGAAACCAAAACAGACATTCTTTTTTAAACCTGCCCAGAGAGGAAAAGGAAAACTCCAGAATCAAGCAGTAAAGCTAACTTCTAAGGCTGGGGTCCTTTGATTGGGGAGGGTCTGTGTAGTGCTTTGAGACCATCTGTGTTTTATAGGAAGGCCTCATCAACAACTGACTTTCCCTTAAGCTCCATTGTATCTAGTTGGTAGGGAGGAAATACCCAAAGCCCTCTATTTGTTGGAGCAAGAAAACATTGAAATGATTTTTCCCTTTTTGGGATTTCTCTTAAGCTATAATGAGTTGACAATAATACCTCACAGTGTGAATACCTACTCAATAATCTGTTTCTAACCTGTGTTAATCCAATTTAAGTTGCAAAGACCATTTTGTTTCTTTATAACTTAGTCCTTTAATCTGACTAGTATAGCAAGCACAGGACAACCCACTCCCAACCATTTTAAGAGGTGTTACCTGGATGAGAGGCTTAGGCTTCTTTCTGCTTGGCCACAGGTAAAAGAATTCTGTGTCTATGAGCAGAAGTTGCAGAGAGGTAGATTTAGGGTTGATATTAGAGAAAACTTTTCAACCGTGAAAGTATCCCAAAGTGGAACAGGCTTCCTGATGAGGTCAAGAGAAAAGCACACTGAATTCAGAGTTCAAAGGCCTAAGTTCAAATGGGAGTTTTCTTATTTGCTACTGATGACCTTGGGCATCTCCATAGATCTGGGTCTGTTTCCTCATCTGGAATACAAGGAGGAGAGAGTAGGAGATTCGAGACCCCCACAAACTCTGTCTTATACTCTTATCTCTCTTCAGAAACATGTCTAGAGAAATTAGTTAGCTTTATATTCTGTAAGGAGTTGTGTCTTACTTTTATTTCAGGTAGAGAAACGTATCAAAAATCTACCTACTTACAATTTTTAAATGTCACCTTCATTTTAGGTTTTGCATGCCAAATGCTCAAATGTTTCAAGAATCCCTGATTTTACTGGTACACCCATGCATATTGCAACCCTGTTCAGCCTTCTATTACATTTTGGGGGTTATATAGACTCTGATGGTGGCCAATCCTCTGGTGATGAACCCTTCCTTGATTTCAAAGGGCTCATTGGCAGACGACAGAATCCATGACAGGTCATAAGATTTTCATGCAGAAAGCCCACCAAATCTCAGAGAGACTGCTAGCATGGTTCCTACTATGCTGTCAGGGCCTTCAAGAATTTCAAATCCTCTCTGTGCTGTAGTGAGGAATCAGAGGAGGTCTCAAGAGAAGAAGAATAAGCCATCAGTGACCATCCCAGGATATCATGGCCAACTTGAGGACTGTTATGGGAATCTGAAGATCTTCCCTGCCCCTAGGCCCTTTGCTAAAGTGGCTACGTGACTCTGAGAACTTTCCCAGGTTTGAAAGTATACTCTGTTCCCTAATAGGCTGAATGTGGTCACGTGGAGCCTGTGGCGCC
>CM053585.1:544208399-544236550 GCA_028646515.1 Pseudochirops corinnae
CAATGTGAAAGTATTTGCAGATCCTATACATGATTGCATGCCACCACGGGGGGGGGGGGGTAAGGGAGGGGAGAAAATCTGAAACGCAAGTGATTGTGGAACTGAATCTTGTAAATTAAAAGTAAATGAGTAAATAAAAAAAAATTAAAAAAAAAAAAAGAACCTATGACCTCAGATTTATCTAGGGAAGGGGCTTAGAGAAGAAAATGCTGACTCTCAATTTGGACACTGATTTCACATCTCAACTCTAACACTTTCTATATACATGAATTTACACAACTACCCTGCACTTCTGTTTCTCATCTGCAAAAGAAGGACTTGAATTTGATGGTCTTTGAAGGCCTCACTGAAATGAAGTCTGTGACCTTGTAATAAAGTTTGAGCCAAAGACTGGTTAGAAAATCAGAGAATAAAGTTATGCCAGTTGGGTTGAGCATGACAGTGATGAGAGGCAAGGTTGTAGGTTTACCTCCCATATGGAACAGCCAGATTTTCAGAGAGATAATACACTAAGCCTGGATCAGCTATCTTTATGATATGCCTGTCTTTACAAGTAGGACTAGTGAGATTAACCAGTCATGGAGGAGAAATGTCTGGACAATTCATTGAAAGTCAAATACTTTTAGAAGAGCATCAGTCCTGAACGCTGATCTTATTAAACTTGATACTTAAAGAAGAATATGTTTCATAAGAAATGCCATCAGAAAACCCAAGGAGAATGTGGAGACTGTGGGGTTTGGCCAAGCAAGGGTTCAAATGATGATGTCCCAAAATTCTGGCCAAAATGATCTTGAGAAGATATTTTAAATGACAGTCTAGAAGTGACAGGAAATGAAAAAATGAAGTCAATTTGGCTTATGATGAGAGATATCTGGGGATGAAAAATTAGGTTTTACTAAATCTTTGGACAGACAAGAATTATCAATGGGGAACCAGGACCAGGAGTCATAGCTGATACCTTCAGCAGCAAATGAAGCCTTCTGCTGGAAGAGATTTGTTCCCTTAAGGAGA
This sequence comes from Pseudochirops corinnae, assembly GCA_028646515.1. Classification (NCBI taxonomy): domain Eukaryota; kingdom Metazoa; phylum Chordata; class Mammalia; order Diprotodontia; family Pseudocheiridae; genus Pseudochirops; species Pseudochirops corinnae. The sequence goes on from CM053585.1 coordinate 544,209,411, forward strand.
TAAGTTCTCAAACCTAATTTTTCCATGGTATATCCTGAGGTCTTTTTACACACAGTAAATAGAGTAAATGCAGTAAAATATATGATGGTCATGAAAATTCCATAAGGGTGAAATAGGAGGACTTACTTTTGTAAGGAGTTAAATTTTCATGTAAATTTTTCCCAACTTGTCACCAGAAAATGGTGTTAAGTTTGCAAGTGGAGAGGAAGCTGCTGAATATAGAATGTTCCAAGAGAAAAGTGAGCATAAAAAAGTCAGAGATGGACATCTTTGTATGTTGCAGCATGGATATTGCTCCCATCTCCAGTCCCATTACTGACGCCTTTCCAGCTATATAGGATTCTCATAACTTTTCCTCTACTGGTATTGTCTGCTAAAAATCCCTTCAGAATCATTTCCATGGCATGATGACATATCAGAGAAAGATTTGGAGATGCTCAGCCTGGAGAGGAGAAGAATTAAAGACCTTGATCTAGAATGTGCTAATTGGGTTTCCTTGTGTCCAGCAACATTTCCAAAAAGCTGGCCTTAATGTGAGTTTGTCCAATGTTACACATTCTTTGTTTCATTATTTAAATGCCACAAAGGGTAACATGATACCTCTTACCAACTTAGGTTTCTCTGTGGCACAGTTTTCAGGACTAATTGATGGAAGGATTTGTTTCTTTATTACGGTGCTTGATGGAAGTTTGGAAGCAGAGGAACACAAAGGATTCCAAACATAAGAGTCTAAGAGACCTTGGGGCAATATCTTAATTTTAAAGAAGCTTTTAAAAGACCATCATTAAGGGCACTTATTGTCCAATATCCCCTAAGGTCATTTGAAAGGCTGGAAAAATCAAACTGAGCCAGGATCAAAACTCCTTTTTTCCTTGTCATTTGCACCCCCACATATCTAAGAGGGCAAGAGAAGCCAGAACCTTTCATTACCAATGGGCCCACTCTGGGACCAAAAGCCTGGAGAAAAGAGCTGCTGGCAAGGGAGGATATGTTCAGTGGTTGGATAATGTGCACGCATGAGACTTTGATTGTGTGCTGTAAATGACTCTTACGTCAACACCAAAGGCCTAGGTAGTATTTGTAAAACCAGAGTTTGAAGCATTACCTATTATTAAGGCTGAGTGATTTCTGGAATGCCTTCATTTACACTCCCAAAATTTGCAAAGTAATAAAGAAAAACTCTTTCTTAGGACTCAAGATTAAATTTAGGACACAAACTTCATTTTCTTTCTTTTTCTTTCTTCTGAAAATAAAGGACAATTGGCTTTCCATTGAATTTTGCTGTAGAAATCATACACTGACTATGGCTGCTAAACTGCTACTCGTGTCAATTTCCCCATCCTTAGATTTCAATTACCGATCAAGTTTAATGAAGTCACCTGAACTGAAGTATAGCAATCACTAGAAGATGGGGTCATTTTTTAAATGGTGAGTGGAGGCTCTGTGACACGATCGATTTGGAATCAGGAATACGTTGGTTCACATATTAACTCATGTACTTATTCCTCTGTGACTCTGGGAAAATCACCACCTCTCTGAGCTTGTGATAACTTCCTGAGATAATAAATCAGAAGATTGTTACGTTCAACATTGGTAAAGGGAGTTCCCTACATTAAGGAAATCACAGATTTAATTTTTTTGTATTGGTGTTTTACTGATTCCAAGACAGCAAAAAACTGCAAATGTTGGGTTGCTGACTATGTATCTTGTTTGAAAAGTCCCTTTCGAACCAGGAATTATCATGGAATTCCAAAATATGAAAGTTAGAAGAGACCTACGAAATTACCTAGTCCAAACCTTCCCATCTCTAAAATTTGCAGATCAAGAACTATAGGTCAGAGAAAGGAACAGATCTGCCCATGGCTTCCTGGGTAGTATAGGGGCTGCAATGAAGCTGGAGAGTACAGAAGAACTTTGAAGACATTTAGTCTCCAGAGTCCAAGTCCTTGAAGTGTGGCTATTCCTCTGTACTACTTTTCAATTTGGACTCTATTCATTTTATTCTTTATTTCATTTAAAAATTTAAAGCACATCATTAATAAAATAGTACTTAAATTTTAATGTATAACTTCATTCTTTTTTTCATTATGGAAATGACAAAAATAAACAAAATACAAACTGGCACCTTCCCCCTATTCCTTGGAGAGTAAAAGAGATTCAAAGTAATAAATAATAATCTTTATCAAAAACATGAGAAAAAATTTAATATTTTAGAAATATGATATAGGTCAAAAGCCTCTGCTCATAATCACTCATTACTAATCAGAAAGTGGGATTTTTTTTTTATCATGAGACAAAGGCTCAGCTAACAATAACTAACTTTGTGAGCTTGGGTAAGTCACTTAGACCCCTCTGGTCCTCACTTTCTTCATCAACAACAAATGATGTAGTACTGGAGATCCCTACCAACCCTAAGTCTATGACTGTATTTATAGAGAAAAAAGCTATTGAATTTTATAAAATCACATCCCTTCTCTGGGCATGAGTTCCCTCATTTCTAAAATGATGCATTTAGATCATATGATCTCATTGTTATTGCCCTTGAGACCACCGAGCAGTCTTCAAGATTGCAACAACGACTTGCTTGATAGCACTACAATGTGCACATTTGTTTTTTGGCACATCATAATAGAATCAAGAGCTGGAATTTTAATACAGAGTTAAAAGACAAGCTTGTCTTTTCCCTATCCCCACTTATGCTACGGATGAAGATACTGAGATCCAGGATGTACAATTAGTCATTCAAAGTTAAATGTCAAATTAATTGTAAAGTTGGGAACAAAACTCCCATTTTTTCTACCTCAAATTCAGGGTTCTGTCCAATAAAAAGTTCCTATTCAATGACAACAGAATAGAACCTCAAGTGGTAATAAGGAGGAACTAGTTCACACCTAGAAGGAAAAAAAAAATGAGAATAAGAAAAAAAAAAGAAGTGGGCTCCTCCTGTTCCTTGGGCTCCTCCCTTTCCTTGCCTTCCTCATTTCCACCACCCAGTTTCAGACCCACAATTCCTCATGCCTGGATTATTATTTCTAACACTCTTCCTTACCTCCAATCGATCCCAGATATCACTATCAGATCATTTTTTCTGACACTGATTTTGTTATTTTATTGAGTTCAGTTCCATCCAGTTCAATTTAATAACCCTTTCTTAAGTGGCTCCTGTGTTGTGTCCTGGGCAAACAGAGAAAAAAAAGTCTCTGACTTCAAGAAGCACATCAGAAAGCGAGGCTAATACAATATCTTCACAAATGAGTAAATAAAAGGATTTTCAAAGCAGGAGATGTTGTAAGGCAACCAACCAAGAGGACATAGCGCTTGAGTTGTGGTCTGAAAAAATAAAAGTCAGAGATGAGGCAGATAAGAGAGCCGGTGCAAATGTCTGGTGGAAGGACTAAAAGTGTTGCCCACTTTAAAGGATATGGAGGCAGCCCTCTCTGAATGAGAGGAGGCAGCAATGCAAACTGCAGAATGTGTATTTCTGGAATTGTTTTCTGACCATGATCTGAGGCATGAAAAGTAGAACTGGGATGGCCTGCTGTTACTTCAACAGCTTGGAAAGAGAAGAAAATTATACTCCACATAAAGAAACTGGGATTCCAAGAACTCAGCCATTTGGTTCAGTCTAGTCTAATAAGCATTCTTGAAACCCCAGGTCCCAGGTCCTAGATTAAACACTGGAGACCCAAAGGCAAAAAATGAAATCACTCTAGCCTTAAGGAGTTTACATTCTACTGAGGGAGTATATGCACCATAATAAATCTAGCATATTTATAAAATAATACAATAGCTTGAGGGAGGAAGGAGTAAATCACCGTTACTCTCCCATATTCACTTACAAACAACCATAAAATAGTGCCCCAAACTAAATCCTGGAAGAGTAGAACCAGCAAAAGACAGGACGAAACAATATTTGAGCCTAAGAACTTGGAAGATCAGCAAGAAAGGGTTCTCTCACTTGTATAAAGGGGAATGCAGTCCAAGACAGGAAGTGTTCCAGCAAGATAGCAGCAAACCCCACTTCAGCAAACCATATGGAGATCCTGAGTCCCAGCGTGGTGGAGCAGAAAAATAACAACACTAGGACTCCCCAAATGCCTCAGCATCACCAGGGAAATGTGTATACTCCACATCCAAGAATCATCACATGCTTTAGCTTAGCCCCAGGGCAAATAGGCAGCTGTCAACAGCAAGACTGCCATATGCCTTAATGTATCCCTGGGGAAATACAGAAACACCCCCACCTTCCACAGCACAAAACAGACACCAACACTAGGACTGAGGCTCAACACCAGGCTATCTGCCTACTCCTATCACCTCCAGCCACACCAGTCATCTCCAACCACACACCCTCAGTACAGCATCAAACATGAGAGTCCCTCATGGGCCTCAGAGCAAGATCAGTGTAGCACCTGGTAAATGGCAGTGGCCTATCTCCCCTAACATAAGAATCCTGAGACAATGCCCTTCTACCCCACAAGCACAGATGAAATACAAAAGAAAGGAAAAAAGCCAAAAAGATGAGCAAAAACATAACAAAAATAGAATCTGATCATAGAAAACCATCATGGTGACAGGGAAGATCAAGACACAAAATCTGAAAAGGACAACAATGTCAAAACACCTGTAGGCAAAATCTCAAAGAAAAATGGGAAGTGGTCTAAAATACAGAAAGAACTCATGGAAGAACTCAAAAGGGAGTTTAAAAATTATATGGAGAGGTAGAAGAAAAATTGGGAAAAGAAATTAGAGCGATGCTAGAGAGTTATGAAAAAAGTCAAGAGTTTGGAAAAAGAAAACAACTGTTTAAAAAGTAAAACTGGCCAAATGGAAAAGGAAGGACAAAAGCTAACTGAGCAAAACAACTCCTTAAAGGTTAGAATTGGGCAAGCAGAAGTTAATGTCTATGACACATCAAGAAATCAATCAAACAAATTCCAAAGAATGAAAAAACAGAAGCAAATATAAAATTACCTCATTGGAAAAACAACTGACCTGGGAAATAGATTCAGGAGAGACAATGTCACAATCATTGAAATACCTGAAAGTCATAATCAAAAAGAGAATCTGGACAGCATCTTCCCAGAAATTATCAAGGAAAGATGACCTGATATCCTGAAACAGAGGGCAAAAAAGACACTGAAAGAATCCTCTAGTTTCCTCAGGAAATAGATATGCAAATAAAAGCTCCAAAGAAAGTTAAACCCAAATTACAAAACTGTTAGATCAAGGAAAAAATGTGGCAAGTGGCCAGGAAGAAACAATCCAAACATAAAGGAGACACAATCAGGATTACACAGGATTTAGTAGCTACAACATTGGAGGATTGGAAGTCATGGAACATGGTATTCTGGAAGGCAAAGGGCCTAGGACTACAGCTGAGAATCACCTCCTGGTGAAAATAAGCATAGTATGTCGGGGAGAAGACAGACATTAAGCAAAATAGAGGATTTCCAAACTTTCATAATGCCAGTATTTATTTTTTTGCTTTCAGGAGGGCAATTAGGGTTAAGTGACTTGTCCAAAGTCACACGGCTAGTAAGTATATCAAGTGTCTGAGGCCAGATGTGAACTCAGGTCCTCCTGACTCCAGGGCCAGTGCTCTATTCACCTAGCTGCCTCTCATAATACCAGTATTGAACAAAAATGTGATCTTCAATATCAAGATCCAAGAGAAGCTTGAGAAGGGGAAGCAGGAAAAGAAAACACAAAGGAGTCAATGGAAAAGACATGTTTACATCCCTTATAGGAAAATGATATTTGTAATTCTTAAAAAACTGTACCACTAATATTACAATTAGAAGGAATATACATAGGTAGAGGGTATAGGTATAAGGTGAATTTGAGAGAATGACAAAAAACATCACTAAGGCATGAAAAAGAGGAGTACACTGGGTGCAGAAGGAAGGGAGAGGTAGAATAGGGTAAATTATTTCACATGAAGAGGCATGAAAAAACTATTACAATGGAGAGAAAGATCAGAGGGCAAGCAATGGGCATTGCTTGAACCTTACTCTCATCTTTGTTGGCTCAAAGAGGAAATAATGAACACAATCAGTTGAATACAGAATCTATTTTACCAGACAGGGAAGTAGGAGTGGAGGAGATTAAATAAAAGGAAGGGGATGGACAGAGGAGAGGGCAGCTTGGGGAAGGTGGTAGGTGGATGAAATACACTGTTTAGGAGAGAGAGGGAAAGGAGAGAGGACAAAAAGGAAGGAAAAGAGGATGGAGGTAAATATGGAGTTATTAATCATAACTGTGATTGTGAATGGGATTAACTCTCTCATTAAATGGAAGCTGATAGCAAAGTAGATCAAAATCAGAATCCTACAATATGTTGTTTACAAGAAACCCACTTGAAGCAGAGAGAAACACACAGAGTAAAGGTAAGGGGCTGGAGCAGAATCTGTAGTAATCCTGATATCAGACAAAAAAAAAAAAAGCAAAAGTAGACTGAAATTAAAAGAGATGAGGAAAACTATACCTTCCTAAAAGGGCCCATAGAAGAGGAAATAATATCAATACTAAACGTATATGAACCAAGTTGTATAGCATCTTAGTTCTTAAAGGAGAAGTTAAGTGAGTTAGAGGTTCATGACCAAAAAAAAAAAAAAAGATTGAGAATTTTACAAAAATAAAACAGATAATTTGATTAAGTTAAATTATAAAGCTTTTACACAAATAAAATCAAAGTAACCAAGATTAGAAGGAAAGCAGAAATCTGGGAAACAATCTCTACAGCAAAAGTCTATGATAAAGGCCTCATTTCCAAAATACATAGAGAACTGAAACTGAGTTAAATTTATAAAAAATACAAGCCATTCCCCAACTGATAAATGGTCAAAGTATATGAACATGCAGCTTTCAGATAAAGAAATCAAAGCTGTCTATAGGCATGTAAAGAAGTGCTCTAAATAACTTTTGATTAGAGAAATGAAATTTAAACAACTATGAGGTACTACTTTACACCTCGCAGACTGGCTAATATGACAAAAAAAGGGAAATGATAAATATTGGAGAGGATGTGGGAAATTGGGATGCCAGAGTTGGAGGAGTTGTGAACTGACCCAATAATATTGAACAGCAATTTGGAACTATTCCCAAAGGCTAATCAAACTGTGTATATCTTTTTGATTCAACAATCACAGTACTAGGTCTGTATCCCAAAGAGATCATAAAAAAGGAAAAAGACCTATATGTCAAAAAATATTTATAGCAGTCCATTTTTGTGATGGCAAAATATTGGAAATTGAGAAGATGCCTATCAATTGAGCAATAACAGAACAAACTAAATGTAATGAAATACTAAGGTACAATAAGAAATGATGAATAGGCAGATTTCAGAAAAATCTGGACAGATTTGTATGAATTGATGCAAAGTGAAATGAGCAAAACCAGGAAAGCATTATACACAGAATCAGCAACATTGTGTCATGATCATCTATGAATGACTCAGCTGTTCTTAGCAACACAATGATTCAAGTCAAGGACAAAGGACTCAGGAAGGAAGATGCTATCCATGTCCAGAAAAAAAAAGTGATGGACTCTGGATGCAGATCGAAGCACACTTTTTTTCTCTTACTTTGTTGTTTTTAATGTTTCTTTTTCTTTTTGATTTATCTCTTCTTTTGAAACTGTAACTAATATGGAAATATGTTTTACATGATAGCACATGTATAACATATAACAAATTGCCTAATATTTTTAGAAAATGGGGTAAGTAAGAAAGGGAGAAAGAAAAATTTGGAACTCAGAATCTTGTGAAAAATGAATGCTAAGATAATTTTGATATGAAATTGAGAAAAAAATTAAATACTATTAAAAGAGTGCAGTACCTTGACAACAACTTTCTCCCCTGTGAATCATAGGAACATTTACACACATGTGGTTCCCATATGATGTCACAGAGAGGGTAAATGTAATCTGGGGGGGGGTGTACTAAAGGGACCATGTAGCCCACTTCTTAGACTGACTCTCTGGTGGGGTCCAATAAAGAGTAAGTGTAGAAAAATTAACTTATAATGATGTCTATAGAGAAAAAATGTATGTCTTTGCATTCCACTTTTTTTTTTTTTGCTATTCCTAGAAGTAGTTTTCACACCCTACTCCCCAAAAAGTCTTCTCCATAATTATTGCTAAACACTCTTTCCTCCTATGCCCCTATTGGGAGCCATGCCCAATATTAGTCCTGCCCACTCTCTACTTGTTTTGATCCTATCACAATTTAAAATTCAAGAGTCAGCTTCATCACCATTTCTGGAATGCCTAAACTTTAGACAGCTGAGAATTGAGTTTGTCTTCACAGGGTAGGAGTGTATTAACGACCCTATAAAAGTTATTTTTAAAGTTTTATTTAAGGAAAAGCAGCTGGAGAAGAAAGAAAAGAGAAGCATTGCTCCATTCTCCAAAGTCTAGTCTTGGAATTCTGCAAAATCTCAATTCTCAACTGCCTAACTAACAAATAAAAACTAAAGAAACCTTAATATACGGACACATGTGAAAAGGTCACTTGCTTTTGAATTTTTTTCAAAAAAAGAAAAAAAAACAGAATATGTGAACAACAGGCATTTTCTGGTGACCACGAATGAAATATGAGAGAAGTAAGAGAAATGTTTCCAGCAGGAAAATGATGAAAATGATGCTCCTGCATGCTACATTTGATTGGACTGAAAATTATGATGACAATTAGCCAACACACACTTTTTTAGTCAAACTGTTCTAGTACCATCTCTTACAAAATGCCATTTCTAATCCCTCTAGATGATAATACTATGCCCCATCTCAAATTACATTGCATTTATTTGTCTGTTTACTTGTTGTATTTCCCCAGTAGACTATAAGTTCATTGACAGCAGACACCATATTGCGTTTGTCATTTTACTGCCTGTGTATAGTATGCATTCAATAAAAACCTAGTAGATTAAGCTATATTGAAAATGCTTATCAAATATATTATAAGAGGTTACCCCATAACATAAATATTTGTTATTCTTTTTCTTTATCTTCCACATTCATATATAACTAAAATTCTGCTGAGTTTTGTGAATTTCCAATCAAAATTATTCACCCGGCTTTCTAATCTGTATAACTTTTTCAATGAATATTTCATTTAACAGTTTCTCAACAAATGCAGAAAGGACCAAATGTATTGCCTTCATTTGAAAAGGACCTTTTTCTGAATTATTTTAAAGTCATGACCTCAGAAGTGGAGGATAAACGAACATTTTAGGTCTTTATACAAAGATATAATGAAACTAGAAGAGAAAGTAATTGAAAATGACAGTAGAATTCCTACAAAGTAGAAGTCAGTATATTCAGGTAAAAGAAGGAACAAGCATGGGAAATTCAGCTTAAAATGAATATTTGCTTTACATTCTGATTGTATCTTAAAGAAGAAAAATAAATTAAATGATGCCATGAGACCCAAATGTACAATCCAAATTGAATAATATGGCATATGGCTAAGTAGCATTGAATTCAACTATGGTGACTTAATGTTTTAGATTTCTTTTCTTTGCCATGAAAATTAAAAATCTCTGTTTTTCATTCACCATCACAAAACATATATACAATGTATGGACTTATTTCAATATTTCAAGGAGTTCTAATTTAATCCATGTGGAGGTTTCCTCCCCACAAAGAGATCACAAGCTTTCCATGGCTTCATAAGTAGTTTGATGAGATGCAACAGCAAAAATATTATTTCCTGTTGGCCCCATTTCAGGTGACAAAGTTCTTCAAATCCATCTAGGGCTGGACCTTAGAGAATAGAAGTACAGTCCTTCAGACTGTGCTTTATGCTATAAGGAAAAGAAAGAATCTACAGAATAAGAAATAGAAAATATACCTAAGAGCCTAATAGACTGAACTGACATAACTGAACATGACCTAATATTGAATGTATATAATTTTGCAAATTATTGGCATTTACCTTGTGTCCATTTGATGTAAAAAAAATGTCCAATTACAGAATCTCAAAGCTAAGTATCTAGATGGGGCAGTATATAGAGCAATGAACACAGAGTCAAGAAGACATAAGTTGATACCCTATTTCAGACATCAACTAGCTGTGTGACTCTGGTCTAGTCACTTAGTCACTGTCTAACACAGTTTCCTCACCTGTAAAATGGGTATGATAAAAGTACCTACCTTCCATATTTGTTGCAAGGATCAAATGAGATAAATACTTTTGAAACCTTTAAATACTCTGTAGATTTTCTTGTTGTTCAGGCATTTTTGTCATGTCTAACTCTTTAGGATCCCATTCGAGGTTTTCTTGGCAAAGATACTGGAAGGGTTTGCTGTTTCCTTCTCCAGCTCATTTTACAGATAAAGAAACCAAGGCAAACACAATTAAATGACTTGCCCAGGGTCACATAATAAATATATGAGGCCAGATTTGAATTCAGGAAGATAAATCTTTCTGACTTCAGGCCCAGCCCTCTTACCACTGTGCACATAAGGGTCCATTAAATAAATTCTAGATATAACTGTCACCATCATCATCATCATCATCATCATCATTATAGTTATTAATATTCTTATTACCTGAAGACATTTCAGAGGCCATCAAGTTCAATCCATTCCACTACTGGAATACAATTGATGAAGATGGTAATAACATAAGATGATAATGAACACTGCCATTTACATGAAGGTTTGGAAAGCAGTTTATATATATTATTTCCTCCTAATCATACATCAACGTTCCATGATAACCTTGACAACTTTGTCATGAACTTTGTCATTCAATCTTTACTTAAAGATCTCTAGTGAGAGGAACCCATTACCTCACAATGCAACTATCTTGGGTCTTTACAGTCATTGCTTCCTCTTCCAGCTCTTCACTAACAGTTCCTTTAATGATGCTTACAGGATTTTGCCAGGAATTGATGCCAAACTTACTGGGTTATAGATTGAATTTGGCCCAATTTAGCCTTCTTATTGACTTGACAAACTGTGTCCTTTCTTAATCCAGTGGCTGAGCACTGTTTTCTCAGTGTCCAGATGACATTCCTTTGGAAAGGCTGATTTTAGCACATCAATAAAAGCTAGATTTTCTTTTACTCTTCTACTTTTCATAGATATCATCTCCTTACCATTATTGTTTTATACTTCCCCATCCCAAGACTCCTCCATTAGCATAGAAATGGAAGTAAAACAAAAATTGAACAGATGATGATGATGATGTTGATGATGATGGTAGTGATCATCACCATCATCATCACCATCATCATCATCATCATCATCATCACCATCATCATCATCATCATCACCATCATCACCATCATCGTCATCATCATCATCATCACCATCATCCATTCTGCCCTGAGAAGCTGTTCTTTCTTGAATTTGGTCTTCCCATTTCCCCATGTAAAAGGGGTGGGGGTGTGTATCAAAGCAGTTGATGATTTAATGAGTTTCCACAATTCTGATGAGATTATAATAATTCTTTTTTGGAGGCATCTAAAAAATACCTTTCCAAGGAATTTGAGATCCCTGATAATTGGATTTCAGAGACTGGTATTGTTTCCCTTTGATTGGTTTTCCAGTATTTACTTTCAATGGGGACTCAACACCACAGGATGGCACTATGAGTCTAGAAAGGATTGTTAGAGAAGAGGATTCACTGGAATGTCAAGGAATGGCCTAAAGAAGAAGCCCCAGTTCAGCTTCTTTCTGGGAGTATGGGAGGGAGGAGTTCTGAGAACACTGGAAGCAAATTGACTATTTGTTCCGTTCATGGACTCTTATGAGCCTTTTGTCCCTTTCGTAGTTTCTGAGCAGTGAAATAAAAGTTGTCCATTACCCAATATCCTTATTTTATTTTGAGTACTTTCAGGAGCTGGTGATTCCTTTTACATATATTTGGGGAAACTTTCAAAGAATAGTCCCAGATGGAGGCTGTGAACCAGAGAGAGAAATTTATATGCCTTGGTTCAGGCCCACATGATGGGATGTATGTCAGCTCAGATTCTTGTGCATCCTGGACCATAGGTTATACTTAAATTTAGCTCTTTAAAAACCTGTAGCACTTAGCTTTCCTCACAGCCTCAATTCCTATTGAGCTTCAGCACTCCAGACAATAGTCTTAGAGGAGGATGGAATTTTTTTTTCTCTAGTCATCATCTATTACCTGCCCATGTTACCATCTTCTGTCTTTTTTTAAATATAAATTGGCTGGTGAGCTCCCTGTGCATTCATCTTGTTCTCTTAAGAAAACTTACTACATTCCTCCTTATCAGAATTATTTCTTTGTGTTTTCTTTTTACTTTCATCCTTAAGTACTTTCCATTCATTTTATGTTAATGTTGTCACTGAAAATTATCATCTTTTTGTTGAAAAGACAATCTGGAAAACCTGGATTAAAACACCAGTCTTCATATTTCAAAATGAATGTGACTGTTCTCTAATATCAAATAAACCACAAAATGAATTGTGGTAGCTATTTCCAATAAGGGGAAGAAGCATGGACCACCAATATAGTTGTAATCTATTCATGGAAATACATGGATTTTGCAAGGGGAAATTAAGTCTGAGCAATCTATTATAGTCCTGGGAGAAAATGTTTTTTTTTTTTTAAATAAGTTTCACTATAAAATTTGGAAAGCCTGTTTTATATGGATAGGGAATTGGTTTAAAGGTAAATAGTAAAGCTAAAAAAGATTTTTTTTTTTCTGGATAGAAGTAATACTCTACATTCCCACAGTGATTAATACAGAAATGATTATTATTTAGCAAAGAATCATATAATTTTTAAGCCAACTAGATGATTTTACAATTAAGAAAACCAAATCCTAGAGAGATGAAGATCAAAAGGGAGGAACAGGGGAAAGGTTAGAGGACACAAAATTATCAACTTCAGTTTAAAATGCTGGTGAATTCCAGAGGCGGTCTTGACACTGGAGGCCTGTTTTCTTTGTCATTGGTCAGAGTAGACTGCAAGATCTCAAACCTAAAAAGCAAAACCCAACACTAAGAAATTACTTCCCAGTCCCAAAGCACATGATATTGAAGCAACTATGTGCCTGATTCTAAAAACCTCTGAGCCACCAAAAGAAGTCAGAAAGGCAGTGGTTCTGTTGGGATGACCATCCTATTTCCCACAATCAACATGGGTAGACATAGCTGAGGATCAAGTTTTTACAGGCCTTATGAACTTCATGTGACTATTGGGATATGTCTATCATCTCCTGGCTATCAGTATTCCTTTCTCACATATGATTTCAAGAATTCTGAAATTGGAAACCTTGTGTGACTGTTGGGACATGTCCATCATATTCCAGCTCCCAATATTCCTTTCTGACATATGATTTTAAGAATTCTGAAATTGGAAACAGTGGAAAGCTTATGGAAACTTTCCACAGATCAAATATGTATTTTTATTAAACCACTTTGCTCCTGGCAGGGTCAGCAGTGGTAAAGTGGTGGCAGCATTCCGTGAATGCCAACATTCCACGGGTAGAGAGTGTTGGCACATTTTGGGGGTAGTGCTGAGAACACTGGAAACTAATCCAAGTGTATTTCACACCTCACACCTTCTAGACTCCATAGTAAATAGAGGAGATATACAAGTGAGATATGACGGGAAGCATGGAGAGATTGAAAACTAGAAATACTGTCACTCACTGCCCCACCTACCCACATTGTACAAATATCTTTTTTTTTTGCTCTTTATTTTAGTTTTTTTCCCGCCCCTCACTGGTTCTATTTCCTACTTTGACCCTGTACCTTTTCAAAAGTGTGTGCTCTGACCTACCCTCCCCCTGTATCTGCCCTCTCTTCTATCATCTTTCCTCTTCTCCCCTTCCCCCTACTTTCCTGGAGGGTAAAATACCCAATTTAGTGTGTATGTTATTCCCTCCTTAAGCCAAATTCAATGACAGTAAGGTTGACCCATTCCCCTTTGCCTTCCTGTTCTTCCCCTACATTGTAACAGTTTTCCCTTGCCTCTTTTATATGAGATAATTTATCCTCTTCTGTCTCTCCCTATGTCCTCTCATTATATTCCTCTCTCATCTCTTAATTTTATTTTTTAAATATCATCCCTTCCTATTCAACTGATCCTGTGCCCTCTGTCTATGTATAACTCTACACATATATATGCATACTCACATATGTATTCATACGCACATATACCCTTCTATATAGACATATATATGTATGTATATATGTGTATATATATATATGTATGTGTGTGTATATGCACATTTATATTCCCTTCAACTATCCTCATACTGAGAAAAATTTCATAAGTTACAAATATAAATAGTTCAACTTTGATAAATTCCTTATGATTTCTTTTACCTGTTTACCCTCTCATGCTTCTCTTGCTCCTTGCATTTGAATGTCAAATTTTCTTTTCAGTTCCGGTTTTTTTCATCAAGAATGCTTGAAAGTCCTCTGTTTCATTAAATAACCATATTTTCCCCTGCAACATTATACTCAGTTTTGCTGGGTAGGTGATTCTTGGTTTCAATCCTAGCTCCTTTGACCTGTGGAATATTATATTCCAAGTCTTCATTCCCATAATGTAGAAGCTGCTAGTTCTTGTGTTATCTTGCTTGTGTTTCCATAATATTAAAACTGTTTTTTTTCTTTTTTTTTTTCCTGTTCTTTAGTTGTTCCAAGAAGATACCCATCTTTGCCTCATCACTCTCCCATTAGAGATGTTAATCTTCTAAATTTTCTTCCATGGAACAACCTTACTCTCACCTTCAGGGGAATAATACCTGACTATATGATCTATTTATAGAAATTGATTCCATCATCTGATAAGAAAATCCCTTAAAGATGTGTAAAAAATGTGACATAGCCTATGCTTAGGTTTTTTATGATTTCCAGATTATATAAGGAAGAATGTCCCTAAGTCTAATAGTTAATAGATCTTAGAATGGGGAGTCCTAAAAATTCAATTCAACAAATCTTTACGTATCATTTATGTGCAATTCACTATGATGAACAATGAACAGGTAACTGTGGAAATGCTTAAGGCCCTGAACTTAATAATCTTCAAATTTCATTGATGTGTTGAGACCCCTGAGACACTTGGATCACTAAAGTCTGTTCCACTCCTAATGCTCAAATCCAAAGTCCCGAGGAATCAAGGATGTAATGAAGGAGGGTGAGAAGATTACAAAGAAGCATAGACTAATGAACCAAGTAAATTAATAAGTGGGTAAATAAATAAATAGAAAGATGAATGAATGAATAGGTGAAGAAATTAATGAATAACTAAATGAATAGATAAATAAATGGATGGATGATTGGATGAATAAATAGCTTGACAGGTAAGTAAATGAATGAATAAATAAATGAGAGGGAGAGGTCAATTTATTTTGGAGGTGTCATGGAAGGCTTTATGGAAAAGGAGGCATGTCAACAGGGTCTTAAAGGAGAGACATCAACAGATAAGAGGAAAGAAGGGATGTCATTCCAGGAATAGTAGGTAGTGAAATAAGGAGTCAAAATAAGAGAAGGCATGTGAAAAGGGGATAATGAATACACTATAGTAGACAACAGAGTGCCTACTGTGTACCAGACACTGTTTTAAGTGCTTTACAAATATTATCTCATTTAATCCTCAAGCAACTCTGTAAGACTGATAATGTTATTTCAGAGCTGAGGAAACTGAATCAAAAAGAAATTATATGATTTCCTCAGGCTCATATAGCTAATAAGTATCTGAGACTAGATTTGAACTCAGGCCTTTCTGACTCCATGTCCAAAGCTTTAAACACTGCACCACCTAGCTGGGAGATGGAAGGTAGTTTGGCTATAATACAAATTATGAAAAGAAAAGTAGGGATGAATGAAGGCTAAGGACATATCCTTTGTGGCTCACCATTGCCTACCAAATAAAGCATTAACTCCTGATCCTGGACTTCAATGCCCAGGTTCAAGTTCCACTTTAACATGTTCTAGTTGTATGATTCTTAGCAAGTCATTGCCTCTCAGCACTCTAGGCAACTCTCTAAGACTATGAGTTTGAGATAGAGACAGTTAACTCATGTGGAAGCTTCCTACACCATTGAAATCATAGATTGTTTCTATTCATTTTCTTGAAATTAAAAGCCCTTCACATTTTTGCTTCAAGTCTGTCTTACCAGCCTCATCTCATACACCTTTCAGGTGATCCACATCCTAAGCAAACTGGGTAATTCTAGACCCCTCCCCTCACTGGCCACTATGTTGTTACTTACATCATTCTACACTGGTGCCAGTGAAATTCACTGTTTCTCTCCTAACATTTTCCAGAGCTAGCTGCTCCCCAGACTTTCCTTTCAACCACAATCAAGGTTTTGTTCAGCATACCCTTTGGAGGGATCCCTGCTTCCGTCACATATTTTTGTTTGTTTAAAATAGAACTTTCAATGACATCACCCAGGGTCCACATAGAATGATTTCTGAATTTTGGAAATAAGATAAGACGCTCTTAAAAAAAACCTTTTTTCTAAAAACATGTCATGGCACTATGATGGATGGATGTCCTTTCAGTGAATTCAAGGCCTATTTTTATTGCAAGCCAGCAAAAATTAGAAAGTGTGGAATTGAAGCCAAGAAGAGAAGCTGCAGTTTTTATGCCCAGCACAATTTAGTCACTTTTCCTACTATAAAGTATAATATCTTGTATGTACATGTATGCCTTGGAAGGAAATATGTTGTAATGGAAAGAGTATTGGCACTGGAATTGGAGGGACTGGATGGAAATCTCTAATCCATTCTCTGTTTTCTTCTTCAACATGCTAATCAATCTGTGATATCATTGATATGGGTAATCCCACCAGTGATGTAGATGGTGACATATCCATGCCTGCCCATCCCACATATAACACTCATACATAATGGGATTGTAAATTCCTTGAGGGGAGGAATTGCTTTTTTCTTTTCTTCCTTCCTTCTTTCCTTCCTTCTTTCCTTCCTTCCTTCCTTCTTTCCTTCCTTCCTTCCTTTCTTCTTTCCTTCTTTCCTTCCTTCCTTCCTTCCTTCCTTCCTTCTTTCCTTCCTTCTTTCTTTCCTTCCTTCCTTCCTTCCTTCCTTCCTTCCTTCCTTCCTTTCTTCTTTCCTTCCTTTCTTTCTTCCTTTCTTTCATCTGTCTTTGTAGCCCCAGTATCCAATACATTCCCTGGCAAATAGCAAAAAGCTGATAAATTCGTGTTGAGTCGTCCTTATCAATTTTCAACACTGAAGGGTCCAAATTCCATGCTGTCCCCTCCTCTTCTTTAGATGATAAAGATAAAATAATAACTGGTCATCTTTTGAACCTATTACTACTCTCCCAGTCCAACTTATTTGCCAGTCATGCTTTTGATGACACTCCTTATACCTCTTCTCCTGCAATATTCCTCCTTTGTAAGATGTTGTAGCTTGACCATTCCCACAAGATTTATCTTCATTGTGCCCTTTGGGTAATTCACTCCTTCAACTTTTCAGAGATTAAGGTGTTCTATGACTTGAAACTATACAACATGACTAGAAGTTTTTCTTCTAGTGTCAAAAAAGTGGACCTTTTGATGACTTTAACAAATCACTTCTTTATGAAAACTTCCCTGATCACCTCATGATTGCCTTGGGTTTATTTGTTATGTGTGTCTCTATTTCTCTATGTACACGTTGTCTCCCCTAGAATGAAAATTTCTTGAGGGCAGGGAGCATTTCATTTATGGCTTTGTGTTCCTCTCAGCTAGCATAATGTCTAGAGTATGATAACTGTTTAATAAATGCTTGTTCTATGATTGCTAATTTTGCCAGTTTCCATTTCTAGGCCTCAGTTTCTTTCTCTGTAAAAGCAAGAAATTTATTCTATGCAGATCTAAGGTCAATGGCTTGTTCATCTTTTCACAGCAAACAAAGAGCCTAGCTACTAGGCCTTATCACATAGTATGGACTCATTTAGTATTTAATGAGTAAGTGAAATGTTGTGTTTCCAGAAAGGTTACTAGAAGTCAATTTTAAAGAATATAATCTTATTTTAAACTAACTTGAGGGGAAATGTTAGGAACAACTCTGGAGGCAATCTGTCTATACTTCAGCCTTGGTAAGAAGTAAGGCAACATCATCACGTAAGACAGTGGTGAAGAAGGAGATGGTGGCAGATGGCATCTGGGTAACAGGAGATGAAGAAGGTGGGAGAAGAGAAAATTCATGGTGAATAATGTCAAGTTTTTCTGTAAAATATGAGGCAAGTGTCTCCATTGAGAAGGTAGGTGGAAGGGGAAGTCATGGGAGGTTAGAGAAGGAAAACAAGTTTTGGAAGAGCCACTGTAGCGAGTGGGCTAATGAGCCTATAACAAGCTATAGAAGTACTGCATAGCAGCAATGAGGGACTAGTTAAGGTTACACTTAATAAGCACTTCATCGATCTTGTTGATTGATTAATTATGCCTGGGAGTTTAAAGAGGTAGCCATGGATTCAGGAAGACAGATTCAAGGCCTACTTTGAACACACACTGGCTACATGATCATAAGCAAATTACGTTATTTCAGAGCTCTAGGCAGCTGCCTTTGAGTCTAAGTTAAAGAGAAACCTCTGATCAACTTGGGTTGAGGAAGTTTCCATGCAGCAGTTTCCCTACAGGTATGAAATCAGAAGTCTCAACTACAATGCTATTCCCTGCATTTGGAAGTGGAAATATAATCAACTGACCAATTAAAAAACATTTGTTAAAAAAAAAAAAGAGGAAAAGCAGTAGCTGCCTTCACAGAGTTCACATTTTGCTGGGCATAGAGGGTGGGAGTCTTACACAGAGATAAGGTAAGTCAAAATATATCTAAAGAAAGTACAAAGAAAACCTGCAGGTCAGAGGAATGGGACCTTGGCTGGGGCTTAATTCTCAGTCCTGCCAGGAAAGATGTAGAGGCTGCTTTCTTCCCTTTTAAGAACAAATTTCACCTGGAGCTTGAGAACAGCTCTCCCCCTCAAAATAATTGATCCAAAAAATACATTATTTTATACATCAATGCCACTGAAGAGGGGTAAAAATATGCCATTGTCAAACAGAAAGAACCTAAACTAAAAATAACTCATTCGGATGGAAATGCTGGAAACACAAAACCCAACTATGCCGGTCCCATGCCATGCCTTCACATTACACTTTAATCCAATTTGCAGAGTTGGTAATCTGATAAAAATAAACAGAACTCAGATTTAGACATGGGCTGACTTTCTCCAGCTGCCAGAATGCAATGGCCATTGCAGTTCCTTTTTCTTGGAAACCTGTTTCCCTCTTCCCAACATCCAGGCCCTTCAACCTTAATTATCTCAGAATCAGAATCATAAAATGAAAAAAAAAATCTCCTCTCTCTCTCTCTCTCTCTCTCTCTCTCTCTCTCTCTCTTTCTGTCTCTGTCTCTGTCTCTCTTCCCACCCTCCTCTTTTTAACAACATCTGTACACTCCAAGTGCATGAAAATAGGAAAATGCATATTCAGTCCCTCTAAAATCACACTTCTTTGCATTAAAATATCTGAATGGTACAATGTAATTGACCTAATCCTCCAGCTGTTAGGAACACCTAATGAGGACTGAACACAGGCTTAACGTAGAAGGCATATGCTAATTTTGTGATCAGAGCTACAAAATGGAAGAGCTGATTCTTAGAGACCAGGATGACTCAATGTCCATGATGGAATTTTTTGTAGTCATGCCCTGTGCCTACAATCAGTCAATCAACAAGCCTTTCTGAAGGACCTACACTATTCTTCTTACTGGGCATACAAAGACAAAAGTGAAACAGGCCCTGCCCTCCAGCAGCTCACATTCTATCAGAAGATTTAGGAAAAAAAAGAAAAGGATCCAAGTAAGAACAGAAGTACGGAAGTAAGGAAAGCAGTGACTCTTTACCTTTTTTGTATCTGGAACCCCTTTGGCAGACTGACAAAGCCAGTGGACCCCTTCACACAATCATGTTTTTAATTGCATAAAGCACATGGAATTATAAGAAAAATCAAAGATATTGAAACAATTATTACAAAAAAATTGAAGTTCCCCACTCTAAGTTTAGAACCCTTGATATAGAGCCTCAGTCTCTACTTCAAATATAATAGACAATAATTGATCAACGGCAGGATGGATTCTTTGGCCTAGAAGGCTCATGCTCTTAGAATAATAAGTCTTAGAGTCTCCTTAATAATCATCCTACTCCATTATACTGGGGTGTAAGAATAGGGATTTAAGTGTGAAATTATGGCATAAAATAGAGGCCTAACTCCTGCTAGAAGTAGGAAAAAATGTGTATTGATCTCTAACAAGTATATAAAATGATCAGAAGTCAAGTAGATGTGTCAAATCACCATTTGGGAGTTAACCTTCATTAGACTTTTTGGATGACTGTTCCTAAACCAATTGATTTCTCTCCCTCTAGATTCACTCTCTTCCTTCTTCTCACTGTTCTGCAAACTCCACATATACTTGAGTGACAAACAATGGGCAGAGAGTTGCTAGATTACTGATCCCTAGTTATGATAGATAGAAAGATTTATCATGTCAAGACAAAAGTTTAGGAAGAGTATAGGCACACCTATATCTGAGAAAGGTCATTTACCATATCAGAAACTAGCAAATCGAAGTGGAGGAAAGAAGCAACAGGATGAACACTCTGTAGGAAGCCTGCCCAGAAACAGTTTGTTCCTGTGATAGATGAAAAACCAGATTGCATTTTCTCCCTAACTGGGGAGCAACCAATTTCAAATGCCATCAATGTAAAATGATGGGTAAACCTAAAAACAAATGTTATGAAATCTGTGAAAAAGAAAAGGTTGATTGTTTCATCATCAGAGAAGCAGGAAACCCTTTTAGCTCATCACCCCAAAGAGGACATCAGTTTCTCTCTCACTCGGAGGCTACTTGTTGGTATCACATAATGGCCAGGGGAATCCAAGTCTCTAGGCTGGTGTGTAGGTCATTCCAGAGGAAAGGTTCAAATGAGGTCATGAATCCAAAGCACTTTGCAAACTCTAAAACTCTATATAAAAAGCAATTACATCATCATCATTGTCATTGTCATCATCTTCATCATCACCTCCACCACCCTCACCACTGTCACCGTATCACCAAGCCCCCGGTCTGCTGATAACTTCATTCCCTGAGCATTCTACTGCTGTCATTCTGAGCTCAAACAATATTTATAAAGTAATAAAGGCATGTGTTGGTAAATGTTTAATCACAGGGTTCTCTAGGGTAAAACAACAAAAAAGGTAAGCACACACTTTTAACTTTAATTTGCACTTTTCTTTTATATTTTATAAACTCAAGATAATCAACAAAATAATGAATTAAGCCCTTATTTGTTGTGGTCACCAATTTGTGAGGTTTAAATGCTCACTGTGAAAAGTTAACTACCAGCTGTAAGTCAGCTACCCCTGCAAACCCCTGGGTAGTTTAATGGAATTGAGGCAATTCTGTGCCTCACATTAGAAGGGGAGAAAGAGAGCTAGATGAGAGCCCTTCGTGGAAGAACAGGGGAACTCTGAGGAAGGGGTATTCCCCAGGGGCTTTCCTGTGTCTGTTTCTGGAAATATCTGCTGCAATGGGCTATGTCACAAACTGCAAAAAGTCTTGGACACACACACACACACACACACACACACACACACACACACACTGCTCTTCTTAAAAGCCTGACCATGGGCAAAATCCAATAAGCAGATTTCAGAACCAGGCAATTGACCGTTTTCACTGATGCCTTTAAACTGTAGGAAAAAATCTATAATTGGGATGCACTGAAAACCACTGACATTCAGTCAATGGAACATTTTCTGGCCATTGTAAAAAGAACTTATCGAAGGAGGGAATGGGGCATGGAAGAAAGGAGGGAGTGAATATGTCAGGCCTATTTTGAGCTTCCTCCTTCACAATTAATATTTCCTAAGTCTCCTGAGCCTTGGACCCATGCTTCAGTCTGACCATGACAGCTGCCGTTTCTTGCCTTCGCCATAGCAACCACAGAAATGCCAGCACTGTATTTCCTATTCTCTGAAAAATAGAAGAGAAGCCAAAGGAGCAACGGCCGCCAGGAGACAGAGAAATACCTTCAGAAATGAGCATGATGAAGAATTTCAATTTATGGGAGTATT
The DNA here is from genome assembly GCA_028646515.1 of Pseudochirops corinnae. Classification (NCBI taxonomy): domain Eukaryota; kingdom Metazoa; phylum Chordata; class Mammalia; order Diprotodontia; family Pseudocheiridae; genus Pseudochirops; species Pseudochirops corinnae. The sequence goes on from CM053585.1 coordinate 544,231,487, forward strand.
TACAAAGCACATGTAACTCCAGGGAACTTAGGCCATTACACTCTAACAGAATGCATGTCTGCCTTCATGGCAGAAGTGTTAATTAGGTTCATTTACAGAGACTTTCCACAACAAAAATCATGTTTTTCTTTCCCTTTATTGTTCTTTCCTTCTTTTTTCTTTTTCATCTTCTTCTTCTTCCTCCTCTTCCTTTTCCTCTCTCTCTCTACCTTTAAAAAGTCATTAAAAATCTCTTTAGAAAAAACATACATTACACTTTCCAAGTTATATAGGAAGACTATTTTATTGATAACTCTGAGAATGCCAGAAAAAGATGAAAATGTGTTACATGAGTAATCAGCCTTGATATAATTTGGTCTGGAGACTGGAACATTTTCTGACTTAATCATAGTATTGTATCAGTAATCTTCCATTTATAACTATCATGGGGTGATATCTTCACTTTGTGGTACAGTTGAGACAATACTGAATTTGGAGTTATGGTTTGAATTCTAGTGTTGTTACTTGGCTCCTGTGTGACCTTGGGTAAGTCACTTCCCTTCTTTTATGCTCAATTTATTTCCATTTAAAATGAGGGATTTGGACTAGAGGTCTAGATCTATAATCCTGTAACCCTACCATTCAAATGGGAAAGTAGACACAGTGACCCTTCCTCATAAGATTAAAGACTGAACCTTCTCTTCTTTTGAAATCTAAATCTATAATCCTCAATAGAAGCAATATCTTTATATTGGAACCCAGTGGAATTTTCAACTTTCTATCTCACAATCTGGGTACCTGAGAATGGATGAGTCCACAGCCCCCAAATGCTACAGAATGTACTTCAAGTTGGTGTGGTACTTGACCAAAGGGATAGTCATTCTTGCATGTAAATTCTTAAAGTTATTCTTCTTCCTTCATTTTTGAAGAGCACCAATGAGATCATGTGGTAATATCTTGATTTGTGTGTACTGTGGCACACTTAGAGCTTGGACAGACACTGAAATACTAGAATTGAAGCTCCTAGAAGACAAGGGTTATTTCATTGTTGTCTTTGTGTTACCATTGTCACCACAGTACCTGGCACATAGCAGTCAAGTTGCTAATCAAGTTTTGATGTACTCATTGATTAATAGTATTTTAAGAGATGGATATTTGAGAAAATGAAGAGGACATGTTCATGGTTCTTTTATCCTCAAAAATTATTTCCTCAACCTAATCTGTCAAAATTGCCATAAAGTTTCTCATAAATTTTTCACAGTTTCTTCTTCTTTACAAATTTTTCTGAAGAATTGTCAGGGGTGGGGAACATATGACCTTCTAGGTCCTTGGATGTGACCCTTTTTATTGAGTTCAAGTTTTGCAAATCCTTTTATTAAGGAGATTTGTTCTGTGAGATTTGGATTTAGTCAAAGGGTCACACCTGAGCACCTAGAGGGCTACAGGTTGCCCACTCCTGGAAGAGTCCTCACTATCCACTCTTGAAATCTGGCTTCTGCCCTCATCCTGCCATTAAAGCACTCATGTCATTTGAAGAGATCCAAGTATTTTCTCATTAGCCAAGCTGAAAGCCTTTGCTCAATCCTCCTCCTCCTTTAGCAATGCTCCATATTAGGTGATAGGGAGCATCCACTCTGAAATTCTTAGAGCTGTATTCAATCTTTTTCATTCTTTTCAAATGGGAATATATCTCCCCCACATGCTCCCCCAAATGGGAAAGAAATAGAAAGAAAAAAACTCATAACAAATATTCATAGTCAGGCAAAACATGTCTCTGCATTGCTGTGCACCAAAATGCTACGTCTCATTTTGTATCTTGAATTAATCACCTCTCTGTCAGAAGATAATAAAGGAAAAGAGCCATACATAATGTAAAAATGAATAAAATGGTAAATTTTGATAAAGGATAAGGACTCAGTTTGTACAAAAACATTTATAGCAACACATTCTATGATAGTAAAGACTAGAAACAGATAGAGAGCCTATGTATTGGGAAGTGACTGAATAAAGGAGGGTAGATGAACCCCCTGGGAGAGCGTTTATTCATGAAAATGATCAATGGCCTTTCAGAGAAGCGTGGTTGTGCTTATTCTTCACAAGAGATCGTGGGACCCTAGATCTAGAGCTGGACAAGATCTCAGAAATCATCTAGGATCATCATGTCATCTTAGGTGAGGAAACTTATGACCCAGAAAGATTCCCTGAATTGCCCCAGTTCATACTTGTCGTAGCATCAGAGACAGGATTTAAATTCAACTACTCTTATTCCAGATTCCACTCTACCAAAATCTGGGTGGCTACTGCTGGGGTTAGTAGGAATTACTCTTATCATGCAAGGCACCTCAATCCTGAAATGCTGTGATTCTGTGAAAAACAAACAGAACACCACATCTATGCTTGAGGTCTCTAATTCCCCCAAATCCCAAAGTCCAGGACATAGAAATATTTGCAGGTGCATAGGTTATGTAATCTATTTTTTGTTTGTTTTACTCAATTGTATGGATAATCTACACCCAAATTATGTCTCTAGAGTTCAGTTATTCACACGTTGGGAAGTCAAGAGATAAGTTGAACATTTGTAAGGCCTCTGGGCAAATATGAAACTTGGCATGACAAAGGATCATAGTCTAATTAATTCCATATCCTATACTCTCACCCAAGAACAAGCAAAAGAAAAGAAAACCAACAGTGTCATGTATTCAAGGCCACGTGGGGGTTGGGGTGGAGGATGACGGTGTCAGACCAGTTTCTCCATCTAGAGAGTGATAGCATTTTTTCTTAATTAGCAAAAGGGAAGAAAAGATAATTTGATTAGCATTGTTTGATTGCAGCTGAGAATTCCTGAGTTCAAGAGATCTACAAGTCTGGGCCTACCCAGCTGCAGTACACTCAGCTCCTGCTCAGGCGGGACTTATTCAGCAAGCAGACAGGAAGAAGTCACAGGACAGCTATATGTTGTTTCTGTTGTTGTTGTTGAGTCATTTATGTTGTGTCTGACTCTATGACTTTATTTGGGCTTTCCTTGGCAGAGATATTCGAGAGGTTTGGCATTTCCTTCTCCAGCTAATTTTACAGATGAGGAGACTAAGACAAACAGGGTTAAATGATTTGCTTAGTGTCCCACAGCTACAAAGGTCAGGGACCAGATTTGTACTCAGATATTCCTGACTCCAGGCCCGGTGCTCCATCCACTGTGCTACCTAACTGTCCTAGAATAGCCATAGATTCTCTGAACAGGACAAGGCCCCTCTGTTATAAGTTATCACACACTTCCAAGATGAGATTCACCATGCATCCAAGTGGACTGGCCCCATATAAAACAGATTATACATTCTGGCTAGTCCCCTATTATAATTTATTTTATACATGTTGTTGATTCCTCTACAATAGAAGTTTCATTAAGTAGGACTTGGTCAGGGATCTAATGTTGTCAAATCTATGAGCTCAAAAGTGAAATTGGTTTAAGGTTTGGTATTTGAGAAAGAGATTAGCCAGTAAACCACCCCCAAGTTAGCTATGTATAATGCCAAGCACACGTAGCTTTCTGAAGGGCTGCTGCTATGAACAGCTTTCAAGGTTCTGTTTACATAGCATAGCAAACTCTCCATTTATTCAATAACAAATCAGAGAAAAGCATTCATGGAAAATCAAGGTACAGCATTCACCATGTCAAAACTCAACAACTTATCATTAAAATGTCCACATAGTTTTCACCAGAGTGATCAAAGAGTTTTCAACAAAATACATTCATTGAGTCAATCACAAAATCCTTAATTCAATCACAAAGTACAAAAGTCAAATTTCTCCACCCCTAGGTCACAGTAAATCATAATCTTATCAGTCAGTACACAGTATCCAAGTAAAGTCTTCTTTCAGCTTGACTCAAAGCTGGCTCTCAGCTTCCATGGTTCCTCTTCCATGGTCACAACTCCAACTGTCACCTGGGTTCAAAGGCAGGCAGCTCCCAGTTCCTTGTCCAGCTCCCTGTCCAGTTCTTCATCCAGTTCCCATTCCATATTGAAGTTCACAGTGTCCAGTCCACCTCAAGTCCTTCACATTTCCTGTTTATGGGAAAACAAAGCTTGACAGAGCCACAATAATATTCATGCACAATGCTGGCATGATCATCAATTCACTATCTTCCTGGGAAATCAAATCAGACCAACCAACAAGGTCCAAGAGGTCAGCACAAATCATCAGTAAAGATGCAGGACCTCCAAAACCCTCATCCAGGTTTTCTAAATACAAACAACCAGAAAATCCTCTTTCAGGGAGCAAGAAATTGCAGCTCCGACACAACCACATTAAATACCCAAAAAAATATGACTCTAAACAAATTCTAAGGCTCTAAAACACACACAGATATATTTCCTGCTGAAGGCAGCTCAGCTCAAAGCCACCATTTCAACTCTGAGAACAGAAACCAGCCCAGCCTGAAACGGTGGTTTTTGCCCCAGGGGCAGCTGAACGAGCTGAGCCTCGCCACGGCTGGAGCTTCAGGACAACGGATCTGTGACAGCTGTGGCAGGATCCAGAATTATCCAGCCATAAGAAAAAAAAGGGCTCAGGTTAGTGGAACTTGGCTAAAAACTGGGGAAGAAAAGCGAGTCTGGCCAAGCCGCCTCCAGGGCAAAGAAGCAGAAAGCAAAGGTTCTGCACCTACCTCCACATTGCCACTTCAGAGCTCCCAGCCTGCAGACAGCAGTGGGGCCAAGGGATCGTTCAGAGGCCAAGTGCTCTTGCATTGAGTGGCCTGGATCCAGATTGCGGTCTTGGGTGGTGGTCCTGAGGTTTGTTTTTTTTTTCAGTGAGCCAGAGTTGGGGAGGGACCCAGCAGCCTCCTAAAAGCCCCAGCAGCTGGGAAAACCCCAGCAATTTGGGACAGAGCTCTTCCCTCTGGAAGCAGAGTTCCACAGAACGAAAAAAACAAAAAACAAAAAACATTGAATGGAGACCATGAATAAGCATAGGAAGCAAAGTAAGAACAGCAACCAAATCCTAGATTCCTTCTTCGGGGAAAAGAAGGAAAAAAGCAGAGAAAGGGAGGAAAACAACATAGTCAGAACTCCCTACCCAAAAGCTTGC
>CM053585.1:544237050-544253772 GCA_028646515.1 Pseudochirops corinnae
ACTTAAATCTGAGAATTTACTTTCCTTTTCTTGTCCTGCCCCTTTGTATAATCAGCAAGAAAGCTGTGTGTGTTGGGGCTCCCTGGAAAGCTAATTGGCTCCCTCAAAAATCCGGGCTTAGACTTGGAGGTCTAGGAATAGGAGGGCACTCCCACCATATGTAAACTGGTGTTCACTTTGTCCTGTGTGAGGGTCTTTTTCTGTCTCTCTCCATCTCTGACTTTTCTTTAAAGGGCTGCTACACACCTTCCTCACACACATAGCTTGATGGACTTGCCCGTTCTTAATTTATCAAGTTGTCCTTTGTATAATATTAAGTGTCTAGTAGAGGGAGCTAGGTGGCACAGCGGATAGAGTTCTGGGTCTGGAGTCAGGAAGACCTGAGTTTAAATCTGGCCTCAGGCACTTCCTAGCAGTATGACCCTGGGTGAGTCACTCAACCTCTGTCCTTCTGTTTCCTCAATTGTAAAATGGGGATAATAACAGTACCTGCATCCCAGGGTTGCTGTGAGGATTGAGTAAGATAGGCCCAGGCACATAGTAGGTACACTTAGTACAAGCCGTTATGGGCTGTTTCTCTATTCTTTGACTTTTCACACCATATTGCCTTGTCCTGGAACTTCACTCAGCACCTAGGACTTCCTCGCCCTGGATCATCTTGTCACCTCTGAGGACTTTGCAACCCTCAACATCCCTCTTGAAGCCTCCTTTCTGGGTGCGGTTCCACATTGGCCTTCACTCTTCTTCCTGGCCTATTTCCGGTTCTGAACCTCCAAACCTTGCTCACCTCATCCTGCTTTCCAGTTCCCTTTTGTTCCTTAATGTTCACTATACTAGAAGTTCCTTGAGGGCAGGGGTTATCTTTATTATCTATTTACTAAATTTCCTTCCAATTTATGATAAAGTGTATGTATTGACAGATGGTTTTAACTTCACTAACCAGAATGAATTCCACAGTTCACGTATCATGTCACTGTCCTATGTGCTGAAGTAATACAGACAGCCTAAAAGGTAAGACTTGTTGTTATTGTTGTTTTGTGATGTCTAATCTATCCAATCCAATGAATATGTATTAAGCAACTAAGATTTGCCAGGCAATGTGCTAAGCACTGGGGATACAATTAATGAAAAAGAAAGCCAGTCCCTGCTCTCAAGGATTTTGAAATCTAATGGGAGAGAAAGCACACAAAAGGATGCAGGAAGCAAGGAACACACAAGGGGTCCCCAGCACAGGCATAGGCATCTTCTTCCGTACAGTTGAAAGCAGACCAAGCAGCAGATGCAGATTGGAGGGAGCCCCAAAGTTGAGTTTCTGTGCTCTGTAAAGGAAGGGATTGGGAGGAGTTTGGTACTGAACTTTCCAGCCCTACAATCAGAGGAGAGGGGAGACTGAGGGAGGTGGGGTTAGTCAAGGCTCGAGTTAGTGGCATTGTGATGAAATCAGAGGTGAGGGCGAATTATCTTGTTTCAGGGAGTTGAAACAAGACGAACAGCAGATGCAGAGTGGAGTAAACCCTAATCTATTTTTGTCCTGTTTTCTTTGCTATTACAAACTAGGGAGCACATCAGTTAGATTAAACTGGAGGAGAGGTTTAGCCTGGTGGGGAAAAACAAAAGCCTTAAAAGAGGACATAATGGCAGTATTTAGTTATCTGAAGGATTATCTCATGGAAGAGAGATTTAATTCTTTTTCTTGTCTTTTGTCTTAAATGTCATTTAGTTGGTGCTACTGTTGTGGACACCACCATCACCACCCCCCACTCCCCATCCATTTGGCAATACATCTTCAAATTTGCTTTGACTTGGGAAAGATCAGGAACAAGGGGGAAACATTTCATGGAGGCAGAGTTGGGCTTGATGCAAGGGAAAATTTTGTGACAATTAGAGCTGCCAAAAATGAAGATTAGGTGGCCTCAGCAGGTGATGGAGTTTCCCTTATTGAAAGTCTTCTAGGAAAAGCTCAATGACCACTAGTAGCATAGTCTATATGGCAGATTGTTATTCAGATGTAGGTGAGACTAAATGACCTCTGAAGTCCCTGACAATTCAAGTATTCTTCAGTTCTCCTAATAACAAAATATAAACTCCCTCTCTAGTATATAAGGACATTATAGACAAGAAAAAAAAATTTTCAAGGGATCCTAAAATAATGCCCTTAGAAATGTTGTACTTCCATGAGTAGAGAACGGTCTACTTGAGTAATAGTTGCAACTGAATTTCAGGAAAAGGGTCATAGACTCAAAGCTGAAAGAGACTCTGATAGTTGAATTCAATATCCCTGTTGTATATATATATCTATATATGTAACTATACGTAGGTATCTATCCAACATTTCTGTCTACGTATCTATCTATTAAATTTCTGTCTATAGTTGAATTCAATATCCCTGTTGTATACATACATCTATATATGTAACTATACGTAGGTATTTATCCAACATTTCTATCTATGTATCTATCTATTAAATTTCTGTCTATCTTCACAATGAAGGTATGTATCCTTTAGTTCTGGCAACAAGATGCTCATATTAAACATTGTTATCAAGTAAAGTTTAGTAGCTTTAATACTTCATTGTTCCAGCTCTTTTGTTTACTGTTTTTTTTTGTTTCTGTGTTTTTTTACCCTCTATCAGCTGATATATGTCTTCTCATATTTCTACGAATTTTATATTCGTCTCTTCCATACAGCACAGTAATATTTAAACACATTCATATATCATTAGAACTGAGTTGTTCTTGGCAGAAATGATGGTGCCCTAGACAGTTTCCACCCACTAAATAGGAGCCTTCTCTCTGTCAGTCTTCTCACTTGAACATGTGGCATTTAAGTAGTGCTTCGATTTTCTTTTTCTTCAAAATGGCTAAATAATTTTTTAAAATAAATTAATTTATTAATTTTCTGGTTTACATCATTCGTTTCCATGAGATTTTGAGCTACAAATTTCTCCCCATCTTTCCCCTACCCAACACCTCAAAACAGCCATCCCACTGTATAACCCCTCCCCCAAACTGCTCTCTCCTATGTCTTCCCCCTTGTCCCTCTGACTTTTCGGTAGGGCAGGATGGATCTCTCTACCACAGTGCCTGTGTATCTTAATTCCCAGCTGGATGTAGTTCATAATAATAATAATAATAATAATAATAATAATAATAATAATAATATATACATATATATTTTTAACATTGGGTTATAGAACTTTAAATTCTAGATTCTTTCCCTTCTTTCCTAGTCAGCCACCCCCAATGGAAGGACAAGCAATTCAATACAGGCTGGATATGTGTAACTGGCTAAATAATTTTTATGACCTCACAAGCATGGAATTATAATAACTGTCTTGTAACAGTTTTCCTATTGGTGAGTTTTCCCGTCATTTGGTATCTTTGTTAGTTTGTTGACCCTAAGGAGATGCCTCAGAATTGTTTTAATTTACATTTCTATGAATATGTTAATTTTTCACATCACTATCAATGGTTTGTATTTCTTTTTTCAAAAAATATTTGCGCTCTTTGGTGAAGGCATCGCTGCTGTAGGTGCGTTGAGTTGGCAGACTCTGCCTCTCCTCCTGACTCACCGCTGTTGGCTCTTACCGAGGAATAAGTCGGTCAGGAAGCCGCTCCGCCACCATGGCGTTCAAAGACACCGGCAAGACCCTTGTGGAGCCCGAAGTGGCCATTCACCGGATCCGGATCACCCTGACCAGCCGCAACGTGAAATCACTCGAGAAAGTGTGTGCTGACCTAATTAGAGGAGCCAAAGAGAAGAACTTGAAAGTGAAGGGACCTGTTCGAATGCCCACCAAGACTCTTCGAATCACAACTAGAAAAACTCGTTGCGGTGAAGGTTCAAAGACGTGGGATCAGTTCCAGATGAGAATTCACAAACGCCTTATTGATTTGCACAGTCCTGAAATTGTTAAACAGATCACTTCTATCAGCATTGAACCAGGTGTAGAAGTTGAAGTCACCATTGCAGATGGCTAACCAATCATCTCTTTTAATAAATTGATTGCAACTATTGAAAAAACAAAAAACAAAAAAAAAACCCAAAAAATATTTGCACATGTTCTTCGACTTCTAGTTTATTAGAGAACCAAACCTTTTCTTTTATAGTAAAGAAAGTTAGGGAAAGGAACTTGCTTATGGTCATATGTACAAGAAGTAACAGAGCCAGGATTTGATTTCAGCTCCTCTTACTCCAGTGCAGGGCTCCTTCTATGACACCCACTGTCTCTGAATTCAGGAGGTAGGATGCTTAGAGAACTGAACTTGGAGACAGGAATAACTTAACTGATCCCCTGTCTCTGGGGCTAGCTCTTTGACTTGAGGACAATTATTTAACTTTTGTTCCTCAATTCCGTCAAGTGGCTACAATAATAGCTATGTAGGTAACTTGCAGGTTTGTTATTATCATAGGGCCTTAAGGTTTGCAAAGTGCTTTACATATGTAATCTTAATTTTAGATTCATAACAAGGCCCTGAGGAAAGTCATATGATTATTATCCCCATTTTATAGAGGAATAAATGGGATATCAGAGGGTTTAAGTGACTTGCTTATAGCTATATACCTGGAAAATATCGGCTGTGGGATTTGAACTCAGATCTTCTTGATGTCAGGTCTAGGTTTAGCCTTTATGAACTAAGCCAAATTCAATATATATTAAACAAGTTCTACAAATACTTTCAAACTGGAATTGGTTGTATCATTTTTTGTTTTTTGATCTGCAGGATAACACAGTGCTTGACACTCTCTTGGCACCCAGGCAATGCTGATTGTTGGAATGATTGAGCAACTGCTAAGACCTTGTGATAGAATGATTGCCTCTCTTAGGTCATACGTAGCCAGTGGATGTGTAACCTTGGGCTCAACTTAGATGGCTTCTATATGGCTTATATTTATTCTTAGTCCAAATGCTGGTCAAGTTTCCACCTATTTAGCAGTTTCCTTACCTTCTCATTTCCTGGAATAGCACTGCATACAGTATTTGCATTTTTCACTAACAAATCAAAGTGAATGATTTTTCCTTCATTTAAACCCTCAAATGGGCATGCAAAAGAGAGTTTGTGTGTGTGTGTGTATGTGAGTGTGTGTGTGTGTGTGTGTGTGTTCCAGAGAGGTCTGCAGTTTCTAATGAAGAAAATATTACACTTAAAAAATAAAGCCATACACAATTTAAAGACTTTGAAACCTTTCAGTGAGTTATGCAGGGTTAACAATCAACTTCCTTCAATTTTCAGTCCCATGAAAATTCCAATATTTTCATGTTCTTCTCCATCACATTCCAATAGAATCTTTTTTGGAACACAAACAATATATGGCAAATCCTCTACTATCCCGTGAAATTAAATGGAAAGTAAAACTGGTACATTGGTGGTTTTCTATCTGGGATTTCAATGGAACCTTCTTTATTTCTTCTCGGAAAGGTAATATTGGATGCTATGCATCAGAAGCAGGTAGCTACCTGCCTTCATTGTTTTTACTGGCTTATTCTACCCCCAGGTAGTTATGGTTTAAACCAGCTGTGCTTGGGAAACTTTCAGCATTTTAACTGAATTTTCCATTTCAGGTTCAGTGAAACCTAAAGTATATTTTTCCTAAGTGCTTTTCCTCTTAATTTCTAAATCTCCAGCATTTTATGGTAAATTTCATCCTTACATTTCTCATTAATTTCCACTTTCCTGAATCCCTAACCTCCCTCCCCTCTTTTATGAGCTGTTTGTTGGCCAAGGATACCTGGTCTTCTAAAGGTGTTTTCAGGATTGGGAAGTCATCTTTTGCCAAGAGTAAATATGCTTGAATCCCAGAGGTTTAAGGTAGATTTGAAACAGAACAGCCACACAATTTCAGCTGCTTTTATACTTGATGAGAAATATTCTTTCAGATCAAATCATTGATTTTCTTCTAGACTAATCACACACAAATAAAAAATAAAATAAAATGTCAACTGACATTATTCCCTTTCTCATTGTGAATATTTAGAACATTACTGAAAGATGCAAACTTATGGCTTCCTTTGCCTTTTTTGTCTTACATATATCTTTTTTTTTTTGCTTTTAAATATAATTTTAATATTTATATAAATAGAATGCAAATGTCAGAAAATACTTTTATTTTCCTCAGTGATGGTTATTATTTGTGTGTGTTTGTATGAGGAATTTCTTTGAATATTATGTTGTTCTAAAATAAATTAATTGAATTTTCAAGATTGAGCAGAAGAAAACACACACACACATATACAAGGCATAGTTAAACTAGAGAAAGACTAGAAGCTGGAGTTGTTGAAAGGATTGTCAGAGATCTATGTAATATGATTTCTGAATTGTGGATTTTACTTCTAAGACTTTTTTTTATTCAAAAGATGTATTCATTTTTAAAGTTCTTTATATACAAGAAATAAAAAGACATGGTTCTTGAGCAAAAATTCCATCACAATTGGTTCCATGTAGGAAAAAAAAAACTCACCAAAGATAAATTTTTAGCCACTTTACTTACTGATATCAGTTAAAATCTAGATTTAGATCACATGCCCTTGTGATGTACATGCACATGTACTTTGAAGGTGGTGTTCTAGAATATAATATAAAAGAAAGCAAAGTGGAGAATCGCTTTTCCTGGCAATATTTGCTAGGTTGAATAAAATGTGTAGTTTTTAGCGAGACAGATTTAAGCTTAATGATATACAAAAGAGAAAAAAAAAGTACTTCACAATTAAATCTGTCCAAAAACTTAATAAGATTTCTTGGAAGGAAGTGAATACTCCATCACCCCTTCTGTGGAGCCTGGTTGTCCACTTGTCGGCTATGTCACAGAGGAAATTCTTGCTGGTGTATGTTTGATGGCCTGCTGTGGTCCTGTACTCAGACACTGTAATTCTATGTTAGAGTATGGAGACCTTAAAGTCTAATTCAACCATGAAAACTATTTATGAATGTCCACTTCTGCTCATATCATGTTTTTTGAAAGACACAATCAAGAATGTACACAACTAGAATAGTATGTGAACTGGTCATAAAGTAGGACCAAAAATGGTGCAATAGTTGGCCAACTGTTCCCCTGACATCTGCTAAATTAAAAAAAAAAAAAGACTCCGAAGGAGGTCTATTGGGAAGATCCCTCATGGAGTTTTTTATGCAAAAATCCAAACAAAAGAACCATACAGATGAAGACTAGATGGTATTTCCCTCCAATTAGGAAATTATAGATTCACTGACACTTTGTGAAAGGTAGTATTATGTCCTGAGGAACGTCTACAGTTAAATAAATTGAAAATCCTGGCCCTCAACATGTATATGGTTAAAACGATTCCTTCCTGAGGGCAAGATTCTTGACTCGCATAACAACTTAACTCTCTTTACCTCAATTCTATGGAAAACATGTCTACTGGAGCAGTTTGAAAGTTGATCAATTTTTAAAAAAAATCAATGGATTCATAGATAAGGCCTATGTTGTTTAGCCAGTTTTGGCCATCTCTTTATGACCCTGTGGACCATAGCATCCATGGGGATTTCTTGGCCAGGATAAAGAAGTGGTTTACTATTCCTTTTCTAGTGGGCTAAGACTAACAGAGATTACGTGACTCACTGAAAGTCATATGGCTAGTAAGTGTCTGAGGTCACATTTGAACTCAGAACTCCCTGATTCTAGGAAGACCTATAGCATATCTAAATTCAGGAGAAGATGGTTTTATATAATAGTGTGAAACAGTGTTACCCTGCTCTCCTAATTGGATAAATGTTCAAGAATTCTCAGGTACTCCTCCAATTTTAATTCTTTAGCTCCTTTAATAGCTGAGCTAAAAAAAAAGTTGCAAGAAAAGGACGAGAGAGGAGAAGAGCCCTGGCATAAGCCCAACTATCTAATTCATGCTTAAAATTTTAGGAGTTTAAACATTCTGCATAGCTTTGGGCAAATGATGTAACTCTTTCATCTTCAAGCTTAACTTTTCCTGTGGTCAAAAATAAGAATAATCCTTACTAGTATTAGGTAATATGCTCTCTCTGTCTACAGCCTAGCAGATGGAGCTTCTTGGGGTCTTTATTCACTTGTACCATAGAAAATTGGAAAGAGAATTTTGGAGTCAGAGGATCTGGGTTTAAATCCCAGCTCTTCCCTATAGTCCTTGTGTGATTGGGAGGAAGTCAAGTGACCTTTGGGGACCTCAGGCTTCTCATGTGTAAAATTAGTTAGCTGGAAAAATGACCACTAAGGTTTCTCCCAACTCAAAGTCGAGGATTCCATGATCCCTATAGAGAGTGAAGAAACCAGTGTATCTCATTAAGAGGCCCCAGTCTTCCCCTGAAGTCACATCATTGTATCTTAGGCCATACTGGGCCACACATCTGACATGCTCTCCTTGCTCGCCTCTGCCTTCTGGAGAACAGACTTCCATTTAAAATTGAAAATATATTAGGGTATAAAAACCTCACAACCAAATGCAGTTAAGCAGAAATGATAAATGCAACCCTTTAAGATCATAATGCAATAAAAATTACATTCAATAAAGGTCCATGGAAAGATAGATTAAAAATTCATTGGAAACTAAATAATCTAATTCTAAGGAATGAGTGGCTCAAAGAAGAAATCATAGAAACAGTCCATAACGTCATTAATGACAACAAATGAGACAACATGAATTGGGCATGCAACTAAAAAAAAAAAAAACTTAGAAAAAGAACAAATTTAAAATCTCCAGTTAAACACCAAGTTGGAATTCCTGAAAATAAAAAGGGAAATTTCTAAAATTGAAAGTAAGAAAACCGTTGAACTTATGAATAAAACTAGCAAGTGGCTTTATGACAGAACCAATAAAATAGATAAAGCATTGGTTAATCTGATTAAAAAACAAAGAGGAAAATGAAATGACCAATACCAAAAATGAAAAGAGTAAATTCACTACCAAAGAAGAGGAAATTAAAACATTCATTAGGAGCATTTTTTTCTCAATTTTATAGCAATAAACCTGACAACCTAAGTGAAATAGATGAATATTTATACAAATATAAATTGCTCAGGTTAACAGAAGAGGAAATAGAATGCTTAAAGAAGCCTGTTTTATAAAAAGAATTTAAACAAGCTATCAGAGAGCTTCCAATGAAAAAAATTCCCCATGATCAGATGAATTCACAAGCAAATTCTATGAAAGATTTAAAGAACAATTAATTTCAAAGTTATGCAAACTATTTAGAAAAATGGGAAAAGGAGTCATACCAAATTCCTTTTATGACACAAATATGTTTTTGATACCTAAACCAGGAAGAGCAAAGACAGAGAAAGATAACTATAGACCAAGTTCCATAATGAATAATGATGTGAACATTTTAAATAAAACATCAGCTAGGAGATAAAAGTGATATATCACAAAGATCATGCATATGACCAGGTGAAATTTGTATCAGGAATATTAGGAAAACTAAGAGCATAACTGACCATGACAATAACAAAACTAAAAAAAAAAAATTCATATAATTGTCTCAATGGAAGCAGAAAAAGTTTTTGACAAAATACAGCACTCATTCCTATTAAAAAAAAAAAACATTAGAAAGTATAGGAATAAATGGAATTTTTATTGAAACAGTAACTAATATTTTTCTAACACCATTGGCAAGCATTTTCTGTAATGGAGATAAGCTAGGAGCCATCCCAATAAGATCAGGTCTGAAGTAAAGACACCCACTTCACCTCTATAAATTCAATATTATACTAGAAATATTAGGTAGAAAAATTAAAAAAAAATAATTGAAGGAATTAGAACAGACTTGGAAACTAAACTGTCATTTTTTTTTTTTGCAGGGAGAGAATTTGCAACTTAAAATCCGAAAGTTAAAAATTGTTTTATATATAATTAGAAAAAAATAAAATATAAAAATAAAAATTGTATTTCATTGAACATTTCTTTATTGCATTAAAATTGAATTAAATTTTTAATTAAAATTTGTATTTGAAAAATCACATTTAAAAAAATGGGCAGCTCGGTGGCACAATTGATGCAGTGTCAATCATGGAGTCAAGAAGACCTTGGTTCATATCTGACCTCAAATACTATATGACCATGGGTGAGTCATTTAACTCAGTTTGCCTCAGTTTCTTCATCTATAAAATAAGCTGAAGAATGAAATGGCAAACCACTCCAGTATCCTTGCTAAGAAAACCCCAAATGCGATCAGGAAAAATTAGACATGACTCAATACAATTAAACACATTGCAAAGGAAAACACACATAGAAAAAACAAAAATTAAGTAAAAGAAGTATGTTTCCACCTGCCCTCTGAATTCATCAATTCATTCTCTGGAAGTGAATATCATTTCTCATCATGGGTCTTTTGGAATTACTTTGGCTCATTTTCTTCCTCAGAGTAGCTAAGTCTTTCACACACTTTAACTTATGAAAATCTCCCTCATTGTTCAAAAGTCCTCTCTGATGCCATCTCCTTAAGAGGCTTCCCCTCATCCTTCCTACTCCAGCTGCTAAAACTTCAAACCTCAAATTACCATGTATTTATTTTGTAGAATTATGTAGTAATATATATTTCATGTCCTCCAAGAGAATGTTAGCTTCTTGAGGGCAGGGATTGTCTCATTTTTGCCTTTGAATCCTAACATCCACCCTCTCCCCGCTCCCTGTAC
Source organism: Pseudochirops corinnae (assembly GCA_028646515.1). Lineage (NCBI taxonomy): Eukaryota > Metazoa > Chordata > Mammalia > Diprotodontia > Pseudocheiridae > Pseudochirops > Pseudochirops corinnae. Next base: position 544,247,671 of record CM053585.1, read on the forward strand.
CTAGAAAAGAGTGTATGTTGTCAGTAAGTGCTTGTGGAGTGACATTTTCTATGTATCTGCATATATTTTGCTTCCTTCAGTTAAATGGTAGCTCCTTGAAGGCAAGGACTTCTCCATTTTTGTCTTTGAAGTTTCAGTATTCTTGTATCACTTTGTGCCTTGGACAGTTCTTGGTATCTATTCAACATTTATTAATGTTTGCTCAATTAAATTGAGTTGGATTCCAAACCCTGCTGACCAAAACACTGTTATATAAGCTGGGCAGTTGATTACCTGATTGAAATGACTGACCAATTTGGTCAAAGGTCCTCTTTGTTCCTTTAGACCCTGAGGTAAAGACAATGACCATGACAATAAACTTCTGGATCTGGAAAAGCCACCTTTTTTCTTTTTCTTTTTCTTTTTTTTATTTCTTCTTATTTATTTATTTTTTAAAATTAATTTATTTATTTTCTTGTTTACATCATTCATTTCCATGAGATTTTGAGCTACAAATTTCTCCCCATCTTTCCCCTACCCAACACCTCAAAACAGCTATTCCACTGTATACCCCCTCCCCCAGTCTGCTCTCTCCTATGTCCTCCCCCTCGCCTCTCTGACTTTCCAGTAGGAAAAGCCACCTTTTTTGTGGAAACAAGGGTTAGTATGACTATTTGGAGAACCAGAGTATTAATCCTGCCTGATGCTATTTAACTGACACTAAGCTTATCAGCATTTAATTTTCCTTTTCCAAAAAGGGAGATAATAGATAATAAATCACTTCTCAGGGTGATTAGGAGCCTCAACTGAGTTGCTATATGTAAAGCACATTGCAAATCTTGAAGTGATACACACATACACGTGTGCACATGCATATACACAATATACATATATGCACATACATATATAAATGGCGGTCATGCCAGAGCTCCCTCTCTCCAGCTCCAGCCAACAGGCAGAAGGTAATGAGGGTGGGAGCAAGGCTTTCTCTCCCCTTCCACCCCCAGAGCCCTTCTTCAGGACAGTGTATAGTCATCACTGCCCTATCCTTGCTTCATTGGGTCCATGCCTCATGACCATCTCTAAGGCTACAACTCTAGGACATGACTTCTTCCATCATCTGCTCATCTGGGCCCTCTTCAGGGCAGCCAGGAACTCCTGCCTCTAGACTGGGCCTCATACCTCTGTTGACACCTGTATCTCTAAGGCAAGCCATTAAGAATTTGTCAGGATGAAACATTTCCACTGACAGATGACCAGGTTGTAACTCAAGGGATACCTTAGCCAGTCTAATTTTGAGATTCTCTTGGAGCATCTCTCTCCAGTCATTGATGTTATGGTAAGACTCATCCCAAATTGATCAGAACACTCTAATACAGTGGTTCTCAACATGTAGGTCGTGACCCTTTGGGGGTCGCCTAAGACCATCGGAAAACACATATTTCCAATGGTCTTAGGAACCAAGACATCATCTTCTATCCATCTCCAGGTGGGTCCGCCCACATGCAGATATGCCCACATAAGAGTATTAAAGGGTTGCGGCATTAGGAAGGTTGAGAACCACTTCTCTAATCCCTTGATTTTCAACCATTCCAGTGATATTAAACTCCTCTCCATTTTTAACCCTTTCAAGTGGGCACTTCTTCATATCTATAATCAGTTTAAGCCCCTCTCCCTTCATTCTACTAGCCCCTTCCCTTGCCAAATCCTCAAGGCTCTTCCTATCAAGATCTCCAGGCCTTTTGGCCAAGTCATCTGGAACATCTCCAGATGTTCTTTCTTTCATCTTACAACTCTTCTTTTTCACTCTTATCTACTTGGCCTTATTGAAATCTGACTTCCTCCTCATGATACCACTTCTTTGATATTCTTACCAGCATTGGCTTCTATTTCTTTCTTCAGGATTTGTCACTTAGAATAACTTCTCTGCTATCTAGGTTTTCATAACTGTATTTTGTTCAATTTTCTTTTTTTTTTTGTCCAATCATCCCTACCCAATTTCTTTTCCTTGATCATTCCTGATATCTCATAGTATCACCCAAGATTTTGTCCTAGAACTGTTTCTTTTTCTATGTACTATCTAATGTGGTGGTCTCATTAGCTGCCATGCATTTAATTATCATGTTTATAGAAGTGAATCCAATCTATTATCAATCTATCAATCAATCAGTCAATCTATCTATCTATCTATCTATCTATCTATCTATCTATCTATCTATCTACCTATGCTTTCCAGTCTTTCTTCTAAGTTACAATGCTGCGTCACCAGCTATCTTCTGGACATCTTGAAATAGATATCTCATAGGCATCTCAATCTCAACGTGGAACTCATCATATTTTCCCCCAAATTCTCACTTTTTCTGAACCTCCTCATTACTGTCAAGGTCACCACAGTCTTCCCAGTCCCCTAGGCTTAAAAACTCAGTGTCATCCTAGATTCATGTTTCTCACCCCACATACCCAATCCATTGACAAATTTTGCCATTTCTTTCTTCACAACATCTTTCTATATATTGCTTGCTCTTCACTGACACAGCCACTATCTTAGTTGGAGACCTCATTACCCCCTGTCTGGACCGCTGCACTAGCCTTCTAACTGGACTTCCTGCTTCATTTCTCCCTTCACCTTAATCCATTATCCACTCAGCAGCCAAGGCGATTTCTCTAAAATGTAGGTCTGAACATATTACCTCCTTATTGAATCACAGTGGCTTCACACTACTTCTGAGATCAAAAATAAGTTCTTTTGCTCATTATTCAATGCTTTCTTTTATCTAGTCTTTCCTGAATTTCTAACCTTTTCACACTTTACTCTCCACCAGAGACTTTACATTCTGTTATTCTATTTCACATAGAAGACTACTTGCATTTACACAGAATTAACACTCCATCACCCATATCTGTGCCTTTGTATAGGCTGTCCATCATACCTTGAATACTTTCACCTAAACCTCTTAATTTCCCTGACCACCTTCAAAACTCATCTCAATTCTACCTACTCCAAGAGGCTTTTCTAGGTCCCCCAGAAATAAATGTTTTCTTTTTTTTCAGATGATCTTTTCTCTTCCTCAAATACATCTTGTATGTACCTAGCTCTTTATACCTTCTCTTACCAATTAGAAAGTGATTACTTGAGGCTAAGGATGCTGTTTTTGTCTTTGTAACTCTAGAATTTAGCACAATGGACCATAGTAAGTGCTGAATAAATGCTAGCTGACTTGACATGAAAGCATGGAGAGATTTTTCCCATTTCCAATATCTGATTCCCTCCCATTTACTGTACTCCACCCTTCCCTCATCCTCCTCCACCAGGTTTTTTTTTTCAACTTTGAATTCAAAGAAACCCCAAATTCAAAACAAGATGGTCAGGACTGCTGACTCTTACTTTGGAACCTCTTTGTATCCACAGGAAGAGAGGGCGCTGACCAGAAACCAGGCCAACCTTCACCCAAATGGTTGGCAAACTTCAGAGAACCTTTGAGTGAACCTGGGCCAAGTTTCAAATGAACAAAAAGTCTGAACACTTTCATAAAAGCATGTGAAAACAGAACACATTTTACAACACATTAATTTTCTTTCAAGGGACAGACTTACCCCTGTTGGCAGTCATGCTTTCCAAATTAATCTTTCACTTATCTTTTATTATTGTTTTTACAAATTTCATTTATATCTTGAGATGACTGAATATTTTATTTTTAAAATATGAGCATGAATTAAATTGCAGAGATTATAACATATACTTAAAACCTTTCATATATAGGAAATGAAAATGAAATGTCCTTGAAAGATACATTTATTTATTTTTTAAATATATCATTAAGCTAGAACCTTCTTTATCATATTTCATTTAGTGGAGACTCTTTACAGTGGAGACTCCATTATAGACTTTCTACAATTTCATGTCTATAATGGAAATTCTGAAGCATCTGATAATGAACAGAAATTGAGGTCTTAGCCAGAACACCCATGCAGGCACTCTCAGGGCTATGAGAATCCTGGATTCATTATCCATGTATGTATTTCATGAATTCCATTACTCAGTGCTAGGAGATTTGATTGAAGAATTGCCTGTTAGTAGCAAAGAGTTCTGATTAATCTTCCATTTTTTGGAAAGCTTGCTAATGGTTTGGACATATGATTTAATTAGAACTTATTTTCTGGTTTTGATGTCTGAATGCTAGTAGCAATCTGATAGTTTTGTGAACACCATTTGGAACTCCAAAACAGCCTTTACAGGGTAAAGAATATATATACAAATATGCCTCCAAGCAATGTGAAAAAAATCGGATTTTAATATTGTATGTCCACAAAGCAGCAAGACTTCAAAACCCTCTCATTATGTGTCTCTCCCCTCTACTATAGTAACCACTCAACCATGATGTTTTTGCGGGGTGCTAGTAGTGAGATCCTTTCTGGACAATTTGTGGGAGGCCAGAAATGAGGGTAATATGAGGTGGGAAGGTGTGGATAAGTTGCCCAATACATTTTCCAGGCACAGTGCAGGGCATTTCCTCATTGATAATACCACAACTCTGTTGAAGCTTGATCACTAATGTAGTAGAAATAGCATTAGTGCTTGAGAATGTTTCCTGATTAGTCTATTACTGCAGTGGAAGTGGCTATTGGGATATCCAGGAAGAACATTTAGCCTTGGTTACATCTGGAACCAGATGCATTCCAGTACTCAAAGTGATCTTCTTCTGTTTGAATGTTTGGTAGAGGAAATAGTAGTATTAGCAGTAGCAGCAGCAGTAGCAATTGCAGTCATACTAGTAGTAATAGCTGGCTATCTCTATACACAATACATATATACATATATAAAATACATAATATAATATAGCATAATATGATATATGCACATAAATGACATAGATGTGTATGATTATATATAATGCTACATATATTATATAATACATAATAAATAAAATTTATAAAAAAAGTTATGAGACCCCTTTGAGTCTCAAAATAACTCTTTGAGGAAGGTTCTGCGGGTATTATTAATCCTCCTTTTATATAGACTTGCCCATTATCATCAAGTAAATATCTGCTTGAGGCTGAATTTGAATGCATGTCTGGAGTAGACCTGATCCCTGATTCCAATTCCAGTACTCTAGCTACTTGTGAGCTATAGCAGAACATTTGTTAGATAGGAAACCCAGTTTGACCCCCTGTTATGAAAATCCTGCACTTATACTTTCTACCTATGTAACAATGGGAAGTTGTTTTCAGCATTCTGAACGTCTATTTCTTCAGCTATCACAAGAGGAAAAGAATTGCATGTGACCTACATTACAGAGTCATTGTGAGGAAAACACTTTTGCAAACCTTAAAACATTATAGAAATAAGTCATTAATGGTATTTTTATTTCTTTTCAAAGTTGTAAATGCATGGATTCCATGGAGAGATTGAACTCAGGGAACTCCACTGAAGTACCTTCATCTTGGGAAGGCTCATAAGAACAAATGGGACTGGGAGGAAATGGATACTGGCCTTAGGTTTGGGCAAAACCCACCTTGAAGTCCATGTTGTGGCAATGATTTGTTATTGACCTTCAGAAAGTCATTTGTTCTCTTTGTATCTCCGAGATTTCTGATCATTTCCCACACATGCCTAGTCTAATGTCTCCTCATAGTGCTCTCCAAAACTATATTAGCAAAGTAGATGTTTGCCCAGAACCTCCCAAATTGCAAAGGATGCCAGCGGACAGTCTATCTCTGCTGTTTGAGAAACAAAATCCAGCTAAATAAGAATAGGAATAACTCTAAAACATAGGAAGCTACAAGATGGGCTATTTGATTTTGGTGATTTTTTAAACAAAGCAAAAAAGTCCCTCCACCGGTGCCTATTTATGGTGCTTCTACAGATTCTGAACCCTTCGATATTTTATCTCCTCTGACAGATTATGAGTTCATTTAGAGTTGGATTTGTTTTGTTTTTCTAATTGTATCTCAGCACATGGCACATGGTAAGGCTTTGATAAATAAATGCTTTGCATCTTACTACAGTGATGGTGGTGTACTGTCAGAAAAGAGGATAGACAATATGAAAAACCAACCAGTTAACTGACATTAAGCATCTACTTTGTTCCAGGCATTATGCTAAGACTGGAGTTACAAAGATAG
>CM053585.1:544270197-544287647 GCA_028646515.1 Pseudochirops corinnae
GTTTTTATTCCATGGGGAGGGGGGGGGCAAGGGGGGAGAGGAACAGTAAGGTATAGACTTGCTTAGCTATTAATAAATCAGAAAAAGGAGTTGTTTACGCTGTTTAGTTCCTAACTGAGAGACTTGTGTTGAATTTTATTGCCCAGAAAAGTGATTAGAGTTGAAGGCTCTCTCTGGCTTCTGCTGCATGGTTGTAGGCCTGTGTCCCTGTGTTTATTCAAAATAGATCGATTTTTGGGGCTCAGGTTGGGGGTGACTTGAGTGCCTGATTGTTTTGGTTTCCTGATCTTTGAATTACCATCCACAGCCCACCTAATGGTTTGGTACATTTCTCACCCAGGATCTTTTAGATAATGACTTACAATAGGAAACACACTGGATTTGTTGGCATTATAGGAGGGGGATAGACTGAAAATCAGACTTAGATTTTGGTGGCTCTGTCACAAACATCAGAAAGGAGAGGAAAGGGGGCTTGGGGGAGAAAGGAAGTCTATGAAGGGATAGGGAGAGATTAGTGAAGCTTGAAGTGGCATTTTCAGATTTCTCTTCCCCTTCAATTCTCTATACAAGCGTTGCCTTGATCTCTTCATTTCTGAACATTTGATATTTCTAATGTCTTCTTATAGAATATCATGAAGAGGTTCAACAGTCCATACAAGGTCATTTTAATCTCTTTCTTATCATTGTGTATATAAATAGAGAGATGGATATACACATATATTTTAAAAAAATACATAGATTTATTTCTACTTTTAAATTCAGCTTTTTGTTGTGCTTTCTCACCTCCCGATATCTTTTAAAACAGGAAAAATTTAGAGAAAAGAGATCTCCTTTTGTTGTATAATAACAGAAAAGAATTAGTCGTAAAATAGTTCGAAAACACTAAACAGATCCCCTCTCCAATTTTAAAAATCTGGGAGGGGAGGGAGAGTGTGAAAGACAGTGTAAAGTTTTCTCAGCTTTAGAGCTGGAGGAGAGACTTCAGAGACGATCCAATAATTTGAATTCTCTTTTTAAAGATGAGGAAAGGAAGGTCCACCAACAGTGAAATGACTTGCCCAGGGCCACATAGCCAGTCAGTGGCAGAGCTTCTATAACACTAGGCCAGGTCCTCTGACTCTCACTTCAGTTCTTTGTACTCACCACCCTGATGCCAATTGTAGGAAATGATTGTGGAAAATATTGCATGTGAAATGTAATTTTCTGCTTAGTGAATATTTTTGTATCACCTAATCTTTTTCACGTACAATAAATCACCAACCTATTTTTTTTTAAATAACAGGAGTTAAGCCACTAGCATTTAATAATAATAACAATAATATCATCATCACTTTTTTTTTTTTAAATCAAGATGAGTCACTTTAGGAATGAAAATCTAACCACCTCCATTTTATATTTGATGCTTGCTTGGGTTCAGGATTTTTGCAGCTCAGCCAGAACCCATTAAGACAGAGTCAGCATCATTGAGGAAACCTAGGAAATTTTCCTCTGGGAGTGGTAGACGCGTTTGAAGTGGAATGCCATCTCTGCTTCAGACACGATGATTTCTAATCTCGTTGTCAGCGACCATGGTCATATAGTCCCGTTTTCTTGTAGGGGAGGGGGGAGCAGAAAATTAACTTTCTGACAGACATTATTTGCCTCTTATTTATTTAATGCTATGGGTACCTTTAGCACGGACAGTTAGATGGAGGCACACAGATGGAAAAAGACAGGATTGAAACTGGGACAATCGATGCAATTAGTTCCTTTGTTTCTCTTTTAACAGAATATTCATCTTTGAGTACTCTGTTTCTGTCTTAATGATGGAATAAGATTCTGATTCTTTCCGTTTCCAGTTCCAATTGATCATGTAGATTTCAAGGGACACTTGGCCTTTAGGGGGGAAAAATAAAATAAATAAATAAGGAACATTTTGCACATTCCATGGTTTGGCAAACTCAGAACTAGCTATTTTCTCTAGTCCAGTATCAAATTCTTCTCAGGCATATGATTTCACTTGAAGTCCTGCCCAGGAATCTTTCAAAGTGAGCATTTGTCCCACTCTCATGATGTCAGGCGGTTTTCCCTGAATCTGTAATTTTAAGGAAAACAAATAAACCCGCGGGGAACAGACTCTAGGGAAACCCAAACAAAATTCCGGGAGGACTGAGGGCTCACCTGCGGGGGGCGGGGTGTGGAGGGGGTCGACGAGGGACAGCGCACAAATGACAGACGTGCGTGAAGGGTAAGAAGTCGGCGGGATCCTGTAGGGGTGGTGGGGGTGAGGAGTGGTAGCCATATTCAGTCACTTCCTGGAGGGCCCCAGAACCCGGAATAGAGCAGGCGGTCACAGTGGTCCGCCGGGTAGCAGCAAGAAGAGACTGACCTTACAACCAGGAGTCGACAACCCCAGCAAGATTCGCCTAGAGAAAGGGAGAGGGAAAAGAACTTCCCGTACCTCTCACAAGGTTTTGAATGCCGACATCCCAGAGCTCGGCTCTCCCTGGATGCCTTCTGCGATCTGACAGGCGAAGGAAAGGATTCCTTCGGTAGATTCATTCAAGGCACTGAGTTCGTACGCGGTTTCTTAAAATTGCATACCCCTTTGTAACCAGAGACTTTACAATTCGAAACCCCAGCGCCTTTCCAGGTCCCGTCCCCCACTCCCACCCCCACCCCCTTGGAATCTCACCCCAGTAAACACTGCCCGGGATACTTAAAAAAAAAAAAAACAAAAAAAAAAACAGAATTTTGCAAGGGCTCCTGTGACTGTAGCCTCCTTAACGTTCTTGGCAAATCAAAGCACGTGTCCTTTGAAGAAGGTGTGTAATTGGAGTTTAAGGCATGTATGGAATTCCCAGATGTCTATAAAATAGGAAGGAGCATGTGGCAGGTCACTTGAAGGTGGAGAAGGTTAAATTCACTTGCACAAAAGTCCCCCCCTTTTGTGGAAAGCAGTCCCCCCCCATTTTATAAGGACCAGGCGATAAGCCTTTGGAAGAGATCCCAGTGATTTTATAAAGTCCGGATAATAAATATCTGATTCCATGAATAAAAGTCAAAATTCAGTTGTGGCAACAGCACCCGGCCCCGAAGAAAGAACGCAGGTTGAACTTGGCTGCAGCTCGGTTTTGGAAAAGCCTCGGAGCAAACGTCGGATGTTTCTTTTAGTATCTTAATTAATTTCTAGGGATGGTTCGGAGTATTTCTGAGGGTGACTTAGTCTGAAATGAGGGAGCAGAATCATAACGGAAAGAAAAAGGAAAAGGAAAAGGAAAAGGAAGAGGAGAGGAAAGGGAACGTAAAGAGGAGAGACAGGAGAGGGGGAATATATTCTCTCTCTCTCTCCTCTTGTGCAAAGTTAGTCTCAATGGCTTGAAAAGCAGTAACAAATCCAGACTTTAGGATCTGATTAATAGGGTAAAAAGGAGGCTAGGGGGACACTTCAAGTTTTTTGTTTTTTTTTAACCGTAAGTCTGAATCTCTCCGTTATTTCCTCTCCACATATTTTGTCCACAGTTCAAATAAACAGTATATGCTAATCTTAGGTTAAATACTGCTCTCGTTGAACTTCCATAATCAGGTTGGAGTTTGGAGGCTTTGAGGAAGAAGAGAAGAGAGAGGAGGAAAAGGAGGGAGGTGCTAGCCAAAGACCCTGGCACTGTGAAGCTCCAGGGGAAGGGTGAGGGTACAGTAAGGCAGGGGAGGGCAGAGGGTGGCCAGGGGATGGGAACAGGAGGGAGAGGGGGAGGCCAGCAACAAAACGCCTTCAGTTCCAGAAAGCACCAGAGTGGAGGCCCGGTGTGTGTAGACGGGTGTCTGTGTATAAGACTGGTGGGGGGGAGTGGGGGGGAGCCTCAGAGGTGAAGGGAGCCTGACATTTGAAAAGTGAAACAGGTAGGTTTATTTTGACCAGATGTTTGAGCTTTTCTGAAAATGTCACGTGAAGGGAACAGATGTACAACTTGCAAACCCGACCACGCCTGCTCCAGCAAAGGAAGGAAAAGGCTTGAAGGCAGGCACAGTAATGCCAGTATCAATCACCCTCCTTGTTTCTGTATGTTTTTCTGCTTAAATGTTTGTTGTCAGCCAGGCCGGGGGAAAGCGTGAGCGGCTTATGGCCGGAGTGCGGCGGCGGCAAGGTGGATCAGGCTCATTGCGCCTTTCCCGGATTCCCCCGCTGCTTCCCTGGCTCCCCGGAGCCCTCTCTTCGGCTTTGGGGGGACTTAGGGATGAGGAGCAGGGCACTCGCCCTTGACTCCCTCTATCCTCACCTCCCCCTTCTCTTCTCGTTCTCCCTGCTTTCTCCTTCCTCCTACTCTCAGCAACTAAAGGAAGTTTGTTTGATCCTGGGAAACCGATCGGCTCTGGTTTGGAAAAGCTGAGACTAATCAATTGCAGTTTGGAAGCAGAGAGTGGGGGGTGGGGATAAGAAGAGCTTGGAATGTCGTTCCTTAATCAGCCTCCAACTACAAGATGCAGGCACGGCCTGAAGGGCGAATGGGCTCGGGGTTCCAGGGCTCTGGGCCTCGGGCCGGACAGAAAAGCCCTCTCCATCACCCCTAGCCCAGCCCAGTGCTGCTCTGCTTAGTTCCTGAGCCTAGGAGCAAAGAAGCCTGCGGACCCACGGGTCCTAAACCGGATGGGCGCCTTCTACTCAGCCTAAGGGTGCGGGTTCTCAACATACAGATTAGTTTTTAGCTCAGAAACCACAGTGTCTTTCGGAGAATTCAAGTACTTCATAAGTTTGACAGTTTGGGAAGATATATAAAATTTTATTTCCCTTTGTTTAAGAGGCGTGTCCGCTCCACAGATAGCTTTCCAGGGGGAAAAAAATCATGAAGCCCGCTATTGCTGGTCCCCCAATATCTCTATATTTCTAGCTATATCCCACCTCTCTGTCAGCTATCTCCCATCTATGTATGTTATATATACACATACACAATATATCTGCCTTAGTTATGTATCAATATCCATATCTACATAGATATAAGCACGGACATATGCAACTATATTATAATTGATGTACATATATCTATCTGTATATATAGTTGTATGTATATGCGTATGAATATACAAATGTAATATTTATCAACAATCATTCTTCAAATACCTTTGCCAGGACGTAGTGACACAAAACAAAAATAACAAACAAACAAACAAACAAAAAAAGAGATCACAACCAAAACAGGAAAAAAAGAGGAAACTGCCCCATCTCCTGAGTTAGCTCACACTGCTCTGGGGAAGCCAAGCGCATACATAAGTCTATGGAGCATAAATATGACGGGAAAATCATTAGATATGCAAATGAAATATCATAGGAAAAGACAGAATCACTTTGCCAACTCAGCTACTGCATAAATTAACATATTTCTATAATATTGCTAGGTTACCGATGTGGATGTGGCTTGAAAGAGATAACTCATTGTATCTAATATTTACATATCTAGATGCACTTAGTTATTGATATAGAGATATAGAAGGCATGGAAGAGTTTTGATCTGTATTTCTGGAGGCAATATCACCTCCGAGATTTGTTTTATTCTTTACTTATGTTTTATAGACATCCTAATGGGTTTTAAAACCTTTTTTTAAAGAAATAAATTCCTGAAGTATTTCAATACAAAAATGACTTGCTGATGCCAGAGCTTGGTATAAGAATACAATTTTATCCTCAGGTTTGTGTTAAGAGATATTTTACTTTAAGCTAGTTCTGTGTGTGCTATGTATGTCCTTGGCCTGCCCAGCCATGTGCAGATGAATTACCAGATATAAAAAGAGATATACAATTATAGCTATATAGATGTACACATCATGAAAGGTATAACACATAAAAACTTAATCAGTGAATACATTGCTTTTGTGTGTGTGCTTTTAAACTCTGTTTTATAACTATACATTGCCATAGAAATCTATATTATTTTGGTTTGGTTTGGTTTTGGCCCAGACCTAAAATTTGAACAGCCTAGGGAGGAAATTCCTACTACTAATATAGATCAGGAACTGTTCTGCAGCTTCTCATTTTTCAGAGAAGGGGGGGAGAGGAGGGATAAAATGATTTACCTAGGGTCACACAACCAGGATGTGTCCGAAGGGAGAGGTCATTGCTCCATTAGAAGGCACAGCCTCTGATAACACGTGCACATACACACACACACACACACACACACACAGAGCCTTAAGAAGATTAATTCACCCTTACCATCAATATTCATCTTATTCCACTTTACACCCCTAGTCACAATAGAAATGTATTTAAGAGATCATATTAGCTTTGAAGTTGACAAAGTTAAACACACCTCAGACCAAATAATGCCAGATAAGATTTAACTCTATGCTACTTCTAAGGTAAGAGGCTCTGAAATCCACACCCAGATATATTGCCCAATTTAGATCAAGATCTGATTAACCTGTGTAAAGCTCTATGGATATCCTTGTTCATCACTTCTGAACTGGCACAGATGGTCTTCTACCTTTTTCATTATCTCATGGATAAGAAATAGACACATCAGCCTTGCTCCACAGGCCAAATCTGACAAATGGATCATTTACTGCAATCAGAAAGAAAGAAAGGAAGGAAGAAAGAAAGAAAGAAAGAAAGAAAGAAAGAAAGAAAGAAAGAAAGAAAGAAAGAAAGAAAGAAAGAAAGAAAGAGGAAGGAAGGAAGAAAAGGAAAGGGGAAGAAAACAAAACAAACAAAAAGCAAAAAATAAAAACCCTCCAGAATCAAGCCTTTGGTGATCGATACTACGACTGTGGGTGAGTGAAGGGGGCGGGGAAAGGAGACTTAAAGGAGAGCATGAATTGAAAACAATTCGCACAGTTCTAATCATCCTATGAATGTCAATACTATAATTTGCTGTTACTACTGTTGGTGTGATTATTATTATTCAAACAGTAGATCATTTATTAAAGGAGTCCATCTCTAAATGATGATCTGCTTCAGAGTAAGAGACTTTTTTTTAAAAGGAGAAAATTTTTCAGTGTAGCACTTTAATTAGCGAGTTTATGAGCACTGAAAATGTCTTCCTATTTCTAAAATTTTTTTCATCACATGAAAGGGGAAATAATTTTCTTCTTTTGTTGTTCTGATATCTCTTTGTCTCTATTTCTTCTTCTTCTTCTTCTTCTTCTTCTTCTTCTTCTTCTTCTTCTTCTTCTCCTCCACCTCCACCTCCTCCTCCTCTTCTCCTCCTCTTCTCCTCCTCCTCTCTGTCTGCCTGATGTTTATACCTGACTTCGTCTCAGTCTCTATGTCTCTATCTGTCTCTGTTTGTCTGTCTGTCTCTCTCTCTCACACACACACAATCTTCTTGTATCAAATTTTGGAAACATGGGGAAAAAATTGTAGGGCATCATAGGGCCCTTCCTTTTTCTTCTCTGTCCTTCACTCGCCTTTGATCTCCCCTAATATCCTAATTAAGTTTAAATTCGATGACAGCCCCCGCCCCCCGAAAATTTAATTTCAGCCCTCATTCACACCTCGAAAATCAAGAGGATCTATCAGTGACAAAGACCGATCCCAGAAGCATTTTGGTGAAGGGAAAGAGGGGCAGCAAGAGGGAATCTAACTTCAAATCCTATTTTTAAGCTCTTTCAGAGAAATAACAGCGAAAAGAAATATGAAAGAATAACCCTTGGGGGGGGGAGGGAGAGAGAGGGAAGGAGGGGGGGAGAGAGAGAGAGAGAGAGAGAGAGAGAGAGAGAGAGAGAGAGAGGAAAGAGGGAGGGAGGGAAAGAGGGAGGGACAGAGGGAGGGAGAGGGAAAGGTGGGGGAGACAGAAGTAGGCTCACACAGAAAGAGAGGAGACGGATAGAGGCAAAGAAGAGCAACAGAAACTGATACACAGAGACAGACACACAAAGAGAAATAGAAACGGACGCACAGAGAGATAGAAAGAGATAGAGAAAGGAGAGAGAGACAGAGAAAGTGAGACAGAGAGACTATTACTATCCACTCCAGAGCCGGCTTTTCCTTTACCTCTTAGGCTTGGGGAGGTTTTGAAATGAGATATCCCTTTCCCTTTTCCGCCCCCGTCTTTTCTTCCTCCCGCCTTCCCAATTAAGCCGGGCTTTGCTAATGAGCTGGGACCGAAGGTAACTGACTAGCCCTGAGGTCTTTCTCCCGCAGTCTCTCAAGGACCCTTAGGGGAGAGAGCTCCTGCGGAGGGCTGTCCCTCAGGGTGAATCGCTGCAGAGTACCAACCGATCTCATTTCTTTGTGACCTCTGGCTCTACATTTGGAAAACCTGCAGTTGTGTGTGTGTGTGTGTGTGTGTGTGTGTGTGTGTGCTACACCACCCCCACCCCCACGGGCATGGAGTAGGTTGGGGAACTGTAAGACATTTCAAAACAGAAGGACAAATGGGCCACGTCTGTTTCCGACCTTCCAATGCCACTCCCAACCCCAGCCCCAGCTTCCCATTTCTAGCCCATTGGTTCACCTTAAGCAACCTGTAACGGGAGCCTGGGACACGCCAAGAAGCCGGGGGAGTTTGCTCCTCCTTACTAGTGGGAGGTGGGAAACAGACCGGGCGATGATGGGGAGGGGGATGAAGATTGCAAGACGTTCAGACAAAGTGCGGGCTATTTGGGCAGTGTGGTTCCTGATGAACGTGCTTTGTAAATCATCCCAAGAAGTGGATTGTGAAGAGTAAGACATGCCTGAAGAACCTGGACCCAGAGTCAGGGTGAGCCTCGTTGCCCTGTGCTAGTACAAGCGCCTCCTTCCACCTCTGGCTCTTTCTGTCTCCTGTCTCTCTTATCTCTCTATCTCTGTCCCCACACGTCGTGGGTCTCTTTCCTTGTTTATCTCTTTCTTCTCTCATTCTTTCTGCCTCTCTGATTGAGTTTCTGTCTCTGACTGCCTTTCGGTTTTCCTGTCCGTCTCTGTCTGCCTCCGCCTTCATTCCCTCAGTCTCTTCTCCCTTCCCTCCTGTCCTCCTTCCTCTCCTCCTTCCCTCTCCGAGGCAGTCCAAGCAGCCCAGCTAATCCGCCTAGAGGAGCAGTATCTCTTGACCCGGGTTGTTCCAAAGGCAGCTTTCTTCGGGTCAAGGCAGGGAATCAGCGGGAACTGATTTAAAAACACAAACAAGCCAGAATCTCAGCCAACCAGGGCCATCCCCTTTCCCCACCCAGACAGCAGCTCTTCAGTAATCAAGACACAGTGACCTATGGGTTAGCCTTCCGTCTAGGCCCACCATTGCCCTGTCTCCTAGCTGGGGTTGTTTGAGGATCTTTCCTCTGAGAAAAAAAAAAAAAAGACTTGGCCCAGGTCTGCGGCTGCCATCCCCTCCAGCCGCCAGGCAACCAACTAGCTGGCCTGAGGCAGGGTACCTGGGTTAAGATAATGCCTGCCCCAGCACTGCTCTTGGGCCCCAGAGATAACTCCTCAGCTTTGTCCATCACTCCAGATTGGATAGGGGAATCATCTCTTTGTCTCAGTCTCCCGCCCCCACCCCCACCCCTCGTCAGAGGTACTCCCAACCTGGATTTGAGATCTCAGAAAATACTAGAGAAATCTATGGTCTCTAAAGATAAAGAGGAACTCCAGTGCCATCCCCACTCCACCCCCATTACCCCCACACACCCTGGGCACTCTGCTTGAACTCCATGTAATTGGGGGTACTGTCCCTGGCTTCTTCATCCTGCTGCAAAGGCTCCCGGGCTCTAGAGCACCTGCTGCTCTTCTGGAGCATACCCATAGAGTTCTGCACAGCCCCATAATCTGTGCTCTTCTGCACCTCCAATCCTCTCCTCCCCATTTGGGAGACTCTGAGAAGGTGTCTCTTCCTTGTTAGGGCCTGTTGGCCCCAGGACCAGGTGCATGCTTCAGGCTGAGGACTGAGAGGCTACTTACTCCCCCGTCCCTTTTCTTGAAGCTGAGAGCATCGCCTGACTGAGGTGGGTTTGTCAGGGGAACTGTTTGTGGATGGGGAAAAAGTTCTTTGATCTGTGGACTGGGGCTGAGTTCAGACCAGATCTCCAGGCAATTGTCTGCTGTGAAGGCCATGAAGGCTGCTCTGGGTGATTTATGACAAACGGCTCCTTAGGGACACTTCCAGATGCCAAAGGCACCCTGGGGGTGGGGGAATTCGTGAGCGTATGTGCATGCACGCACACTTAATAACACATAGCCGACCCCATTGTAACATTTACTCGCCATCTACAAACATGCAGACATACACACACACTTACCTGTGAGTGTGCACCACACTATACTTATGCAATTTAAGTCAATAAGCGGTTATTAAGGAATTATTATAAGCCTCTTACTAGTCTAAGGGCTGCAGATTCCAAGAAAGGCAAAAATCCAGTCCCTGAGCTCAGGGCTCTCTCATCCTAATTGGAGAGACAGCATGTAAACATTCAATTAGCTATAAGATCTATAGAGAGCAGGTGAAGAGATCATTACACAGAGATTTGCCCAAATCCACTTTCTACCCACAGACGTGCTACACACAATATGTGCATATGTCTAAAGCCACATCTACGTCTTGATCTCTATTTAGAGGTAGCTAGGTAGCCTGGAGTCAGAACAACTTGAGTTTAAATATGGCTTCAGACAATTACTAGCAGTATTTTCCTGGGCAAGTCACTTAACCTCAATTTGCCTCGGTTTCCTCACCTGAAAAATGGAGCTAATAATGGCCCCTTCTTCTCAGCTTAGTTGTGAGGATCAAATCAAATCATGATTGTGAATCCTTTAGCAAACAGTAAGAGCTATAGACATGGTATCTATTCCTACTCTCAGCTAGCTGTAATATATATTTATATCTACAACTAACCTCATTCTATATATCTACATTTTTACCTGTATCTGTATATATTTACACTCCATACCCATGCAGATTTATATATATATATATATATATATATACATATATGCAAATATACACATTTATTGCACATATATACATGCACATTCCATATCCACATACATATACTATGTATACACGTACATGCATCATAGATACACATATACAAAAACATAGACCCCCATAATCACCATTACTTATACCATAATGCACTCACACATATATACAGAGACACTGCTCAAACCAAAACACAAACACACCCTATGCATAAGCCCCCACACACACATGTATTAATGCTCAAACGTTCTACAAGCAAAGACATCCATCACATACAAATACACACATTTCATTTGTAGACGTACACACAATAGGGACACACAGACAATCATATTTAATTCTTCAGGTCATCCCTAGATTGCCAGTACCTTTCTGGTCCTGTGCCTGCTTGTTTTTACCTCCCCCTTCCCCCACCTCAGTGGTCAGGGGGTTTCAAAAGAACTGGAAAGGTATCCTTTACCTCTCCTTGTCCCAGTTTATGTATTATGAACCAGCTAATATGGGACAAAGGCCCATGTAAGCACACTGGACCTCATATTTGGGGTCTATACAAATAAAATTTGTTTGGGCAGTCTGGATCTTCTCATACTTCCAAATGTCCCTCTAAGTCTATGGATACTCGAAAAGTTATAGGGTATTTGTGTCTCTGCAAAATGGTCCCGGAGCTCAAGCACTGAATCATTTGGATGCTCTGAATGGAGTTTGGTGAGACTCCAGGGTCTCAGAGGTTTGGCACTGGGGCAAGACAGTTCGAACTTTGGACACTTTGCAGAGAGGGGAGAAGGAGAGTGAGCTGGTCCAGGTAGACTTGGCCAGGAAAAATAAGCCTTTTAATGAATGCTAGAAAATGGGGAGAGGCAACCCTGCCTCTCCCTCAGGAGCAGAGAGCTAAACTACTTGAGTTTTCTTTTTTGCTTCATCACCTGGGAAGCAGGTCTGATTGAGTTGGCAAGGACAAAGTAGGCTTTCAGGCTTTAGGTCAGTCCTTGGTCAAGCTGAGCAGATTTGACAGACAGCATTGAAAGTCTCCCATATCAACTCTCAAGTGAATTCACTTTGGTTCACTCCCAAGGGAAAGCTTTCTTCCCAAAGATGCTTTCACTCTTGCTCCATCTCCATAGTGGTAGGGGTAGGGGTAGGAGATTAGTATTTATCTTGGACTCTTCTCTCCAAGACTAAAGTTCTTTACAGGAAGGTTGAGTCCAGCAGTGATGGTCAGGGGCAGGAGCTGATTACATACAAGCTGGACTCCTGGCTGCCAGGCATGTATGGGTATAAGGGCCTTCTGAGTTCACATGAGTCCTTTGCATTCAGCAAAAATGTTTGGAAAGGTTAATGTAAGCCTTGAAATCCTGGGGCCAGAGTTTTCAATCCTTCATCTCTAAACCCTAGTTTACATGTGCAGGGTAGTTAGGCTACTTTTCTCCCTGCCTAACCCTGTTTGCCTCAGTTCCTCATCTGTAAAAAGAGTTAGAGAAGAAAACCCCAAGTGGGGTCATTAAGAGTCAGACATGATTGAAATGACTGAAAGACAGCAAAACTGCAGGTCCCTACAGGGCTGCAGTTGTGATAATAGAATGAAATAAAGGACATAGTATGCCTTGCAAAATTTAAAGTGCCATATTAATACCTATTATGATTATTGTTCTCCTTGGTAGTGATATGCTACAATGTTACTACTTGAGGAAGACAGTGGGTAGAGTGGTTCCAACCCAGAACCTGGAATCAGGAAGCCCTGGGTTCTTCCTCAGATGTTTACTAGCTGTGTCTGTATGTCCTTGGAAAAGTCACTTCACCATTTTCATGCTTAATTTTCTTGTCTGTGAAATGAAGTTAATAATGGCACCAACCTCAAAGGGTCATTATGAATAATAAACAAGATGATGTGAAAACTGCTTTGCAAATTTCCATTAGTTCTATGTGTATATAAATGTTGACTCATTGTCATTGTTATTGTTATTTTCTGTTTAATATTTCTTGGGCTATTGAACATCTGAGTTGTTTGTTGTTTTTTATTTTTACAAGTGATTAAAATTACTGAGGCTAAAACTGTAGCTTCCTGTGATTTTGGATTTCACCAGTATATTTGTAGTGAATAGCAAACAACAGCTAGCTTTTATGCAGTATTTTAAGTTTTGTAGAACACTGTACCTATTACCTCATTTAATCCTTAAAATGACCCTGTAAAGAGACTTCTAATATCCCATTTTACAGATTAGGAAACTGAGTCTGAGAAAAGTCAAGATTTGCCCAGGATGGAACACCTAGCAGAATTTAAATTCAGGTGTTCCAGACTTTGGGTCCAATGCTCTATTCACTCTGCCACCTAGCGCTGCCTACAGTAGAAACTCCTACATTTATAGATTTATACCTCCTCTGTAATTTTTTGAATATTTTATTTTTCCCAATTACATGTAAAATAAGTTAGAACTTTCATGAAAAAAAAAATTGAATTCTGAATCCTCTCCCTCTCCCCACCCAGGCAGAAAACAAATTTATGTAGATTATACACATGCAGTCATGCAGAATATATTTCCATATTAATCATGTTGTGAAAGAAGACGGACTTTTAAAAAATCCACAAAAAATAAAGAGAAAGGAAGTATGTTTCAATGTGCATTCAGACTCCACCAGTTCTTTCTCTGGATGTGGAGAACATTTTTTTTTTTTCATCATGAGTTCTTTGGAATTTTCTTTGTTGAGAATTAGCTAAGTCATTCGTGATGGATCATCATACAGCGTTGCTATTATTGTATAACTCCTCAATAAATTAAAGAATTCTTTGGGACCAATTAGAGGTTAAGTGACTTTTCCAGGGTCACAACTAGGATATGTCAGAAGCAGATCTGAATTCTGTTCTCTTTCTTTTCTACTGTTGTTATTATTACTATAGTTATCAACGATCACTATTGAAATAAAGCTAATGGCCTGGGTGAAAGCTTGAATCAGTGAGAGAATGCTTCAAGCAAGTGCTCTACACAATAGGGAGGATTGTCTCACTAAAACAAGGTATCAGGCTTTATCACCTCATGGAGAATTGAGACCCAACTGAATAAGCAGACAAAACCCCCTAGTGATTTCTCTGTCTCTCCTTTACCCACACCTTCTCAAAGAGCAGTGTGATATACTTTAAAAGGAAATTATTTTTTCCCCTCCTAATAATATCTGAACAAAAGATCAAAAGATTTGGGTACCTTTTTGTCCTTCCTAAGTATTTTTAAAGAGTAAACAACCACTCATCTCCAAAAAGGAAAAAAAAAAGAAGAAAAAACCCTCTCCTCTCTCCCTACCCACTTCAAGGATATCAAATGTTTAGCAGCTGAAGGATATTCATCTTTAGGAGGCAGGCCAAAATGTCAATAAAAATTTAATTATTTCTCAAACATATGGGAGCACTTACAAGATCCAAATGTGATACTGAGTATTGATAGTGGGAGGAAACTGAATAATATAATTTCATATTAGCTGGTCAAGACCCTGTCCCCACTAAGGGGAGCACAAGACACTGAAATGTTCATTCTTCTTGACAGCATCTCAAGAGTTATCACTCAGGACAGGTCAGTAGTCCCACAAGCTGGTGTGTTCAGGGTAAAGACCCATAAGGGTGTAGCTCCCTCTCTGCCTAGGGACACATGTGCTAGTATTTATTTTCAACCAGAAAAATACTCATTTAATAATATGAACCAAAGCCTTCTTTATAGCAGGTGCCTGTGGCAAAGAAGAGATAACATAGTCATATGGGTGAAGACATTTGTTTGTGACAACTCCTTGGAATCTGCCTGGCAAATAGATCCATCAAATCATAGTCATCAAGCCATTCTCATGTGCCAAACACTGAGCTGAGTTATCGGGGTCCAAAGAAAATTACAAGACTCTATTTGGTCACAGAGCTCAGAATGCCGGGTGCATAGTAGATTCTTAATAAATGTCTATTATCCCCATTTTACATATGAGGAAAATATGACTTAGAGAGTTGAATCAACTAATCAATCAACAACTGTTTATTAAGTACTTAATATGTAGTAGGAACTGGGTTGGTTTCTTGTCAGAAGACAAAAATGAAGCAATTGTTCCCTGAAGAAACAGATAATCCATCAGAGGACAAAGAGTTAGCAACTGAATGGGAGTTTTTTGTTGTTGTTTTTTTTTGGTCACAGCAACCCCTCCAGTTGTCTATTGGGATGCAGATCTCTGTAAGAAAAGGTAAGGTCCACAGGGTTGAAATTCTAGATCCCTGAAGGATTATCTCTGACCATAAATTTTGCATTGTACATGGTCCTTAGTCTTTGTTTTTGTCCAGGGGCAGTCTTAACTACATTAGGGGAGGGTCGTTGTCAGGTTGGCCACAGAGACATTCATATTTTGACTACAGGAACTCTGAGAGCCCTTATCCTAAGTCAGGATGTCCATGGCAGTGGAGAGGTGGACCCAAAGCAATGAATAAGCTCATTTTCTTCTTCAACAGGATGACCATAGAAGGCAATTATGTTGCACAGTCGTTAGAACGCCAGACCTGGAGTCAGGAAGAATTGAGTTCAAATTCAGCCGCAGATACTTAGGACTTGTGGGACCTTGGGCAAATAACTTAATCTCTCTGTGTCTCTGTTTCTCCATTCGTAAAATGAAGATAATACTAGCACCTACCTGACAGGGTTTTTGTGAGGATCAAATGAAATGAAATTTCTAAAGTGCTTCACAAACCATAAAGCTTTACCTATCATTATTTAAATTAATTTTAAATTACAATTAAATTTTATTGAATTTTTACTAAAGTATTAAAAATAGATCAGGAGGATGTTGTGGATATAGTTTTCCTAGAATTTTTCAAGGCTAAGGATGCAATATCTCATCTTATTTTAGTGGAAAATATGGAACAGTTGGACTAGATGACAAACACAATTATAAATGTACTCAGAAGACTTTCATGGCCAGGCTCAAAGAATTCAGGGTACGATGTCAATGTTGCAGGCAGGAGGTCTCCACCAGAGCATCCCAGGCATCTGTGCTTGGCCCTGTGCCATTTAATGTTTAGAAATGGCTTGGATAAAGTCACAGAGATCATGGTCAGAAAATGTGCAGATACCAGAAAGCTGGGAGATCTTGTTAACAAATCAAATAACAGAATCAGGAGTCAATAGGACCTCACCAGGCTAGAGTGTTAGGTTGAATCTAATAATGAGTTCCACCAGGGATAAATGTAAATAAAGTCTTCCATTTGCTTACAAAAATCAACTTCCTAAGTATAAGGCATAGGAGGCTCTTAAAAAGTGCTGGAGCTTTGAGGGGACAGCAAACTGCACACAAGTCAGTGGTGTGATAGGAGGAGCAGTCAAAAGAGAAAAAAAAGGAAATGTTTTTGGGGGCTTCATTAAAGGACAGAATTTCCAGGAACAGGAGGTGAAAGGCCCAGTTCTCTGCCTTAGGCTGATCTCTTCCAAATATTGGCTTCAGATATAGGAATATGGTTCAAGAAGGATATTGACTAAGTGAAGAGTTTCCAAAGAAGGACATTCAGGATTGAGAAAGGACCTGAATCCTTCATATGTGAGGATTGGGTGAAGGAACCAGCTCTATTGAACCTCAAGAAAAGAAGACTTAGAATTGTCCAAAGAGGAAACATGCGTGGAAGAGAATCCCCTTCCTTGAAGGTCCACAATGGAGGCCAGGTGATCACTTATAGGGTGTGTTGTTGGTGGCTCAGTGGAAAAAGAACTGAACACGATCCCCAATTAATAAAATGGTCAAAGGATATGAACAGGCAGTTTTCAGAGGTAGAAATTAAAGATATCTATAAGCATATGAAAAAATGCTCTAAATCACTATTGATTAGAGAAATTCAAATCAAAACAACTCTGAGGTACCACATCTCACCAGTCAGATTGGCTAAGATGACAAAACTGGAAAATAACAAATGCTGGAGAGGATGTGGAAAAATTGGAACACTAATGCATTGTTGGTGGAGTTGTGAACTGATTCAACCATTCTGGAGAGCAATCTGGAACTATGCCCAAAGGGCTATATATACCTGCATACCCTTTGACCCAGCAATACCACTTCTAGGGTTGTATCCCAAAGAGATCATAGAGGTGGGAGAAAGACCCATATGTACAGCTCTCTTTGTGGTGGCAAAAAATTGGAAATTAAGGGGATGCTCATCAACTGGGGAATGGCTAAAGAAGTTGTGGTATATGAATGTAATGGAATACTATCGTGCTATAAGAAATGAGGAGCAGATGGACTTTATATTAACCTCGAGAGGCATATATGAACTGATGCTAACTGAGAGGAGCAGAACCAGGAGAAATTTGTACACAATGACAAACACAACATACATGTGATGACCAACTTGGATAAACTGGATGCTTCTCAGCAACGAAAGGTTTATAAGACAACTCTAAAAGACTCAGGATGGAAGGAGATGTCTACATTCAGAGAAAGATCTAGAAAGAACAGAGTTTAAATGGAGACTGAAGCAATACATGCTATCGTTCTTTTCCATGTTTGGTTTTGTTTCCTCTTTCCCATTGTTCATTCCAGTGGTTACAACCAGACTAATGTCTAATGTGAAAGTATTTGCGGATCCTATACTTGATT
>CM053585.1:544288147-544317434 GCA_028646515.1 Pseudochirops corinnae
AATAATAATAATAATAATAATAATAATAAAAGAACTGAACCTGAAGTTTCAATACCCTGAATTCAAATCCTACCTTGGACATTTACTAGCTGTGTGACCCTGGACAAGTCATTTAACCTATTTGCCTGAGTTTCTTCATCTGCAAAATAGAAATCATCAGAAGAGAGGTTACCATTCAGGATTTCGAGGATCAAATATGATGACACTGAGAAAGCATTTTGCCAAACTAAAGTGTTGCATAACTGCTCATCGGTATTCTGATATTATTGTTGTTGTTATCATTATTATTCTTTTTCTTTATGTGTAGGACCAGATGACCACTGAGGTCCCTCCCAACTCTTACATTTGGGGATTCTCTGAAATCACATTTTGCCAGAGTTACCAGAGCTATTTCTAGGATGGACGCACACACGTCTTTGCCTCGGGGCCCCAAAATGTGATGCTCATGGGCCACCCTTTAAATTTTTGTCACTAGCCTATAAAGAGGCATCACGAGCTTATCATTCCTCCCCTGCTTTCTTTGCCACAAGCTGCCTCATCCCTTCCCCCAACACAATTCTCTCTTCTCCCCGTAGTTGTTTGTCACTTAGATGTGACTGAGGTATCTTATGCTTTCCACATCACCTGACCCACCCTTCTCACTCCAGCCCTGTACAACATTTTCCCCAGGTTTCAGATTCCTGGCTATAGCTCTTGGAGTGAGAATGAATAAGAGCAAGAAGGATAATAACTTAATATACCATAATATATGATATGACATGATGTGACATACTACAATATAATATAATATCCCAGCCTCAATGGTTATTACATAATAAAACAACAGAAGAACTATGGGAAAACAATCTAGGTAGGAACCCAGCTTACCTTGCCCAGGACTGAGAGCTAGAGAGCTCCAGACATAGTATTACAAGGGGATTTTTCCTCCTTTATGTTGGCACTTGAGCTTGATAGTCCCAGGGGCCTTTCCAATTAGACCATCTGGGCCCTATGAACTAATTCTGATGTCTGACATGCTCTCCAGAGCTAATCTTATTTCTAGAAGTTCCAAATTCGAATGTCAAATTGTACACAAACTGTAAATATTGTAATTTGCAAAAAATAACATCCTATGTAAACTGTATTGTCTGTTCTCAGGAGAAGCATCTGGTGAATGTTTTAACTTGGAGATGTTCTGCTCATTTCTTGGACCTGTGGGGGTGAGAAAAAGGATCTTTGAGATCTGAAGAGGCATCCCAACTGTTCCCATGGCCCCCAGTTTAGGAATAGAACCGTCTCATTTGGGGAGCCTTCTAGCCCTGTGTTAAGTTAGAAGATAGAAGTTTTCACTGTAATCCCAGTGAAGAGCATCATCATAACAGTTCTTGAAAGGATGTATGATCTCATCAATTGAAGAGTTCCTTACAGGTGAGGGAAATTGAAACCTGCCTGTCTATTCTGGAAAGCTTTTGTCCATGTTCACCCAGATTCCCCAATGGAAGCTCAGTATATATTCTATGGGCCTGCCTTCCTTTTTCCTTCGATCTCAGGATTTCATTCATCTGTCATTCCTTGCTTTTGCCCAATGGCCAGCAATCTTCATTTTCTGTCATACTTAATCACGTTTTCCTCTTTTTATTTTTCATAATTTCTCATTTATTCTCTATTGAAGACTGTCCACAACAACCCTGCCTCTCTCCATTTTCCTCTGTGGGATGTTCATCTTTATTTTCAAGACGATAGTGTTTATTATATACCTGTCAGGTTGAAACACCTGTAAAGTATTAGTGTTTAAAAGATGGACCAGTGATTTTTTTACTGATCTTGAGGCCAGTAACAAAGTTTTGTGATTCTTCAGAAGAATTCTGCCCCACTCTCTCACTTCTCAACTGTAGACTCAGCTTATTGACTATCTCTGTACTACCCCTCTCACATCTGTTGGACAAACTCCAGGGGGTATCCTTCCAAATGCATGTAGAAATATGAGCAATAGATGTTTTCATTTGCTTGATTTTTATTGTACTTGGGTGGGGGAAGGTAACATTCTTTTGAGTGATTATAAATCTCTACTAAGCAGCTTGGTGAAGTCTTTGGTCTGGATGAAATGAGCAAGAGGTCATCTGTAAAGAGGTATACCTGAAGGGAATCACCACTTAGAAGGAATCTTTCCACAAACAACTCTCCACAGTAGAACAATAAAATTGATCACAATGATAAGAACAAATAGCTACAGCTCCTAACTCACATTTCTCTATCCATTTCAGAATTTCCAAAGTGCTTTTCCTCATAACAACCCTGTAATGTGGCATTATTGCTGTCTCTGTCTCACAATGGAAGGAGAGACTCTGAGAGGGTGAGGGCCATTCCCCCTAGCAAGATGGGTGGCAAGCTTAGGCAGTTAGCAAAGGGGAGAAGAGAGAGCATTTGAATTCAGGTGTCCTTACTCCAAGAGCAATTCTCTTTCTAATACTACAAACTACACAAAACACAAGGAAAAAAAAAACCTGAAACAGACTGTTGGTGATACTTGCTCCAAAGGACCAAGTATTGTCATTATATTTAATTTCATGTTTTGTAAGAATTTTTAAATTGATACCATTTTATTTGGCACCACCCCCATGTTCAAACATCATTCTTCTCCTTCCCCTACTCAGTGAGCCATCTTTTGCTTATAATATCCAGCTATTATAGTAAGGGTTTACAATAATGACCCCTCAGGGTCACATGGTCCCCATCTATTTAACTTTAGGGATGTTATTTCAGACTTTAAAATAGTAGGAGACCAATCACAATTGCAATTAGGAGCCCTCAGTTAAAAAATTCCTACTATTTAAGGAAAGGGTAGTATCTCTGCCTTAATTTATATGTATATTTATTCCTTGCTAATAATTCCTTGCTTGAGCCTCTTTGGGATTGAGAAAAAAATTGAAATTGCCAGAAACTTTTGGGAGGAAAAAAAGAGAGAGTATACTACAGTGTCCATTGATAGACAGGAGCAAGGAGGGGAAGCTCTGAAAATAATAGACCTTTGATACAATTTCCCTCAGCACTTGAGGAAGTGGAGACAAGTTCCAATCTTCTTTCTGGAATGTGTTCACACCTGACAAACACAGATTAAACAGCATATTATCACTTCACACCCACTATCATGGGCAAGGAGATGAGATTGGTTTATTCACTGAGATAATAAGGATTAGATAATAAGGAATTTTTTTAAGTACAAAGCAACAAAACCAACCAGAACTTTACCTAGTTCTGATGGTGTATGCAATATTCCACATCATTAGACCAAACCAATGATAACCACATCCTATCTGGAGGTGAGCATCTGTGTGACGTATGGAGTATGGGTGACTGAGATGAAGCCACACAGTGACAGATTTGGGGCCAAGACTTAACCTTTCTATCCTGTTCTTCGCTGAGTGAAGACCTCCAAGAAATGGCCAACACAGAGATTTGGAAAAAAGAGAAAATGTTTCCATTTTGGCAAGAAAAAGGAGATTCATGATGTTGAAAACTACTAAAGAAGAGGCTTTAATGGATTCTTTTGCCTTGCCCCACCACACACACACACACACACACACACACACACACGCACTTTTAATTTGAAAATTCAAAATAAAGTAAATGAGTAGATTTAGAAGCCTGTCAGCAAGGGAAGAAAATTGCCAGGATGTTTTGAGTCTGTCTCATGACAAAAGGTTTGCTTATATTTGAAAATAATTTTTGTTTCCTTTTTGGGACATTATAGTCAGGTCTTGAAATGTTCCTTTCCCCTTTCCCATCCCCTCATAGATATTGAACCTCCCATGATAACAAAGGAGAATAATTAAGCAAGAACACCTTCTTCACAATAAGAACTGGCAATGGCTATGCCATCCTGTCCTCTTGCTTTCTGTCAAGAGTTAGAGGTTTCATTTTCTCTTTCCTAGGATCATTATGGATTTGGACCTTCTTCTCTGAGTTTTTTGTGGGCACATAGCCAGTAACTGATAGATATTAGCCAAAGGGTAAAGAGGGTGTAGTCACTTTTCTCCCATAATTCCAAAGTGATATCCAGAAGACTTAGAGTAATTCAAAACTCCACATAAAGTTCATTAGTCAGTCAGTCAGTAAGTCAGTCAGCCAGTCAGTCAGTATTCATTAAATGCTTACTACTTGCCAGGCTCTGGACTTAGCACTGGGGACAAGAAGAAAGGCCAAAACATAGTCCCTGACTGCAAGGAGCTGACATTTCTAATAGGGAGATATACACTGAATGTACATACATGCAAATATGTGTTGTACATTAACATACACGTTCATATAGAAAGCCAAGACATATTTACATATATACATGTGTATATAGACACATTTATATGTAAATAAGTACATATGTTCTCTGATATATATATGTTCTATATAGTAAATAACATATCAGTACATATATGATATGTATAATGTACAGTATGTAAATGCTATATACTATATAATAGCATTAGTGTATATATACACTACATACTATGTATAGTGCATGCATGTATATAAAATGCTTACATGTATACATACAAATGTTATATATGTATATATTATAAAATAGTATAGTAAGTTATATATATGTGTGTGTGTGTGCATACATATATATTAGTGTAAGTATGAAGTAATATCAGAGGGAAGGTTCTAGCAATCTTGGGGTGGTGGAGTACAACTGGAGATGGATATATGAAGAATTCCTCTGAACTGTCACCTAGAAATAATGAGTACATGATTGCTTCAGAGTTATACTAGAGGGAATTGTTTCATTTTCTCCAAATAAAAGCAGCTTACCCTAGACTAAAAACACAGGTTCTACTTTGAGAACAACAGCATCTTTCAGCTAGAAGGGGTTTTAGAGGGATCTAGTATAATCCAGACATGAATATGAATTCCTTCTTCAGCATACCTGACAAATGACCAACTAGCTTGTAAGAATTGAATGAGTTTCTGGCAGTTGTGAAGAGAGAGAGGGAAGAGGGGAGGGGAAGAGAAAGGGAAAGAGAGAAAGAGAGAGAGAGAGAGAGAGAGAGAGAGAGAGAGAGAGAGAGAGAGAGAGAGAGGGGCACAGGCACAGGCAAGGAATCAGTTGGAGGTGAAGGAGATGAGCACCTCAGATTTCAATCTTGGTTCAAGGAGGATCCTGTGAACTTCTCAGGTCTAGAGGACTTGCCTTATTGTTGATGTCTCAACAGCATTCCTAGTAGAGCTAGTAGTAACTTCAGGAGCCAGACTGCACACAGCTTCACAGTTTCACAAGGAGATCCATTAAAACTAAGGAGAGTTATTTGAGCAGCTCACAAAAGAGGTATGATGCCTGTTAGCAGCCAGGAGCTAAAGGCTAGGAATTTGCTACAGGTGGTAATTAAGAATGGACTTGGGGGGCGGGGCGTGGCTAGGTGGCACGGTGAATAGAGCACTGGCCCTGGACTCAGGAGGACCTGAGTTCAAATCCAGACTTAGATGCTTAACACTTATAAGTGACCTTGGGCAAGTCACTTACCCCCAATTGCCTTGCCTTCACCCCTCCAAAATAAAAAAAAAAAAGGATGGATTTGGCACATACTCGTGGGACAGAATGTCATATATACTGTTGTCAGGGATGTTTTGGAAAACTGTTCTTACTATAGTCTCTTACTAAATACTCTTCACTCCAAAGCCAATAGAACCTGGTTGTATATTATGTTAGGGAGCACAGTATTTGGGGGGGGGGGTGTTGTGAGCTATAGTAATAGAAAGACAACCCCCAATTTCTCATTGAACTTTGAGTGGAGATGATCAGAGTTCAGCTCTAAGAACCTGATTGTCAGTGAAAATAGTACTTGGGATAGTTGCTTCTGAGTTTTGATACAATAGGAAAAATTAAATTTACTCAAATAAATATCATCATCATCACAGCGTGGTATAGTGTGCATCCCTTTAAAGTCAGAAAGATTTAGCTTCAAGTCTCACCTCTGAAGCATATTGGCTCAGTGACCCTGGGAAAGTCACTATACCTTTCAGCGCTCCCAATCAAATCCCTAAGACTTTAAATCTACAGTTGGTGAACAGTGGCTTGAGTACTGGGCCCAGGATCAGAGAGTCCTGAGCTCAAATGTGGTTTAAGACCCTGTCTGTGAGATGCAAGGCAAGTCATTTCACCTCAGTTTCCTCAACTGTAAAATAAGTCTAATAGTAACACCTACCTGTAAAGGCTGTTGCGATACTCAAATGAGATCATATTAGTAAAAGTGCTTAGCATGGTGACTGGCACATACTTATTGCCTTCCCTTCCCCCCTCCCTAAATTGTTCAGCTGAGCTTTCAGATAGGCTAGGCATTCCAAAAAAGGAAGGCATCAGCACACATTTATTGAGTGTCAGACACTGTTAGGTGCTGGCGGTATAAACACTAAAGATCATCCCTGCCCTTGAGTAATTTACCTTCTACTATGAGTATATGGAATATAATGGGAGTGCAATCCAGGGTTTCTATTTAGTTAAGCCAGGAAATGGCAGTCCTGGTGGCTGGGTAAATGAATGTTAGGCACGTTATGGGGTCTGCTAGATAAAGTGAGTTAGATCCAGTTCATACTCGCCATTGAGCAGAAGAGCTCAGCCCCTAGACAAACTATCAAATGTTTGAACAGATTAACTCACTTTTCATCTTCTGCTCCTACCCCTGCCCCCAAACCAGGTGGGGAAGCAAGTAGCAGGGTGAGAAGACTAAGCATTCAAAGAATGAGGGAGGTGGGAGATGACATACCATGGAAAGAAAAAAGAAAATCATCCCCTTTGGCTGGAAGCAGAAGAGGAAAAATGGGGAATATATCTAGAAAGGTAGGATCTATCCCATTTGTTTAATGCTTTAAAAGCCAGAGACTGTATTTTGCCTTTTCCCCATAGAAACAAGAGGGAACAAAGAAGCTTCTTGAGCATGAAAGTGGTATGATCCTACTTGTCATCCATCCATCCATCCATCCATCCATCTATCTATTCTATCTATCTATCTATCTATCTATCTATCTATCTATCTATCTATCTAAACTATCTATCTATCTAAACTATCTACATGCGCAAATATATATATACACATAAATATATATAACATTGCATTATGTTATATTACATTATATCTGATCATATCATATAGTTGACAGCTATTGGAATTCTGCATTCCAAATGAATTAAAGAAGGTGTTGGAAGGGTTAGGATTATGCCTGTGAATAGACAGAATTTCCTTACAAAGGAGAAGGTTTAGCTTTTCCCCTAGAAGCATCAGGCCGAGGGTCAACCTGTTTGTTCTGGTTTGGTGTGCTTTAATTTGCTAAAGTTAGGAGCTTGAGTTTTTAAAGTTTTGTCATTTTTTAATAACACATTTTTATTAACTAGAGTCACAAAGGAAAAGACAAAGTAAGTTGGGCTCTGCAACTATAATGACACATACTTACCTAGATGTCTCATCTCCCACAGCCAGGTCATTGAAAGCCCCCACAATCCCTCCAGGACAGACCCAGATCCTGGGTCTTACTATTTTCTGAAACATAGGGCCCCCCACCTTTATCTCCAGGTAAATGTTTGCCATATCTTCCTCTTGCAACTTCCTCAACAGGTACCATGAATTGGCAGGTGTCACATCTCAAACTCTCTGTGGCAGTAGCATATCTTTGTAGCATATGGTAAGTTTTCTGAAGTTAGAGGCTGATTTCTTTTATGCCTTTGAATCCCCAGTGTACGCTAGGATACAGAATCTAATCCCAAGTAACTATTTAATACCTATGCACTGAATTGAATAGAGTTTGAATAGAGAAGAAATACACTAAACAAGGCATCCAGAAGGGGGGAAACAATAATCCCTGCCTCTGGCCAAAGCAGATACTTTCAGCATCCGGCTGAGTTCAACGCTACACGAGTGCTTTCAAACAGAAACCACCACCAATTCCTACACAATTCTGCTCTGTGCTCTTGCCAGTGAATTTGAATTTGAATTTTTATTGAATTAAAGGCTAAGTCACCAATCCAGGTGGATTTCTGGGAGATTAGGAGAATCTTTCTGGTTTATCAGCTCTTCTAAATATAATACTGACTTGGGGCAGCTAGGTGACACAGTAAATAGAGCACTGGCCCTGGAGTCAGGAGGACCTGAGTTCATATCTGGTCTCAGACGCTTGACATACTTACTAACCATGTGACCACTTAAAGTCACTTAACCCCAATTGCCCTGTATTCCTAACTCCTATATGTGTGTGTGTGTGTGTACACATATATGTATACGTATATATGTAAATATATACATACACAATATATATATATATACTGTTTATGTATGTATATTATATATACATATATAGTCTAGATAAGTATATCTATATATGTATATATTTAACATTCACTTTCAAAATTTTGAGTTCCAAATTTTCTCTCTTCTTCCCACCTCTACCTTATTCTCTGAAAAGGCAAGTGATATGATATCAATTGTACACGTAAAGGCATATGAAACATTTCCATATTAGCCATGTTGTAAAAAAAGCATGAAAAAATGAAGAGAATGCAAAAGTATGCATCAATGTGCCCTCAGAGTTCATTAGTTCCCTCTCTCTGAATGTGGATAATATTTTTGATCATGGATCTTACAGCAACCCTTTGTTGTGGTGACAAAGAATTGAAAATTGCAGGGCTACTCATCCATTGAGGAATGATTGAACAAGCTGTACTATATGATTATGATGGAATACTATTGTGCTCTAAGAAATGATGAAAGGGGTGGTTTCAGAAAAAACCTAGAAAGGCTTATGTGGACTGTAAAATGAAGTAGGCAGAACCAGGAGAACATTGTGCAAGGTTGAGATGATGATAAATCATAAAAGATTTACCTACTCTGATCAATACAATGATTCAAGACAATTCCAAAAGACTCGGATGGAAAATGCTATCCACCCCCAGAGAGAGAAATGATGAACTTTGAGTGCAGATTGAAGATTAATCAGTCAGTCATTTGATAAACCAACAAGTATACATTAAGTACTTACTATAGGCCAGGCATTGTACTCTACCATCTAAGATCAATACTAGTCTAAAGGAGACTATGCATGAAACATAGAGGAAGTGACTCCCCCAAAGTCTTGGAATTGTTAAGGATGTGAGATAGTATTTTGTATAGTGGTACTTTCCAGGAGATTGGCACTCTGGAGTCAGAGGACCTAAAGGAAGGAAGGAAGGAAGGAAGGAAGGAAGGAAGGAAGGAAGGAAGGAAGGAAGGAAGGAAGGAAGGAAGGAAGGAAGGAAGGAAGGAAGGAAGGAAAGAAGCATTTATTAGCTCACACCTCTGTGCCAGGCACCGCACTACGTGCTTTACAGATATCTCATTTGATCCTCACAACACCCTATAAGGCAGATGCTGTTATAAGCCTCATTTTATAGTTTAGGAAGAGATTAAGTGACTTGCCCAGAGAGTCACAAAGCTAGTAGATGCCTGAGATCTGATTTTAAACCAGGTCTCTCTGATTCCAGAACAACCACTTTATCACTGTACCACCCAGCTGTTTCTAACTCCAGGCTTTTCCTGCCGTTAAAGAAGGTGGATAAGTTGTTTCATCTCTATAGGTTTAGCTTACTTCATCTATGAAATGATTAAGTTAACTAAATGACATCGTAGATCTATTCCAGTTCTAAAAATGTGATTCCTCAATGGGGAAAAGGAACAGAATGTACAATAATTATGTGAGACTTATCCCTCCCCCCACCTCCCAATCTATTGTAACAACAAAAAAAAAAAAATCATGGACCCTTAGATCCAGTATAGAATTGGTCTCATTCTCACAACCCATTGTTATTTGGCCATAAGTCATCATTTACCAAAAGCATGTCTTTATTATTTCCTAGTTATAAGACAGATTCAGAAAGCACTCAACCTGTAAGAATGAACGCTATGATAATTTCATTGAATTCTTCCTATTTTCATCACTTATTACCAATGACTTATTTTTGCTAGTCACAATGGCTTTTTTCTCCATCAGTTCATATCATTAAAGTATGTATTGGTGTTTGCTTGAGTGTGTAAATATCCTGCAGAACAGGACTTTTTATCGACAAATGGAGATGATGGTTGCAATAAGGTTTATTTGCTACCATGCTCTGGAGGCATCAGCCCTCACTAAAACATCCCCCCTTCACGTGCATCATCAAAGGGAAGGTTTCAACCTCTCTAACCTTCTCTTGTGAACCATCCTCTGGAGTATTTCTGTTTCTTGTTTTGCTTTGTGGCCACTAACCACAGGAGAAATTTGTCTTTTTTACATATGCTGGGAATAATTTACTGCTCTTAGAAATATTAAACCACACACACACACACACACACACACACACACACACACTACCTGATGTTAAAGTAATATTAAAAGTCTGCCTGAAGCTAATGGAAAACAAGGAAATTGAGAGTTAATGTTAAACTCTTAGCTGACACTCCATCTAAATTCCTTTTTAGACTTTCAGAAGGGTGACAGATGGAATACAGCCCACATCTACTGAAACTCTTAGTATTTACAGGGTAAATTCAAAAAAGGGAGGAAGGCAAGGTCAAGGGTGATATGCTCTATTTACCTGATGAGACCATTAAGTGAATACTTACCAAATTTAAATCTAGAGTTTCAAGATGTATCTACACTGCCTACAGAAAAATGTCCAAAATTGTCCTTGACCTTTTCAAGCCGGCTCACCCAGCTATTTGGTTTTTCATATCTGAGTGGTTTGGATGACAGTGTAGACAGCCTTCCAAGGTGCCATTTTTTTTTTATAGTGTGAGCATGATTCATATAGAGATGACCATATTTAAATGGTCATATTTTTAGACCCTTCTTCCTGCCTTACAATCTGTTCATCTGTGGGATGGCAGAGTTGAATATTTGCAAAACTTACAAATTTATTGACATTACTGAGACATGAGATCAAGGACATGTGTATCAATGCAGAATCAGGAACTGCCATCTCCTTTTAAGTACTAGATATGTTGTGAAAGAATCAGGTGATTGTAATAGGCTTTAATTTCCTCTCCCTCGCCTTCTTTTACCCTTTGCCCCTCCTCTCTTTTCCTCTCTTCTCCTCTCCTCTTCTCTCTGAACTACTTAAACAACATACATTCCACTATGCCCTGAAATAAATCCTCCAGTTTCAAACACCACAAATCTGTCATAGTGAGGAAATGGATTCCTGTTTGGTGGCTGAATATTCTTATTTCTTCAATGTAAGCATTAAAAATATGTTTATTCTATTTTTTTTATCAAAATGAAGCAATATTCTTTTTTATATTTTAAAATTACTTTTCCCTTAGGTAGAGAAGAATTGCCTGGTTTCTCAGTTTTAACCTTGAAAATAATTTTTTGGTAATCCAAAATACATTTTGAATAATTTTATGAGGGTCTATCTACATAAAAAGCAAGGAATTTGACCTTTAAAATATTGGGCATGTATATTATTATTCTAAGTCCAACAACATTTCCCCTCCCTTCAAAAAAAATAAAAAAAAAGAAATACCATACAAGTTTACTATTGACTTGAGCATCAGGATTTTGACTGCTTTTCTGGGGATGAATTTTTAATGATCAAGTTCAAAACTCTTGGAGCAAGATTAATAATAGAAATGTTGACAGTCTGTGAATTACACTGGGACCTGGGGAATGGCATTACTGAAAGCTCATCATTACCTAACATTTATAAAATAGTTCTTAACTTTTTTCTGCAGAACTGGAGGTTTTCAAGAAGATACTAAAGAATGAAAATTGCTTGAATTAATTTATTGCTTCATTTCCAGTAATAATGGCTATTTTCTTTAGAAATGAAAAAATATTAGAAAAAGAGAGAAAAGACAAATGAAAATGAGGTAAAAATAAAGAGAGGTAGAGGGAAAAATTTACAAAAGAAAGAAGAAAAGGAAAATGCAAAGAAGGGAAAAAAGAAAGAGAAAGAAAGAAATGCTAGAGAGAAAGAAAATTAAAGAAATGGAGGAATAAGAAACAGAAAGAAAGAAGGGAGAGAAAAGAAGAAAGAAAGAGAAAGGAAGGAAAGGAAGGAGGAAGACAGAAAGAGAAAGAGAAAGAATGAAAGAAAGAAAGAATGAAAGAAGAAAAAGAAATAAAGGAAGGAAGGAAGGTAGGAAGAAAGAAAGAAAAAGAAAGAAGGAAAGAAAGAAAGAAAGAAAAAGAAAGAAGGAAAGAGAAAGAGACACTACAGGAAGCACCATGTTCTGGATCGAGAAATTTTTTTATTTTTATTTTTTTTAATATGAAAGTCATCTCTGCTTCAGATCTTAATTAATTAAGCAAGAGAATCTTGGTTTTAGAAGAAAGGGCACCCTCCCCCTAAAATTTCATCATTTTTTCCACTAAAATGAGAATAAGCTTATATTTCCAAAGCCAATTAACTGTACAAATGAAAAACAATGGGACAGCAGATTCCTTTAAGACCACTGTACCTTCAAAGGTCCCACTCAGAGTATCAGGAGCTGGTAATTTGTGAGCCCAGGCTTGAATGAGGTCATTTCTGCTGGTGATTTCCAACAGCACAAGATTTCTTCTTCCACAGAAACACTTTAGAAGCATGTCAAGCTGGGAATAAAATATTTTCCTATTTTGGACTGAAATCCATCATCATTCTCTATAAACAACTTAAAGACTTTGATTAAACCTCTAAAATATTACCTTTGACTTTTCAGTCTGTGTTCATGGAATATTTAGTTTGAAGCCAGCCAATCTTTGTGAATTCCCCACTGGAGAAGGTTAATGGAAAGAGAACACTGCGGCTTCAGGAAGATGGTCCCAGTTTTACAAATTGCAGATCCCAAATCCCTGCTGGATTGGGGCAGCTCCATCAGTGAAAGGGAAGTATTTCAGTCTCATTATTAACCTAATCCCTCCTTGAAAGTGCTGGGAGTATATTTCCAGGGACAGAAGGAGAATCTCTTCCATCAGAAGAGCTCCTGATCAGAGCTGGCAACATGAAGCCCTATACACTGGGATGCACAGCTTTGCAAAGCAAAGGTTTTTGTTTTCTCTTCTAGGCTTCGAAGAGGACATTGCAAAAAGAGATCCAAAATGTAAACAGTAATTGGATTTAATTGTTGGAGATTCTTTTTCCTTGGACTTTGCTTTGTGTTTCCTCGATCTTATTTTTCAAATAAAACTAATTAATAGAATCTGCCAGGCAGAAGAGTCCAGATGGCTCCATTCTATGGTGCTAATTATGATTATTTTTACAAATTAATCATGCACATGCTATAATTTATGGAGCCCCCTTTCAAGGGGATCAGAGAGATTCGGCTACACAAGGCATAGCGATGGGCTTGCATCACTGAATTATCTCAGATGTGCCATTGTCTCTGAGCCATTATCTCCCTCATTTTCTTGCCACCCACTCTGAACCCTTTCCTCTCATTGAGAACCTGATTTTTGCTGGAATGAGCCTGCCAAACTGTGGCCTTTGTGACTTAAACAGTTTCAGAGAGAGAGAGGGAGGGAGGGAGAGAGAGGAAGGGAGAAAGAGAGAGAGAGAGAGAGAGAGAGAGAGAGAGAGAGAGAGAGAGAGAGAGAGAGAGAGAGAGAGTTGGTCCTACGAACCCCTCACCCTTCTCATTCTCCCTACTGACATGATTCTTGCTTTCAATAAGCAATAACTCCAAATGGTCCGCATGGAAATGATAAACGGCCTGGTGTGCTTTCCCTTTGAAAGAGTTCTCCTGCAGAGTATCATATTTACAGAAATTGCTATGGAGTCCGGGGAGCAACCCAATCAACTGCATTGAAGTGGGGTCTTTTGATCATATTCGGTAATGTGATCAAGGATCACGTGGGCATCCTCAAACATGCCTGCCTGGCTATGTGCTAAAGAGGTGACAAGGGAAATGGAGAATTCATCTGGTATTGGGACCCAAGGACTGATGGAACAAAGCACACCTGTGTCCAGAACATTTTTAAAGCACTTCTGAGGAACGGGAGGCTGTCTAATACCATCAGTTAGAGAGAGTGGGTAGCCATGTACCCCAGGTGGGACTGTGGTCTCAGTCTCTTCATTTGTAAAAAGGAAGAGGAGGAAGACATTCAGAAATGACTATAATGATGCAAATAAAAGGAAAATCAAAACAAAGTTAAACTCTGTGTAATTGTAATGAGCAGTCTGTGACTCTGGAAAAGACATTAGGAATTGTACCTCCCACTTTTCCTTGGAGAGGTGTGGATTATGGGTGCAGAATGTTGCATATACTGAGACACTAGCTTTGCTTAACTTCTTTTGTCGTGATGGAAAATTCTCTGGGTAGCAGGAGTCGGAGATTTGTCCAGAAATCATTTTTATATAAGAACAAAACACATCAATAAAACTTTAAATGATCAAAAATGAAAAATGAACCAAAATAGGAACAGCCTTGGGGAGCCGCTTTTGAAGGCCAGTTTAAGCCTTAAATCTTGTGGCCCTACGGCTTGGCACTTGGCCAATGGGTCAGTTTGGCAGAAAAGACAATTTGATTAACCTTTTGAACTGGAACTCTCAGCTGCTTTCTTGATTTTACCTATCTGTGAAGTCCAGTTTGTCCCATTGGTCGAGCACAGCAATGTAGGAGTCCATATGTCAAGTACAAAAATGAAGCACTGTGTTAATTATCACTGTAGTTCCCATTTTTGCAGAGCTTGGGAGCTTGAACAGCACTTTCCTCAAGGCACCCAAGCTCTTACAGGGCTATAAGGATTATTACTCCCATTTTTCAGATGAGTAGACTGAGATCCTGAAAGTTAAAATACTTTGCCTATAAGTTGCATAGTGAGTCAATGTCTGATACAGACTTTGAACACAGGTCCCTGGTCTATAAGTGGATCATTGTTTTCTACTGTTATCTGGTACCTCCCTGGCAAAAAGTTCTAAAATGGGAGAGAAGACACATGGTTCTAATCTCTGATCTGGCAGAACCTTAATGTGTTACCCGGCAAGTCACTAACAAACTTTTCTCATTCTTTCTTTCCTCATCGTTGAAACCAATCCACCACTGGTTCTTTGGATTTCAAGCAAAAGACCGTGTGATAAAGAAGAGCTGAGTGCTTTAAGGGACCATCAAGCCTATAAAGAATCCTGGCTCTGCCATTTCACTGGTCAGGAGATCATGGAACCACTTCTCACCTTTGAATGTCAGTGTCCTTATTTAGAAAATGGCTGTAATGCTACTGGAACAAAGCATATCACAATGTTGTGACAAGCAAATGAAATCAGTAATTCACACATTTGAAAGTGATTTATGTAAGTAGGCAAATATTGAGGGAGAATGTGATGTAGGGTAGCAGCAAGAGCTCTAAACAAGGAGGCCACCACCACCACCACCATCATCATCATCATGTTCAGTCATACCTGACTCTTCATGACACCATTTCGGATTTTCTTGGCAAAGACACTAAAGTGGTTTGTCATTTCCTTCTCTAGCTCATTTTACAGATCAAGAAACTGAGGCAAACAGGGTGAAATGACTTACATAGGGTCATATAGCTACTAAATGTCTGAAGCCAGATTTGAACTCAGGAAGATGAGACTTTCTGATTTCAGCGCCTGAGCTCTACCCACTGTGACTTTTAACTGCTCCAATAATAGTAATATTGCCATTCATATAGCACATATTATGTGATAGGCACAATGCTAAGTCCGTTACAATTGTTATCTGATTTGATCCTCACAAAAATCTTGAAGGGTAAATATCATCATTATCCCAATATTACAATTGAGGACATGGAGGCAAATAAAGGTTAAGTGACATGCCCAGGGTCACACAGCTAGTAAGTATCTGAAATCAGATCTAAACTGAGGTCTTCCTAACTCCAAGTCCTGTGCTCTATCCACTCCACCACCTAGTTGTCCCTAACATTTACTATACATATGACCATGAGTAGACAACTTCACATCTCTCTTTCAGTTTCCTCTCTTTTAAAATGAAGGCACTAGAAGAAGGGAGTATTGGAAAGACCACTGGATTTGGGAAAAGAGGGTGCAGTGTTACACCCCAGCTCTTCGAATAAGTAAGTATCTCTGACATTTTGGACAAGTCCCTTTACATCCATAGGTAGCAGTTTCTTTACCTACAAAAGGAAAGTGTTGGACTAGATTATTTCCAAAATCTCTTCCAGTTCTATGATTATGAAAATGTGGAAAATCTTACCCAATGCACATAGCTCACTGACTTACTTACAGGATCTTAGATCTTCATCTGGAATGACCTCAGAGTCCAATATTCTCATTCTATACATGAGGAAACTGAGGTTCAGTATGAGGAGATTGTTGGAAGACATGGCCTTTCAGGTTCCTTCATGTGATCATGTAAGATATGTGAGTTGGGTTTGATCTAATATACATACAAACACTTTGAAAAGCACAAGGCACTTAGCCAGATGGAAGGCATCACTCTTTTCTAAACATGTTTGGTCACATTTTTGATCATTTTCCACCAAAAGGGAAACTACTGGGTATATGTATAGATACCAACATAGTCAATGCAGGGCCAAAGACCCTGACTTGTCCTCCCTACTCCCAAACATATACACCTTGCACGTGTGCACACATACACAGACTTGGTCTCAGCACTTTTCATTCCCCCAGACATCTGAGAGTCATAGATTAGGCATTTCTCATGGATGGATTAATTGAGGGAACTTAGAGATGCTGTAGAATTCTGGCTAATAATTTTGTTGATGGATATAAGTCAAGGTAGCAAATGGGGAAGATGATCTTTCAAGAACTCAATGACACTCTTTTGAGAGTGGGGGGGGTGGTTCTCAGTGTTTATTTAAATGACAAGAGAGAGTCAAAGATGACTGGGAAGAAATCAGTACTGCCTGAAAATTTCCCTTACTGGTGGAGATACAAGTTAGTAGGGACACTTCCATTCTTGGTATCTGATACTGGAAAGAATGAATTGGAAATTCAAAAGAATCAGTGGAAAGTAGGAATACAATGCCACGTTTCTCCATGCATCATAAAGCAGTGTCATATAAGGCATTTGAGAGCTTTCAAAGTGTCAAATATACATTTTCTTATTTGAGCCTCACCATGATTCTCAAAGGTCTGTGCAGACTACAGATGGTCTAATTATCACACACATTTTACCAATGAGGAAACTGAGTCTTACAGGTGCCAAGTGAACTTGCCCATGATGAATTATTGAGTTTAAGAGCTGGGGTTTGAACATGGTTCTTTCCAACTCCAAAAGTAGCACTTGATACACTCTGCCACGAGTCTCTGAATAACAAATGACTGAGTTTTGCTATTAAATTAATAATTTGAAATTGATATTTATTGTAAATCTAAGAAAGTGAAGCAACTCAGAACATCTTTTCCTATCTTGCTTTAGCAGAGCTGTGCTCTCACATTCTTAAAGTTCTGTAATTAAAATAAATGGAAACTTAGATATGCCATTATCATTACTCTCATTAAACAAATGAGCAAATCAAGGCTTGGGCAAGTGAAATAAATGACTCACCAAAATTTACACAGTAAAGTGGCAGGACCAGAATTTTGACCAAGGTCTTCCCACTCTAGGTTCAGTGTTTTTTCAATGCTAACACTCTGTTTCCCAATTGGTTTCTTTCAGTCTTCAATAATATGATAATTGGATTATTACTGAAGTCTAGTAAAGTGAGGACACTGTTCTGTCTGATTGGAAGCTACTTGAGGGCAAGGTTTGTTAATTGTCTCTCTTCATCTTCCCAGTGGTTAGCGTAGTGCCTTGTAAGCAGTAGCAACTTCAAGATAACTTCGTTGAATTTTCTGTATTCATGGAAGGTCCAGGACATAAAAAAGAAAAAAAGAGTCTCTTGGAGAGTTCCAACTGAAAGGGTTGTGGAAGAACTCATTTCCCTAAATGAAGAGGGTGGAATTATACAACCCTCTGTAGTCTAATCTTTCTTTCTCACTGAAAAGGAAACTATAAGGAGCGGAAGGAGTGTTAGAGCAGTGAAGATAAGTCTAGCTTAGTATCTAGAACAGAGTAAGCTCTGTATAAATGCTATGTCATTCATTCACTCATGTATCCATCTATATCTATTTGTTGATTCAGTTTATCTGTCTATCTATCTATCTATCTATCTATCTATCTATCTATCTATCTATCTATCATTACCAGGCCTTCTGTCTGAGAAGAGATCATCTTGGAAGAGGAGCTTCCATAGGACCCTTCATTAAGGTCAAAGAGTGAAAGCCATGAGATAGCTCTTCATCTAAGAGATCCAAGAAATGTTTGCTTTACAAAAGGGGGAGAGCAGCTTAAAATATTCCTTTGCTTTAGACTGTATGTACCCAAAAGACAGAAGGAGAGTCACGAGAAACATCCACACACATTTGGCAAAGATTCTTTGGCTTTGATGGCTGCCATCTAAAGA
This sequence comes from Pseudochirops corinnae, assembly GCA_028646515.1. Classification (NCBI taxonomy): domain Eukaryota; kingdom Metazoa; phylum Chordata; class Mammalia; order Diprotodontia; family Pseudocheiridae; genus Pseudochirops; species Pseudochirops corinnae. The sequence continues at coordinate 544,306,511 of CM053585.1, forward strand.
GATCCCTATTTCCCATTAAATGTCAAGAGCTTCTAGTTGCTGCTGACGTTGCTTTGAGACCATCTTGCCCTCTCATCCCTTTAATACTTTTATTCAAACACAATCATGTGAGTAATGAATTCTTAATGTGTGTGAGATCAGAGATCCAACTTCAATTTAATTCCATTTAAGTACCCATATGTATAAGTGTGTAAGTATACATATACACACATGTGCTAAATGGAATTGATTTGAAGAATCACTGGTTCTATACACATTAAGGTTTCATTATTCATATTACTGTTCTGAAAGTATTAAAGGGAATAAAAAGCAAAAAAACCTCAAATCATGTATATACATGTGTTTATATGTATGTACATGGCAGTGACAGATGAAGTGAGGTCTAATTCTGAGGGTGGCCTTCCCCCACTTTGTCACACTGTCTCTGACAACCCAGGCAAAGAAACAGCAAACAAGAGTCTTAAGCATCCATCCCAGTACCAAAGAATTCTGGGTTGGTCTCTTGGAATTCTTTAGTCTGTGTGGATGCTCGGGATGGTGGGGAGCAATACATGTGAGCTAACCAATTCCTTCAGCCTTGAGTAGACATAGTGGTCCAGTGAAGTGAGATCTGGATCTCAAGTCATGAAGACCTAGATTCAAACATTGCCTCAGACACTTAATTGCTGTGTAACTAAACCTCTCAACCATTGTCCCATGATCTGTAAAATGGGGATAAGGATACCTTTAGCAACATCTACTTCTTGGTTTTTTTTGTGAGAATCAACAAAATGTCTACAATTGGTTTTGTAAACCATAAAGCACTATGTGAATGCTGTTGAGGGGTAATTATTTCTTTTCTGCAGGTGCATGTATTAAAAAAAAAAGAGGAATGGCATTGTTTTATTTACTGAATCAACAAATAGCAATCAAATGTGCATTATGTGTGGTGCTGGAGACGCAAAGAGAAGAACCAAAGTCTCTGTCCTCAAGGCGCTTACCTTCTACTGGAGCAGGGCAACATGTATATGATATCAGTCTTGATTCTCTCCACAAGAGAGTTTTCCAAGTCTTCAAAATATCTCCACTTACTTTTCTTGGGGAGTATCTGTATCTTATAACTCTGACTCAGTACCAGGAACTACTACTAATCCAGGTGACTCGATTCGTTGATTGGTTAAATGATCTCTGCTTTCATTATATGAACACTCTTTCCACTGATATAAACTTCAACCCATTGACACTTTAGAAAAGTATTTGTGGGCTTCTTTAACTGAGCAATTGATCACCAGGTGGGCAACTTGGTGAGGATGAATCCTGAAACTTATCTGGGCTGATCCTCAGGTGACAATTTTAATGTTCTTGTCAAAAGACACATAAAAATAATAAAGGTTTTGTGTTGGTGCCAATGCACAGTCATTGGGCAATCACCTCTGGAGTTTGATAGACCAAGATCTGGAAGGGCCTCCAGAGGCCACTGAGTTCAATCCTTTCATTTTGCAAAAGAGGGAACTGAAATCCTTGTAAATTAAGTGACATGTTCAAGATCCTATAGGTAGTACCAGAGGCAAAAGTTGAACCTAGTTCCTTTGACTTCAGAGTCAGGGTTTATCTACTTTTTCACTCTGCTTGTAACCCATCTCTTATCAAGTGAATCTACTTTGACTTCTATGAGCCACATTAATCAAGGCAATACATAAACCTCCTTGGGACCCCCAAGATGTTTCACTTTGGATTTCCAGTGTCCATGTGGCCCATGTGGGTATGGACCTGAAGTCCAAATATTTATTCATTGTTGTATCTTGGACTGTTTACCACATGGGAGGTGGAAAAGGAAGGGAAGCAGCCTGTTGTGTTATCCAACTCAAAAAGCATGTCAATGTCTGCATCCCCAAAGGCTATTTGGCAAATTTGGGCAAGGGGCCCACATTGTTGAAGGGATGTTTGTTCTCAAGCCCTAAGAAGGACTTTTTTTTAATACTTGAAATATTACTATTTCTTGGCACCCCCTCTCCACCCTCCAGAGGGGTTGTTTTAATCATAGGACTGATCTATTTTCAGCTCAAGCTCAGCTGTGCGTCTCCAGAGAGGAGGCTTGTTTTCTCCTTTTAACTTTATTGCACTTAATATGGGACCATTTAGCAATTTTCATACAATTTCCATCAGTCTGCAGGCCTGGGACCTCTTGGGCTTTTTCATGTTTTGCAAATCCAATAATGTGTGTAGGCCTGGCAAGCCTCTTTGTGTGTCTGATGCAGAACCAAGACTTCACTTGCTTTGAATAACATGTCTATAGGTGAATGCTGGGAAAAATTGTTAATGTGGAATAGGAAAAAAGAATAGCGTCCTGGGTTCTCATTGTGTAGGATGCACATGTCTTTGAGGGGGCAGCACAAGAGAATAGAAAGAATTCTGAGTGGAGAGTAATGACAGGGCAGGATTTCCAGCTGTGCCACTTGCTTCCCATGAAGCAGTTAGATATCATGGTGTATCGAATGCTGGACTTGCAGTGAGGAAGCCCTGAGTTCAAATCCTACCTCAAATATTTATTGGTTTTGTGATGCAAGACAAGAAACTTAGCTGCACCTTAGTTTCCTCATTTGCAAAAAGGTGTTGGATCTGACTTGCAAGATCCCTTACAGCTTTAAATTTCAGAGCCTTTGATCATATACTTGACCTTGGCCAGGGTTACTTTCTTCTGTAACAACAATATTGAAATTGGTGCCCTTTCAGGCCCTTTCCAGATCAAAGTCTTTGATACCATCACCAATTATCCCATATTCCATTCTGACTTGAGGAGGAAGTGTGGTATAATAGAGAGTTCTGGACTTAGAGTCTGGATTGGGTTCACACCATCCTGCTTCTCATGCTTACTATCTGCGTGGCCCTGGACATGTAATATCATTTTGAGCTTCAGTTTCCCTATCTGTAAAGAAAAGACATTAATATCCTTTCCTAGTCCTTGTACACACTCCACATGTTGGGCAGACCAGCATGTTTATCATTCCTGCATGGGATAATTCATCTCTGACCTCTCTCTTTTTATATCCTGTCCTACATATCCTAAAGGTTCTGTAGCCTTTAGATAATTCCAGTTTTTTCACACTTCAGCTCATCCTCCCCCTCCAGTGTCAGTCTTCTTCCCTCACAGATTACTTTATATCTACTTCTCTGTGTGTGTGTTATTCACCCTCTTACCAATAAAAGACAAACTCTTCCTTGCTTGCATCCTGGGGATGGGGGTGCAGGGAGAATCATAATACATAAGGATATGTCATTTTTCTTCATCCCTAGTACATAGCACAGTGCCTAACACACACAATAGATGCTTAAGAAATGTGTTCAATAAAAACTTCTTCAATTAAAAGAAAAATAAAAGCCACTGTTTCCCAAGAGTTTTCATGCCACTTAGAGAACACAGTCTCTACACAGAAAAGTGAATACACACTACTTACTATTAAGTGATTTTGGATTGGCATAGGGCAGAGAGAGATTAATAACAATGGGATAGGAGAAAGTGCAGAAAGGATGCTGGAGAAGGTCATCCTGACCTTAACTGAAGAAAGTTAGAGATCCATTCCCAGAGGTGCAGATGAGGAGGGACCACAGTTCAAGGACGATGGAAAGTCTACATAAAGCCAAGGATGTGGGTAAGGGGTAGGATAAAGCAAATAGGTCAGTTTGTCTGGGGCGTACTGTGCAAAACAGAGAATGAGGTGAAATCAGTAGGAGAAAATACATGTGAGACTGTGTGGGAAGGGATTGAAATGACAGAGAACTTTGCATCGTGTCCTAGAGGAAACAGAGAGCTCTTGAAGCCCGTTAAGCAAGAGATGGGCATGATTAAAACTTTGATAAGCTTCAGGTATATAAATTTGTCAGCTATGTAGAGGCTAAGGTAGAGAGAGCAGAGAATGCTGGTAGGGCAGTATTTTCAAAGACTCATTAAAATCTTACATCACAGTGCATGGACTTCATGGTAACCAGAGTGAATTTTTGTCCAGGGCTAAGTCTTATAAAACTAAAAGGAGCAAGCAACATGAATATCTTCTTCAAATTAGCCTTTTAAGAAAAATATGGGAGGAAAGGAGGCAGAAACCTTTGGCTGTAGCCAGGACTCTCCATTGGGGCAAAGGAGCGGTGAGGTGAAGGACATATACTACTCATCAGCTTTGAATTATCAATCATGCTTCTTGCTAAGTACGTGTCAGACTCTGCTATTTCTATGTTGCTGAAGGATTCTGAGCACTGAGAGTTTGCCCCAGACAAAAGGCTCGCTCATTCCCTCTAGTTTCCTCTCTGAAGGAAACATTTCTCCTATGAGTTTTTCCATTTTGCTTAGTCACTAAGTGTACATTCCTCAGCTCCCTTTCATCAGGTTTGCCCAAAAGACAAGCAAACATACAAACAAGCAAGCAAGGAAAGAAACTGACCCAAGATTCTAGATCTAAAATATGGAGGTTCGAATCATATCCTATAATCTACAAGTGAATATTGCTTTTTTATTAATAGCAAAATAATTATCTTAGTAAATTTCTTCACACACATAGATTATATATATGCATATATTGGTGTGTATTATGTACACATACATATATATATTTCATATATATGTATGTATGAATTATAGACAACTGATAGCCATTCTTTCTCTACTTTGATGTTACTGTGTTTGTTTGCAAATGATCAGCAGTTAGCCAGGCAGAAACAGATTCCTAACCCACCTACCTATGGGTTTCAATATCACTTTTTTTGTGGAGATGGTTGATTTTTCCCCTATGAGACTTCCCCTAGTGCATACTGATTATGTACAAAATTACATACAGTTTATTTAGTAATGATGCCCCTTTGGTTGTTTCCATGAGGACTTCCAGAAACATCTGGAATGTACATCCATGTAGAAATTTATTCTAAGATATTGGGAAAATCAACTTCGTCTTTCTGGGACGTTGAACAACCAATGAAATAGGAAATCCACCTAATTCCAAGGCCATATACTTTCCTTTCCTTCCTATCTTCTAATAGAGATCAAAGACTTACTCCAAACCTTTCATTTTCATATAGAAAACAAATTCAAAAAAGAGTTGTCTGTGAATCCATGAATCTTTATTCCATATGCTTGCTTTTTAATAAAAAAGTGTATAATCAGTTCAACTTTTTCCTTTCAAAACTATCCTGTTAGTCTGTGCTTCCTTCTGAATTTCCTTCTTTTTTCTTCCCTGCTTTTATTTTTCATCACTATCAATAAGTTCCTATCCTCAGCCTTCTGCAATTAACATCAAACAATTTCAAAATCCTTATAATTAGTACACAGAGTCAATAAAAAAATATCCACAGAGTGGCCCCATCCAAAAAGAGATTTATTCCTGCCTTTGGAAGCCATGACTTCTCTGTCCAAGTGGACGTGTTTCATCATAGGTTCTCTATGGCCGTGATTAGTGGTTGCTTTAATCAGAATTCAGAAATCTTTCGAAGTTGTTTTCCTTTACAATATTGTTGTCATTGTATGGAATGTTCTAGTTCTGCTCATTTCATTTTGTGTCAGTTCCTACTTCCTATGATTATGTGAAATTATTTCTCTATTATAGCACATTGATGTTCTATTTCATCCATATACTAGAAATTGTTCCACTATTCCCTAATTCATGGGTACTTCCTTAATTTTCAGTTCTTTTTTTCTTTATCTTCTTTGAGACCTGGATTTTTAAAAATTAATTTTTTTGCTTGAGACTATGCTCATTCTCTTAACTCCTCCCCCTTGCCAATCTCAGTCTCGTAGATATATTTCTGCACCAAAGATCATGTGTGTGCATGTGCACATCCAAATCTCCTTAATTCACTTCAAATAAGAGTGAGTCATTGTACCCCCACTTCCCTCAATTGCCTTTGTCCATATCACTGAGACTAATTATAAGAGATAGCAGATTATTCTCCTCTTTCTCCTTACTATACAAGTGTATTCCTATTGCCTTCCCTCTTCACTTTCCCTTCTGAAAACCCTTAGAACACAACCTGTGGATCTTCTTAATTAACTCCTTTAATATACATTGAAGACATGAAGGTTCTTAAGGGATACATGTTAATTCTCATTCGTTAGACTGTTAGCCCTTTGTCATCATATTATCATGTTCTGGCTGTTTCCTCATGGCTGTGATGCTCTCCCTCCTCAACTCCACCTGTTTGGGACTCTGACTTTCTTTAGGACTCAGTTCCATTGTCATCTTATTTAGAAGGTTTCTTCTGACTTCATCAGCTACCAGAACCTTACCCTCTAAGTTTACCCAGTATCTGCTTTAAATGCATCTTGTATATTTTCTATGTATGTACATGTTTTCCTCCTGTATTAGGATATAATCTCCTTGAAGGAACAATCTATTTTTGTTGTTTTTCTTTGGATTTCCAGCTCTTAGGTTAGTTCCTAGAACATAGTGAGTGCTTAACAAATTCTTCTTTACTGACTGATGGAGATCTATGCTTTACTGATGCAGGCAGGGAGGTTAAATGAACTGTCCAAGGTCATTAAACTGCAAAGTTAAGAAGTCAAGATTTAAGGTGTCTCCTGACTTAGATTCAAGCATTTGTGGGGGGGGAAGGATATTACACCATTCTGTGCAAATATACTATTCTTATTGTTGATTTCTCCATTTAACAAATCTTGATGGAGCATCCTCTTGCATTTGCGTGATTGGGAAGTGAGGAAAGAACAAAAAGACGCTGTGTATGTTGAAGCTCTTATATGAGAGGAACTATGTTTGTTATCATCACTGTATCCCGACTGCCTTGCACAATGCTCCAAAACAGGGTTGTGTAATAGAAAGAGCATTGATAGCAGGCAGGTAGATGTAGGCTCAAATCCTACCTAGGGCAATGAAGGGGAAGGGAAGGAAAGGGACCTTTATTAAGTATCTGTTATATGCCAGCTGATGTGCTAAGCACTTTACACATCTCAATTTTCACAACAACTTTATCCATTTTCAATTTAGGAAATTGAGGGAAATAGAGGATAAGTGATTTGCCCATGGTCACATAGCTACTAAGTGTGTAAGGTGAAATTTAAACCCAGGTTTCCTTGCCTCCAGGCCCAGCACTCTGTCCACTACAACAGTTAGCTGCCCCTAGGTGCTTTATATGTTATTTCATTTAAGCCTCCTGACAGAGTACTGGAATATTCCAATGGTATATATGAAATACAAAGATCTCATGGAAGATCTCTATTACTTTCATTGACTCCTTTCTAGAGGACACATAGGAGAACACAGGGAAGAAGTTTAATTATTTTCCCAAGGTCGCACCCGGCTTGTATGTGACTAGACTAAATTGCAACTTAGGTATTCCTGACTCCAGGCATAGTGCTCTATCCACAGTAGGTGCCAATAGGTACCAATAATTGTATGACCAGGGGCAAGTCACTTAAACTCACTAAGTCTCACTTCCCCCATTTAGAAATTGGGGATAGTAGTATCAATAGTGTCTACCTTGTAGAGTTGTTGCTTCGACTTTCACATGAGATAATGCTTTAGAAGTGCTAGTTGAGGACCTCAAGGTGCTAATACATCATGTCCTCTGATGATCTGGATTTCTTGGCTGATCCCATTTAACTCACCCCACACTTCATTGCAGGCAGACTGAAATGCTTACTTTTCCTAGTTTGCCATGTTCAATCTCTTGCCTCCCAGAATTTTCCAAAGGCTGTCCTTCATGTCTGAAATAGTCCTTTTCAAGTTTCATCCATCAAAACCTCTAGCTTCCTTCAAGTTTTAGTGAGAGCAAGTACACCTATTCCAAGGAGCCTTCCTATATTCCATTCAACTGTGAACTTTCCCCTTCACATTTAATTTATATTACATATTTTACTGATAAATGTATATAAATTCACTTAAATTTATAAAACATCATGAGAGGTCATTCCAAATGTATTTCCTAAGTATGGCAATCATGTTTTAGAGATCATTAAGAACTCAGGAAATCTCTCAATATAGATGTTCCACTGCCTTCAAATTATGTTAAATCATGAATATGTTCATAGTTCAGATCTTTGAGAGAAATGAAACATTCAGATCCTAGTGAAGGTTCATACCTACACAGATATAAAACAAACTCTGGTAGTTCCATAGCTTTTCTTACAATGAAACTGAATTACTATTTTATTGAGTAGCAGTTACCACCGTTATGTCTTGTTATATTTAAATGGAATCTCTGGAAGACGTCTCAATTAGAAAAATCTTCCAATTAAGTGTGTCCTCCAGTTTCAGCTATTCATACTAAAGACTGCTTTTCAGTACAGAGTCACATTAAAATGCAAGTTTTGAAAAGGAGCAAACATGCCTTAGAGTTCACACTCAATTTTGGTGAATTGGGAAAGTTTTTGATTAGAACTGTGGTTTGCTCCAGTGCCACTGCAGATCAAACAAGACAGTAATCTGCTGATTTATTGCATGAAGATTTGCTGGGCTTTCTGAAGGCTAAGGAGTTGTTTTGTTTTGTTTTGTTTTTAAGAGGAAACTACAGGTTATCTAAGACAAATCACAGATTACTTAAATAGATTTATTTTTCAAAAGGTAACACATGCAGAAATCTTCTGAAATGCTCTAAAAGTTTCTATCTCATTTATCCACTTAACATTTTTAAAATAGCTTGAGAACTATGTAATTTAAACTAAAAATTCACCGAAGGGGTTAAAGTCAGCTCTAACCAGATGCATAGTTAAGGAATATAACAGAATACAGTATACCTTGGGGCAAAAATAATGTATGCAGATAAAAACAGAAATCTTTAAAGGAATAAAAGTCTGGCATTTATTAGAATAATTTTCCATCATTCCTATTCAGGCTTTCTATATGTAAGTCAGGAGGCAATTTGAAATGTTCTCATTAGACAAGATAGAAGAAACAGACTGAATGAAAGCTGAGATGATGACTTCAAAGAGAAAAACAGACACAAAGAATGCCACACATTGAGTTTCTAAAGGGCCATATCATCCATACGATGCAAAGTTCCACCACATGAAATTCAGCACTGGTACATGGAAAACCCTTGTTTTCAGACAGAATAATGTCCAACTGCCTGTGTGGCTGCCAGACTGTGGATTCTAGGAACCTTAACTTAAGGTTTAGGTGAATAAAAAAGTGAACAAATGAATGAAAAGAATTTATTAAGTACTTACTATATTTTGAACACTGAGCTAATTACAAATACAGGCACGAAGACAGTGCCTGGCCTCAAAAAGTTTCTATTCAAATCAGGAAAATAAGATACAAAGGGCACAGCAAAGCAACAGGTTCAGTGAGGCAGATCACAAAGCCTATACAGTAACAAGATAGAACTGATTTGGTCATAGCTGATGGTCCCAGAATGAGAAGGGCAGCTAGGTGGTAGATTGAATAGAGTACCAAAAGAGGAGTCAGAAAGATCTGCATTCAGATCCAGTGGGATATTTACTAGCTGTGTGACCTTGGGTAAATTACCTAACCTCTCTCTCAGTTTCCTCATATGAACAGTGGTGACAATAATAGAACTTACCTTCCAGGATTGTTATGAGGAGAAATTAAATTGATATTTGTAAAACACTATGAAATCCTTAAAGAGTTTTATAAATATTATAGATGATGGTGATGATGATGGTGGTGGTGGTGGTAGGTAGGTAGAGGTAGCAAGATGGTTAATGAGAGCTAGAGAAGAATTCTGGAGAGTAGAAGGGGAAGTGAAGCTGGATGACACGGGGTTTATGTAACTAATGTCTTAAAGATGTTTTAATTCAGGATGGTAGGCCTAGGAGAGAAGGTCCAGAGATGAAAGTGTTGAAATCTCTAGGGATCAGTCTCTGATATGGGCATTATTGTGTTGTGGTTGATGAGGCTTAGAGGAGATGGCTGGAGAGCACACAGTCGTGGTTTGGATAAAATACAGTTTGGAGAATATACAGTTTATAAATGCATGAAATAAATATGGAGGAGGAAGAGATGGCCACCATTTCCACTGACAATGAATGAGCTTTAAGGTTTACAAAGTGATAATAATTACGGCAATCATTGTTATTATTACTATCATTTATAAAATATCTACTATGTGCCTGGCACTTTGCTAAGCACTTTACAAATAGCTCATTTTTTCTAACAATAACCCTATCCATTTTACAATTTAGGAAACTGAGGCAAATAGAGGATACATGACTTGCCCACAGTCACATATGTCTCATGTGTGTGAGGTGGGATTTGAACCCAAGACAGGTCTTCCTGTTTCCAGACCTACCACTCTATATACTGCAACAGCTAGCTACCACTAGATGCTTTATACATTATTTCATTTAACCTTCCTGACAGTCCAGGCTACTAGAATTTTCCAAAGGTTCTTATGAAATAGAAAGACCTATTGGGAGCTCTCTGCCTTTCTTTGGATCCTTTCTAGAGGGCACAATGGGAGAACATGGACAAGCATCATAGAGGGTGAGGTGTGGCTGGACTATGCTTTGCATCCCTCAGAAGAGTACCTGAGTTGATGACATTCCAAATCCACTGGAGAATTAAGGTGCCAGTAGAGCTTAAAATCATAAAGAAGTCACACAGTTATAGCTCCTTTTCTGACTAGCCCCACAACAATTCAAACACAGTAAAACTCTAGAAGGCCTTTCTCCCTACTTCTTTTTTTTTTCCTGGAAAGAGAAATTAACCTGAGGCCTGTGGATAATGGATTCCAACCCCAGTCATTCCCTTTGTGATCTCAGGTGTCATACATTTCTCTGATCTTGTTTCTTCTTCTATAAAACAAAAGCATTGGATTAACTGGCTTCTAAAGTTGCTTCCAGGAGATGGACTTCATAATTACCTGGAGAGGCTTATATGGACTGATGCTAAGTGAGAAGAGCAGAACCAGGCAAAACCTGTACACAATCACAGACACATCGTACATATGATGACCAACCTTGATAAACTGGACTATCCTCAACAAC